>CAUPSL010000800.1:0-360540 GCA_963514005.1 Raja brachyura | reverse complement strand
CACTACAGGCCCGTCCGATCTGTGGACAACACTCCCACCATGTGGTGATCTACTGCACTGCAGGCTCGTCTGATATGTGGACAACACTACCACCATGTGGTGATCCACTGCACTGCAGGCCCGTCTGATCTGTGGTCAACACTCCCACCGTGTGGTGATCTGCTCTGCTCTACTGCAGGCCCGGCCAATTATATCCACGGACCTGCAGTGCAGCGGATCACCACAGGGTGGGAGTGTTGACCAGATTGGCCAGGCCTGCAGTGCAGCGGATCACCACATGGTGGGAGTGTTGACCACAAACTGGCGTTACGCCAGTTATAAGTTACTTATTATATGAATTCAATGTACATTGGAAGTTGCTGTATAAAAAATAGGTTTAATTGTGCTCTTTACTGCAAAATGGTTCTTTATTGCTCTATGGCCCATTTCCTTTTCCCGTCATACACCCATTCCCTCGATGCCAACATTTGTAAAAGCCCTGAAACCAGGGAAATGGAAAAATAGGTGCAGGAGTGGGCCATTCCAATATTGGTGTGAATATTGAAGATAGATACAGATCGGTGTCGTTTCAAAGTTAATGTGAACTAGTCATTAACCACTTGTGTGAAATGGTTAATGATAACTACCCTAAGCAAAGCATGAAAGACTTTCAGGTGAAAGGAGAACTGTGTGTGATGTGTAGAGTGCTTATTCATTGAGCTTTGGACTGGACAGACATTTGTATATGGATGTTCTTGCTCAATAGACTCAAAATGCTGGAGTAACTCAACAGGCCAGGCATCATCACTGGAGAACATGGATAGGTGATGTTTCACAGAGTGCTGGAGTAACTCAGCGGGTCAGGCAGCATCTGTGGAGAACATGGATAGGTGATGTTTCACAGAGTGCTGGAGTAACTCAGCGCGTCAGGCAGTATCTGGGGGGAACATGGATCGGTGACATTTCAGAGTGCTGGTGTAATTCAGCGGGTCAGGCAGCATCTCTGGTCAATTTGGATAGACGATGTTTCAGGTCTGAAGAAGGGTCGGGACTCAAAAAATGTTCCCTATCCACATGTTCTCCACAGACAGACACAAAATGCTGGAGTAACTCAGCGGGACAGGCAGCATCTCTGGAGAGAAGAAACCTTCTTCAGACTGAGAGTCACAGGAGAGGGAGACACAGGGATGAGGAAGTGTAAGATGCTACTCCAGCACTCTGTATTACCTGAATGGTGTCAGGTGAGGAAAATGGGAATTACAACGAGAACTGGGTGTCCTTGTACATCAGTCACTGAAAGTATGCATGGAGGTACAACAGGCAGTGAAGAAAGCTAATGGCATGTTGGCCTTCACAGCGAGTGGAGTTGAGCTTAGGCACAAGGAGGTCCTACTACACTTGTACAGGGCCCCAGTGACGCCACAACTGGGGTATTGTGTGCAGTTTTGGAATGCTAATTTGAGGAAGGACGTTCTTGCTATTGAAGGAGTGCAGCATAGGTTCAGAAGGTTAATTCCTGGGATGGCGGAACTGACATATGTTGAAAGAATGGGTCGACTACGTTTGTATTCACTGGAATTCAGAAGGATGAGCGGGTATCTTATAGAATCATATAAAATTAGTAAGGGATTGGACAGGGTAGATGCAGGAAACATGTTCCCCATGTTGGGGGAGTCCAGAACTGTTAAGGTTCAGTTCTTAAAACAGACAACTCACAATAAGTTAGATCAACCAACACAAGCTTTACTGATCATTTAGCTGGCGAGAGTGCCAGGGGATACAAAGTCAAGTATGCAACACATACTTAAGCCTCCTGGGCAATCATTCTAATGAACAAAGACATACAGCATCTTTTTATAGTATTTTGGAAACATAGTCACATGTTTATGCAGATTTGGAGCAATGGCGTCTAACACATCAATCACAGAGTATACCCATACAAAGCATTCTTGTCACTAACACAATACATCTCATGCTATGGTTATATCAGTCACAAACCCCCAGGAACTTAGTCAAAGGTCCATCATCTGCAGTACCTTCTTAAACAATGTCAGGATCTTTATCAATTACCCACAGAAGTTCCTGTTTACAGAGATCCTACACCAAAGGAAACACATCCTCTCTCAAGGTTTCTGTTTACAGAAGCCAGCAGCTTCTCAGGAAACACATCTTCTCCCACCATTGTCAATATCTTTTGCTTGGGCACAACAGGAAGCAGCTTGAACGCAGTTTGAATGCTGGCCTCCAATTTCCTGATCACCCAGCTCATCCACAGCACAGAATTACAAAGCTTCAGATCCCAAAACCCAAATAAGTCAAATTAATCTTTACTTAATAAAATACCTTACGTTATCATTTATATTATATAACTAGAATATTATCAGAGCCAGGGGGCCACAGTTTAAGAATGAGGGGTAGGTCATATAGAACTGAGATGAGGAAAACATTTTAAACCAGAGTTGAGAACTTGGGGAATTCCCTGCCACTGAAGGCAGTGGAGGCCAATCCACGGGTTGTTTTCAAGAGAGAGTTAGTGCAGTTCACATTTACAATCACATGTGCCAATTAAGGTACAGTGATATTTCAGTTACCATACAGCCATACCAAGTACAAAGCAACAAGACACACAGCCACATAAAATACACTTTAACAGAAACATCCACCACAGCGGAATCCACATTCCTCACTGTGATGGAAGGTAATAAAGTTCAATCATCTTCCTCGTTTGTTCACCCGTTGTCGGGGCTGTTGAACCCTCCACAGTCGCCGCTGCCGACGGTCCGATGTCCGAAGCCCTCGCATCGGGATGACCGAAACTCCGGCATTGGGAAGGATTGGAACACTCGCAGCATGGAGCTTCCGAGTCGGCCTCTTCTTACTGGAGACCGCGGGCTTCACGGTGTTAAAGCACACAGGTCCTGAGGTTGGAGCTCCTCACGGGCGATCCTCAGCAAAGGAGCAAAATCGCATCTCCGTCGAGGTAAGTGACTGAAAAAATGTTTCACCCAATTCCCCTCCTCCGCTCCCCCCCCCCCCCCCCCCCACCATGTAAAACAAGCCTAGAAACACTAAAACATACTTTTGAAATATACTTTAAATACGGGAAGTGGTGACTCTGGATTAATCCTGATGCCTTTCGCTAGTGAGAAAAAGACAGAAGAATGACAAAGAAATGGCCCACGAGGGAAAGGGGGGATGTCTGTTTAATTTGGAGAATTCAATGTTCATGTCATTGGTCTGCAAGCTATGAGGTGCTGTCCCTCCAATTTGTGTGTCTCCTCACTCTGGCAATGGAGGAGACCCAAGACAGAAAGACCAGTGTGGGAGTGGGAAGGGGAGTTAAAATGGTTGGCAACCGGGAGATCCAGCAGGCCTTGGCAGACCGAGCGCAAGTGTAGGATGAAATGTATGCTTAGTCTAGAGACAAGGAACAGCAGATGCTGGTTTACAAAAAGAGACACAATCTCCTGGAGTAACTTGCACCTCTGAAGAGCATGGACAGGCAACATTCTAGGTCAGGACCCTTCTTCAGACTGCTTGGTGCGGGGGGTGGAGAAAGTTGGAAAGAAGTGGTGGCCTTAGATTCCCTTTCCTCTACAGATGCGGCCTGACCCAACTGAGTTCCTCCATCGCTTTAGAGGGAATGGACAGACGACGTTTTGATTCTGGACCCTTCTTCAGACTGAATGGAGAGGGTGGGGGGGGGGAGGAAGCTTGAAAAGAGAGATGGGGGCTGGACAAAGCCTGGCAAGTGATAGGTGGATACAAAGTGCTGGAGTAACTCAGCGGGACATGCAGCATCTCTAGAGAGAAGGAATGGGTGATGTTTCAGGTTGAGACCCTTCTTCAGAAATGATAGGTGGATATAGGTGAGGGAGACACAATAAACTGCAGATGCTGGAATCTTGCATAGAACACAATTTAGTTAGATGCACAGAATCTCTTGCCCAGAGTGTGGGAATCGAGGGCCAGAGGACATGGGTTCAAGGTGAAGGGGAAAAGATTTAATAGGAATCTGAGGGGCGACTTTTCAACAGGTGGGTGTATGGAACAAGCTGCCGGAGGAGGTAGCTGAGGCTGGGACTATCCGAACATTGAAGAAACAGTTATAGTCAGGTACATAGATAGGCCAAGTTTGGAAGGATATGGACCAAATGCAGGCAGGTGGGACTAGTGTAGCCGGACATATTGGTTAGTGTGGGCAAGTTGGTCCGAAGGCCCTGTTTCCACACTGTATCACTCTATGACTCTAACACGAAGTGCTGGAGTAACTCAATGAGTCAGACAGTATCTGTGGAGAACATGGATCGGTGATGTCTATAGAGAGGCCCAGGGAGCCGTTGGTGAGAGAGGGTGGTACCTGGAGCTGTGAGTATAAAACACATCGCGGGGCTTGCTTTCACAGAGGCCCAGGGAGCTGTTGGTGAGAGAGGGTGGAGTTACCTGGAGCTGTGAGACCGAATTCTGCAACGTTCCATCTCACTTCCAGAGAAGGAATCTGGTGAAGCCACTGATTGGTGGAAGAGGACCAGAGGAAGCAGCTGATTGGGTGCAACCCCGGGTTTACAATTTTTTACATTTCTGCCTTCAGGTTTAAGGATTCTGGGAGTTAAGGATTCAGTATTTATTAGTAAAGTTTAAAGGATAAGTTTTTTGCGTTTTTTAATATTTAATAGAGTAATTTGGGAGTAAGCTATGTCATTTGAGATCGGTCCCATGGTTTGCTCAGCCTGCAACATGTGGGAGATCAGGGATATTGTCGGTGTCCCTGGTGACTACGTTTGCAGGAAGTGTGTCCAGCTGCAGCTCCTGGAAGACCGCATTGAACGATTGGAACTGCGGCTGGATTCATACAGGAGCACCCACGATGTGGAGAAACTCGTGGATAGCACGTACAGCGAGTTGGTCACACCACAGGTAAAAGGTAAGAGGACAGAAAGGGAACGGGTGGCCACTAGCCAGCGTAGCAGTAGGCAGGTAGTGCAGGAGTCCCCTGCGGTCATCTCCCTCCGAAACAGGTATAGCATTTTGGATACTGTTGAGGGAGATGGCTCATCAGGGGAATGCAGCAGCAGCCAAGTTCATGGCACCATGGGTGGCTCTGCGGCACAGGAGGGGAGAAAGAAGAGTGGAAGGGCTATTGTAATAGGGGATTCAATTGTCAGGGAAATAGATAGGCATTTCTGCGGCCGCAAACGAGACTCCAGGATGGTATGTTGCCTCCCTGGTGCAAGGGTCAGGGATGTCACTGAACGGCTGCAGAACATTCTGGAGGGGGAGGGCAAACAGCCAGCTGTCATGGTGCATATTGGCACCAACGATATAGGTAAAAAAAGGGATGAGGTCCTACAAGGTGAATTTAGGAAGCTAGGAGATAAACTTAAAAGTAGGACCTCAAAGGTAATAATCTCTGGATTACTACCAGTACCATGGGCCAGTCAGAGTAGAAATAGGAGGATATTGCAGATGAATACGTGTCTTGAAAAATGGTGCAAGGGGGAGGGATTCAAATTTTTAGGGCACTGGAACCAGTTCTGGGGGAGGTGGGAACAGTACAAACAGGACGGTCTGCACGTGGGCTGGAATGGAACCAATGTCCTTGGGGGAGTGTTTGCTAGTGCTGTCGGGGAGCATTAAATTTATATGGCAGGGGGATGGGTACAAGAGCAGAGAGGCAGGTGGGTGTAAAATGAGGGTAGAAGCAATAGGTAGCAAGGTGAAAAGTAAAAGTGGCAGGCAGACAAAACCAGGGCAAAAATCGAAAAGGGCCACTTTTCAACACAATTGTATAAGGGGTAAGAGCGTTGTAAAAACAAGTCTGAAGGGTTTGTGTCTGAATGCAATGAGTATTCGTAATAAGGTGGATGAGCTGAACGTGCAGATAGCCATTAATCATTGTGATATAGTTGGGATCACGGCGACATGGCTCCAGAGTGACGTAGGCTGGGAGGTGAACATCCAGGGATATTCAATATTCAGGAGGGATAGCGAGAAAGGAAAAGCAGGTGGGGTAGCGTTGCTGGTTAGAGAGGAGATTATAACGCAATGGAAAGGAAGGACATTAGCTTGGAGGATGTGGAATGGGTAGAGCTGCAAAACACTAAGGGGCAGAAAATGTTGGTGGGTGTTGTGTAGAGTCCACCTAACAGTAGTAGTGAAGTTGGGGATGGTATCAAACAGGAAATTAGAAATGCGTGCAACAAAGGCAAAACAGTTATAATGGGTGACTTCAATCTACATATAGATTGGGAGAATCAAATTGGCAGAGGTGCTGAGGAAGAGGGTTTTTTGGAATGTATGCGGGATAGTTATCTAAATCAACATGTAGAGGAACCAAAAAGAGAGCAGGCTATTTTAGACTAGGTTTTGAGTAATGAGGAATGGGTAGTTAGCAGTCTTGTTGTGCGTGCCCCCTTGGGCAAGAGTGACCATAATATAGTTGAGTTCTTCATAAGGATGGAGAGTGACATTGTTAATTCAGAAACAAGGGTTCTGAACTTAAAGAAAGGTAACTTTGAGGGTATGAGACGTGAATTGGCCAAGATTGACTGGCAATTAATTCTATAATTAATATATTTTTATTAGAGGCCATACATATAACAAATAATATAGCATTTTTTCCAAATGTAGTTAATACATCTTTCCAAAATTATATATATGTTAACAAAATATATATATTGGCCTCACTTTTTTTTATAGTGTGAAAACAGTACAAAGAAAGAATAGTGAATAATTATAAGGGTATGATTATAGTTGTTTAATATAAAGAAGAGAGAAATAAAAATTAAAAAAAAAAAAAAAAAAATTTAAACAACAAAAAAATAAATAAATAAATGTATTAAAAAAAATAAAAATAAAAATAAATAAAAAAAGATAAACAAAAATTAAAAAAAATACTTGTGGAAAAGAAAACGGTATACATCTTATCAATGAATGGAGCAATTTCTAATTATAATATATAGAGACAAGTATATAAATCTGAGCTTAAACATTTTTGTTTGATCTTACCACCGGGTACTCATTGAGTTTCAATGCTGAGCCCAGCTACCCCTTCATATAATCAGTGAATGGAGACCATATTTGTTCAAAAATCTCAGGTTTATCCATTCGGATAAATCTAATTCTCTCCAGTTGTAATGTCTCCAACATTTCCACTGTCCACATTTTAATTGTTGGGGATAATGGTCCCTTCCAAAATTGTAATATTACTTTTTTTCCAATTATTAAACAGTAATCCAGAAAATTTCTTTGATTTACTGTTAAAATTTGATTTGAATCTAAAACGCCAAATATAATTAATTTTGAGTCAGGGCTTAATGTAATCTTTAAAACTGTGGAAATAATTTAAAAAATCTCAGTCCAATAACTTTTAAGTTTTGTACATATTACAAAACTATGATTTAAATCGGCTTCTATGTGCTGACATTTATCACATAATGGTGATATAGTAGGAAAAATTCTATTTAATTTCATTTTTGAGTAGTGTAATCTATGTATTACTTTGAACTGTATCAAAGTATGTCTGGCATTTAACGAACAGCGATGAATTTGTTGTAAGCTTTCTTCCCATAAATCTTCTGTTATAGGTAAACCAATTTCATTTTCCCATTTTTGTCGGAATAGTTCCGTTTTTGGCATTTCCCTGTCCAAAAAAATATTGTATATATATGCTATTAATTTTTCTGTTGTTGGATGCTTGTTAAGTACTTCATCCAGTATACCTGGCTCTCTATTTCTGTAATTTAGCGTATTTAATTTGACATAATCTCTAATTTGTAAATATCTAAATAGATTATTTGCTTGCAGTCCATAAATCTCTTTCAACTCCTGGAATGAAAGGAATTTCCCATTCCTGTAAAGATGTTCTATCCTTATTATTCCTAAATTTTTCCAATGTCTAAACCCCACATCCAATGTCGAAGGTTTAAACATAGGATTATTCATAATTGGTAAACAAAGTGGCATAGTTTCTAAATGTAAAGTCTTAATGATTTGTTTCCAGGTACGTATATTATAACTGGCAATTAATTCTAAAAGGGGTCACGGTGGATATGCAATGGAAGACATTTAAAGACTGCATGGATGAACTACAAAAATTGTTCATCCCAGTTTGGCAAAAGAATAAACAAGGGAAGGTAGTGCATCCATGGATACCAAGGGAAATCAGGGATAGTATCAAAGCAAAGGATGATGCGTACAAAGTAGCCAGAAAAAGCAGCATACCAGAGGACTGGGAGAAATTCAGAGACCAGCAGAGGAGGACAAAGGGCTTAATTAGGAAAGGAAAATAGATTATGAAAGAAAACTGGCAGGGAACATAAAAACTGACTGCAAAGGTTTTTATAGATATGTGAAGAGAAAGAGATTAGTTAAAACAAATGTAGGTCCTTTGCAGTCAGAAACAGGTGAGTTGATCATGGGGAACAAGGATACGGTGGACCAATTGAATAAGTACTTTGGTTCTGTCTTCATTAAGGAAGACATAAATAATCTGCCGGAAATAGCAGGGGACCGCGGGTCAAAGGAGGAATTGAGGGAAATCCAGGTTAGTCGGGTAAATTGGTGTTGGGTAAATTGAATGGATTAAAGGCCGATAAATCCCCAGGGCCAGATGGGCTGTATCCCAAAGTACTTAAGGAAGTAGCTCCGGAAATAGTGGATGCATTAGTGATAATCTTTCAAAACTCTTTAGATGCTGGAGTAGTTCCTAAGGATTGGTGGGTAGCAAACGTAACCACTCTTTTTAAGAAGGGAGGGAGAGAGAAAACGGGGAATTACAGACCAGTTAGCCTAACATCGGTAATAGGGAAACTGCTAGAGTCAGTTATTAAAGATGGGATAGCAGCACATTTGGAAAGTGGTGAAATCATTGGACAAAGTCAGCATGGATTTACGAAAGGTAAATCATGTCTGACAAATCTTGTGGACTTTTCGAGGAAGTAACTAGTAGCGTGGATAAGGGAGAACCAGTGGATGTGGTGCATCTGAACTTCCAGAAGGCTTTCGACAAGGTCCCACATAAGAGATTAGTATACAAACTTAAAGCATACGGCATTGGGGGTTCAGTATTGATGTGGATAGAGAACTGGTTGGCAAACAGGAAGCAATGAGTAGCAGTAAACGGGTCCTTTTCACAATGGCAGGCAGTGACTAGTGGGGTATCGCAAGGCTCAGTGCTGGGGCCACAGCTATTTACAACATATATTAATGATCTGGATGAGGGAATTGAAGGCAATATCTCCAAGTTTGCGGATGACACTAAGCTAGGGGGCAGTATTAGCCATGAGGAGGATGCTAGGAGACTGCAAGGTGACATGGATAGGCTGGGTGAGTGGGCAAATGTTTGGCAGATGCAGTATAATGTGGATAAATGTGAGGTTATCCACTTTGGTGGCAAAAACAGGAAAGCAGACTATTATCTAAATGGTGGCCGATTAGGAAAAGGGGAGATGCAGCGAGACCTGGGTGTCATGGTACACCAGTTATTGAAAGTAGGCATGCAGGTGCAGCAGGCAGTGAAGAAAGCGAATGGTATGTTAGCTTTCATAGCAAAAGGATTTGAATACAGGAGCAGGGAGGTTCTACTTCAGTTGTACAGGGTCTTGGTGAGACCACACCTGGAGTATTGCGTACAGCTTTAGTCTCCAAATCTGAGGAAGGACATTATTGCCATAGAGGGAATGCAGAGAAGGTTCACCAGACTGATTCCTGGGATGTCAGGACTGTCTTATGAAGAAAGACTGGATAGACTTGGTTTATACTCCCTAGAATTTAGGAGATTGAGAGGGGATCTTGTAGAAACTTACAAAATACTTAAGGGGTTGGACAGGCTAGATGCAGGAAGATTGTTCCCGATGTTGGGGAGGTCCAGGACAAGGGGTCACAGCTTAAGGATAAGGGGGAAATCCTTTAAGACGGAGATGAGAAGGACTTTTTTCACACAGAGAGTGGTGGGTCTCTGGAACTCTCTGCCACAGAGGGTAGTTGAGGCAAGTTCATTGGCTATATTTAAGAGGGAGTTAGATGTGGCCCTTGTGGCTAAGGGGATCAGAGGGTATGGAGAGAAGGCAGGTACGGGATACTGAGTTGGATGATCAGCCATGATCATATTGAATGGCGGTGCAGGCTTGAAGGGCTGAATGGCCTACTCCTGCACCTAATTTCTATGTTTCTATGTCTCACAGAGTGCTAGAATAACTCGGCTGGTCAGGCAGCATCTGTGGAGAAGATGGGTAGGTGACAGGGACCTTCTTCAGACTTATACTTCTTAGGTCAGGGCCCTTCTTCAAACTAACACTATGTTAACAGATGAGGGGGTGATCGGCAGATGAGTGAAGTAAGTGACAGAGGCGAGGGAAAATAACGAGATAAAAGGATGTGAGATAAGGAGAGAGGAATGTATATGTGCAGCTTTAATGGACATTGTTCAGGTAGCATTTGCAGTATTGCATTCAGTTAACCAGAATGGTTTAAAAACAAGGAACTGCAGATGCTGGTTCACAAAAAAGGACACAGAATGCTGGAATAACTCCGCGGGTCAGGCAGCATCTCTGGACAGAAGGACTGAGTGACATTTCGGGTCGAGACTGAGGAGGGTCTCGACCAGAAATGTCACACATACCTTCCAGCATTTTGTGTCTACCTAAACAGCGCCTATCCACGTGATGGTGTGCTAGCAGGCTGGAAGAGCGGGCAAAGGCCTTGCCACAGAGTGGGCAGATGAAGGGGCGCTGGCCAGTGTGGACTCGCCAGCGCTTCAGCAGGTGGTCAAGGCGGATGAAGGACTTACCACAGGATGAGCAGGGGAAGGGACGCTCACCGCTGTGGGTACGCCGGTGCTGCCACAGGCTGGACAAGCGGGTGAAACCCTTGAAACACTCAGCGCACACAAAGGGTCTCTCTCTGCTGTGTATCCGCTGGTGCTCCCGCAGCCCCCATGCTCTATTGTCACAGTGGGAGCAGCTGCTCGCCAGTGTGGGCCCACCGGGGCTGCCGCAACCCCCGCGACCTGTCAAACGCCTCACCACAGTTTGGGCAGTCGTAGGGCTGGCCACTGGTGTGCACGTGCTGGTGAGGCAGGGCATGGGAGGCTATGGCAAAGCCCTTGCCACACTAGGCGCAAGAATAGGGGCACTCGCCGGTGTGGGTGCGCTGGTGCTTCAGAAGCCTGGTGGAGTCGATGAAGCCCTTGCCACATTGGGCACAGGTGTAGGGGCGCTCTCTGGTGTGGATGCGCTGGTGCACCTGCAGGTGGCTGGACTGGGTGAAGCTGTTGCCGCACTGGGCACAGATGTAGGGGCGCTCGCCGGTGTGGGTGCGTTGGTGATTCAGCAGCCTGGTGGATCTGGTGAAACCCTTGCCGCACTGGGCGCAGGTGTAGGGGCGCTCGCCGGTGTGGGTGCGCTGGTGCTCAAGCAGGGTGCTGGACTGGGCGAATCCCTCGCCGCACTGGGCGCAGGTGTAGGGTCGCTCACCAGTGTGGGTGCGCTGGTGCTTCACCAGACTGCTGGAGTCGGTGAAGCCCTTGCCGCACAGGGCACAGGTGTAGGGGCGCTCGCTGGTGTGGGTGCGCTGGTGCACCTGCAGGTGGCTGGACTGGGTGAAGCTGTTGCCACACTGGGCACAGATGTAGGGGCGTTCGCCGGTGTGGGTGCGCTGGTGATTCAGCAGGCTGTTGGAGTCACCAAAGCCTTTCCCGCACTGAGCGCAGGTGTAGTGGTATTCGCCGGTGTGGGTGCGCTGGTGTTTCAGCAGGTAGCCGTATTGGGTGAAGCCCTTCGCGCACTGGACACAGGTGTAGAGGCGCTCGCCTGTGTGGGTGCGCTGGTGATTCAGCAGGCTGCTGGAGCGGGTGAAGTCCATGCCACAGTCGCTGCAGGTGTAGGACCGCTCCCCAGTGTGCACGAGTCTGTGCACCTCCATGGCCTTGGACGACTTGAAGCCTTTGCCGCAGTCGGAGCAAGTGAAGGGCCGCTCACTGTTGTGCACCCGCCGGTGCTCCCGAAGCCCCGACAACCAGGTAAACCTCTTGCCGCAAGTGGAGCAGCCATAGGGCTTCTCGCCCGTGTGCACCTTCTGGTGTCTCTTCAGGTGACCTGCCGTCTTGAAATTCTTTTTGCACTCAGAGCAGTCGAAGGGGCGTTCTCCCGTGTGCATCCGCCGGTGGGTCTCCAGCTTGCTCGGGCACTGCCAGGCCTTGCCACACACGTCACACTCATAGCACTTCACCTTGTTGTGCCCCGTCATGTGGTCCTCCATCAGAACTCAGCCCCTTGAAGCACAGCCCGCACACCGAGCAGATGGGGGGCTCACCTGCACCCCGACCTCCCTCAATGGCCGCTTACATCTCCGTCTCTCCGTGCACAGCAACGGTTCCTAAACCCTGCAGGAAGGGAACACGGAGGTTCAACAAGCTGCCAAACAGGACATTACTAACTCGTAAACAATACGAGTGCTTAAAGGGGGGGGCGGATTGGTGGGATTGTGAGTTGAGCCGGGGGGGGGGGGGGGGGGGGGTTGGTGGAGTGATAGGGGTGATTTGATGTGGGGAAGAAGGGGAGAGTTGGTGAGGTGGCAAGGTGGGGGAATGGGGATGAGGACAGTGGAAGTGAGGGGCGGGAGAGAAGGGACAGGGGGTTGTGAGGGGAGGGGGTGTGAAGAGGGAAGTGGGAAAAACTGACCTGGGGGTGCCGAGCATCCGGAGGGGAAGAGGAGAGGTGGGGAAGGATTGTTTCAATCAATTCCCTTATTCTTACCAAAACATTTTTTTGACTCCTTAAACAAAATGATTAGCTCTTTTATTTGGGGTGCGAAGCCCCAGAGGGTCCGTAAATCATTACTCCAATGATGTCGGTTCAATGGTGGTCTCGCTTTACCGAACTTTTACTACTACTGGGCTACTCACATTCATAAAATACATTGTTGGGTTGATTTTCCTTATTTATCTTGGTGCGAACTGCAACCCTCTCTTGCCCTCCTTCATCTTCTATATCTGCTCTTATATATTACTCTCTTCTAACCAAGATTCATTGTTTATCAAAGATCCTGTTGTGCTTAATACTATTCAGTTTCCTCAATTCAGGAAACATTTCAACTTTGTAGGTTTATCTCCTTTAGGTTCATTATGTAACAATCACCTGTTTCCTCCCTCACATTTGGATTCCATTTTTTTCGGTATACATATGTAGTGTTTTTTCTTAAACTTGAGAAAATTAAATATACATTGAGGGGAAATGGCAACCTTTTTTTTAACATACTTTACAGACTTGCAGGATCTTCCAGACTAAGGGCTGGTTTGTTAAATGTTGTTATGTGTAGGTGCACTCTTCCCTCTTAATTAGCCAAGGTGGGATGGATTGGGTGTGTGAATGATGGCATTATATATAACTTTTTTAAATATATATTTAAATTATTTATATTTATTTTATGTTTCTGTATACTTTTGTATTTTTCTTTGGTCTATTATTAGAATGTTTTTTCATGTCTTTTTTTCATTTTTGTATTGATTTATTTAAAATGAAAAATAAAATTTATATGAGAGCGACACAGAGAGAGAGAGAGATAGAGACACAGAGACTGTGTCCCGACTCCCCGCTCCCCTCCTCCACCACCCCGGCCGCACGACGCGCCCACCCATCAGCCGCACCCGAGATTGATGTCCGTGTTGCGGCGGCGGGACCCGGCGCAGGCCCGACCCCAGGCCCAGGCCCGGCTCCCCGAGCGCTCCGCCAACCCCAGGCCCAGTCACTGTCTCCCGGGTGCGAGGCCGCGGCCTGGCCGGAGGACTGGACCCCGCCCCCCCCACCCCGCACCGAATCCCCCAGCCAGCGCGCCCGCCCCGCCCGCCCTGATCCACCGGAGCCTCTCACCGCGTCCGCCCGTTGCCCCGGAGACAGAGAGAGAGAGACCGCGCGGCGCAGGGGCCTCAGCCCGGAAATGACGTCGCGGCCCCGGCCGCCCGTTGCCCCGCAGACTGAGAGACCGGAAGTCTGCAACGCCTGGGGAGAGGGGCATCAGCCCGGAAATGACGTTGCTTCCCCGGCCCGTTGCCCCGCTGTTTGCGGGGCGGCCTCAGCCCGGAAATGACGCCACGGCCAAGATGGAACCGACCCGGTCTGGACGGTGAGAGAGAGAGAGGGAAGGGACGACTGGGGGAGGGAGGGGGCGAGAGGCTGGGGTTGGAAAAGGGGTGATGTGAGCAGAGGGGGGAAGCAGGGAGCAAAGGGAGGCGTTTGGGATTCAAGGGGGAGTGGGTTTGGTGCCGAGGGGGATGAATGGGGAGAGAGGGGTCAAGTGAGTCAAGGAAGGGGGTAGGGAGCCTGGTGGGGGTTCACATTGTTTGGGGGTTGGGGAGGAGGTGGAGGGAGCACAGGGGGGTAAGTAGCAGGAGACGGCAGGGGTGAGGGGCAGGGAGGAGGGCACGTTGTTTGGGGATGGGGAGGGTGTTGCAGTTTAAAAATTCAAACCAGGGCAGGATCTTCACTGTGAATGGCGGGGCTCTGGGGCAATAGACAATAGGTGCACGAGGAGGCCATTCGGCCCTTTGAGCCAGCACCGCCATTCAATGTGATCATGGCTGATCATCCCGAATCAGTACCCCGTTCCTGCCCATATCCCCTGACTCCGCTATCTTTGACAGCCCTATCTAGCTCTCTCTTGAAAGTATCCAGAGAACCGGCCTCCTCTGCCCTCTGAGGCAGAGAATTCTAAAGACTCACCACTCTCTGTGAGAAAAAGTGTTTCATCGTCTCCGTTCTCAAATAGCTTACCCCCTTATTGTTAAACTATGGCCCCTGGTTCTGGACTCCCCCAACATCGGGAGCATGTTTCCTGCCTCTTGCGTGTCCAATCCCTTAACAATCTTACAACTTTCAATAAGATCCCCCCTCATCTTTCCAAACTCCAGAGTGTACAATTCCATCCACTCCATTCTCTCAACATATGACAGTCCCGCCTTCCCGTGAATTAACCTTGTAAACCTACGCTGCTCTCCCTCAATTGCAAGAATGTCCTTCCTCAAATTAGGGGTCCAAAACTGCACACAGTACTCCAGGTGTGGTCTCACTAGGACTCTGTACAGCTCCGAGCGTTGCAGAATGTTTGGAGCCGAGGGATCTAGGAGTGCGGGTACGAGTTGGGCCGAAGGGCCTCTTTCCAACACTGTATCACTCTATGACTGTATGACAAAGTACTCGAGTAGCTCAGCAGGTCAGGCAGCATCTGTCGAGAGAAGGAAGAGGTGGCGTTTTGGGTCGACACCCTTCTTTGGTTTAGTTTAGTTTAGAGATGCAGCGTGGAAACAACAGCTCTTTCGGCCCACGGAGTCCGCGCCTACCAGCGATCACCACGTACACCCTCTGTGTTCCCCTCCTGCAGGGTTTAGGAGCCGTTGCTGTGGACAGAGATACGGGGACATGAGCGGCTATTGAAGGCGGCCAGGGTGCAGGTGAGCTCCCCCCTCCCACATCTGCTCGGTGTTTGGGCCGAGCTTCGAGGGGTTGAGCTTCGGTGGAGGACCACATGACGGGGCACCACAAGGAGAAGCGTTATAAGTGCGACGTATGTGGCAAGGCATGGCAGAGTCCAAGTCAGCTGGAGATCCACCAGCGGGTGCACACGGGAGAACGCCCCTTCAACTGCTCAGAGTGCGGCAAGAGTTTCAAGGCGGCGAGTAACCTGGAGGCCCACCGGCAAATGCACACGGGTGAGAGGCCTTATGGCTGCTCCATATGCGGCAACAGGTTTGCCAGGTTGTTGGGGCTGTGGGAGCACCAGTCAGTGCACAGCAGTGAGCGGCCCTTCACCTGCTCTGACTGTGGCAAAGGCTTCAAGTCGTCCAAGGACCTGAAGGTGCACAGGCGGTTGCATACCGGGGAACGGCCCTTTACCTGCAGCGACTGCGGCAAGGGCTTCACCCAGTCCAGCCACCTGCTGCAGCACCAGCGCATCCACACCGGCGAGCGTCCATACACCTGTGCCCAGTGCGCCAAGGGCTTCACCCAATCCAGCAGCCTGCTGAAGCACCAGCGCATCCACACCGGCGAGCGCCCCTACACCTGCACCCAGTGTGGCAAGGGCTTCACTGGATCCAGCAACCTGCTGGAGCACCAGCGCACCCATACCGGCGAGCGACCCTACACCTGTACCCAGTGTGGCAAGAGGTTCACCCAGTCCATCAATCTGCGGGTGCACCAGCACACCCACACCGGCGAGCGCCCCTACACCTGTACACAGTGTGGCAAGGGCTTCACCCAGTCCTACAGCCTGCTGGAGCACCAGCGCACCCACACTGGCGAGCGACCCTACACCTGTACCCAGTGTGGCAAAGGCTTCATCCAATCCAGCAAACTGCTGGTGCACCAGCACACCCACACTGGCGAGCACCCCTACACCTGCGCCCAGTGCGGCAAGGGCTTCACTGAATCCAGCAGGCTGCTGAAGCACCTGCGCACCCACACCGACAAGCATCCCTACACCTGTACCCAGTGCGGCAAGGGCTTCACCTGCTCCACCAACCTCCTGTCCCACCAGTGGGTGCACCCCGGTGACAGTTCCGTCCCCAGCCCGGTGTGTGGTGAGCACTTTGCCATGGCCTCACACGCCCTGTCTCACCAGCATGTGCACACCAGTGCCCAGCCCTACGACTGCCTGTGAGGCGTTTGACAATTCGCGGGGGTTGTGGCAGCACCGGCGGGCCCACACCAACGAGCAGCTGCTCCCACTGTGACAAGAGAGCATGGGGGCTGCGGGAGCACCAGTGGATACACACCAGAGAGAGACCCTTTGTCCAGCCTGTGACAGCACCGGCGTACCCACAGCTGTGAGCGTCCCTTCCCCTGCCCGTCCTGTGGTAAGGGCTTCCCCCACCTTGACCACTTGCTGGAGCACCGGCGAGTCCACACCGGGCAGCGCCCCTTCACCTGCCCGCTCTGTGGCAAGGCCTTTGCCCGCTCCTCCAGCCTGCTGGCACACTGCGATGTGGATAGATAGGCGTTGTTTAGGTAGAGACAAAATGCTGGAATGGGTAACGTTTCTTGTCGAGACCCTCCTCAGTCTCAACCCGAAATGTCACCCAGTCCTTCTCTCCAGAGATGCTGCCTGACCCGCTGAGTTATTCCAGCATTTTGTGTCCTTTTTTGTAAACCAGCATCTGCAGTTCCTTGGTTTTTAAACCATTCTGGTTAACCATCTCTGCATCTTCCCCAAAGCCTCCATCTCAGTCCTGTAATGGAGTGACCAGAACAATATGCAATAGTTCCAATGCTCTCTCTCTGAATCTCTCCCCTTATTCCTGTCCATCTCAGCCTCCCCTTATTCCTGCCCCTCTCAGCCTCCTCCCGCATACTCCACATAGACATTCCTCTCTCCTTATCTCACATCATTTTATCTCCTTATTTTCTCTCGCTTCACTCATTTGTAGATCACCCCTTCATCTGTTAACATAGTGTCAGTCTGAAGAATGGTCCTGACCCGAAATGTCACCTATCCATGTTCTCCACAGATGCCACCTGACCCGCCGAGTTACTGCAGCACGTTGTGTTGGAGTCATAGAGTGATACAGTGTGGAAACAGAACCTTCGGCCCAACTTGCCCACACTGACCAACATGTCCCGGCTACACTAGTCCCACCTGCCTGCATTTGGTCCATATCCCTCCAAACTTGGCCTATCCATATACCTATCTATAACTGTTTCTTAAGCGCTGGGATAGTCCCAGTCTCAACTACCTCCTCCGGCAGCTTGTTCCATACACACACCACTCTCTGTTGAAAAGTTACCCCTCAGAATCCTGTTAAATCTTTTCCGCTTCACCTTGAACCCATGTCCTCTGGTCCTTGATTCCCCCACTCTGGGCAAGAGATTCTGTGCATCCAACTAAATTGTGTTCTATGCAAGATTCCAGCATCTGCAGTCTCTTGTGTCTCCCTCACCTATATCCACCTATCACTTCTGAAGAAGGGTCTCAACCTGAAACATCACCCATTCCTTCTCTCTGGAAATGCTGCAAGTCCTGCTGAGTTACTCCATCATTTTGTATCCACCTATCACTTCCCCGGCTCTGTCCAGCCCTATATCTCTCTTTTCATCTCCTCCCCCCACCCTCTCCAATCAGTCTGAAGAAGGGTCCTGACTCAAAAAGTCTATCCATTCCCTCCAGAGCAGTGGAGGAACTCAGTGGGTCAGGCCGCATCTGTAGAGGGAAGACAATACAAGGCGACCACCCCCACCTCTCCTTTCCACCTTTCTCCACCCCCCACACCAAGCAGTCTGAAGAAGGGTCCTGACCTAGAATGTTGCCTGTCCATGCTCTCCAGAGGTGCAAGTTACTCCAGGAGATTGTGTCTCTTTTTGTAAACCAGCATCTGCTGTTCCTTATATCTAGACGAGGCGTGCATTTCACCCTACACTTACGCTCGGTCTGCCAAGGCCTGCTGGATCTCCTGGCTACCTACCATTTTAACTCCCCTTCCCACTCCCACACTGATCTTTCTGTGAACAAACGAGGAAGATGATTGAACTGTATTACCTTCCACCACAATGAGGAATGTGGATTCCGCTGTGGTGGATCTTTCTGTTAATTTTTATTTTATGTGGCTTTGTGTCTTGTTGCTTTTTACTTAGTATGGCTGTATGGTAACTCAAATATCACTGTACCTTAATTGGCACATGTGACAGTAAATGTGAACTGAACGAACTCTCTCTTGAAAACTTCCTGTGAATTGGCCTCCAATGCCTTCTGTGGCAGGGAATTCCACAGATTCACAACTCTCTGGGTGAAAACGTTTTTCCTCATCTCAGTCCTATATGACCTACCCCTTATTCTTAAAGGGTAGCCCCTGGTGGCCCCTGGTTCTAATAATATCCTAGCTATATAATATAAATTATAACGCAAGGCATTTTATTAAGTAAAGATTAATTTGGCTTCTTTGGGTTTTGAGTTCTGAAGCTTTGTAATTCTGTGCTGTAGATGAGCTGGGTGATCAGGAAATTGGAGGCCAGCATTCAAACTGCATTCAAGCTGCTTCCTGTTGTGCCAAGCAAAAGATATTGACAATGGTATTGTGGGTTCAGTATTGATGTGGATAGAGAACTGGCTGGCAGACAGGAAGGAAAGAGTAGGAGTAAACGGGTCCTTTTCAGAATGGCAGGCAGGGACTAGTGGGGTACCGCAAGGCTCAGTGCTGGGACCCCAGCTATTTACAACATACATTAATGATTTTGACAAGGGAATTGAATGCAACATCTCCAAATTTGCGGATGACATGAAGCTAGGGGGCTGTGTTAGCTGTGAGGAGGATGCTAGGAGGCTGCAAGGCGATTTGGATAGGTTAGGTGAGTGGGCAGATGCAGTATAATGTGCATAAGTGTGAGGTTTGGTGGCAAGAACAGGAAAGTAGACTATTATCTGAATGATAGCCAATTAGGAGAAGGGGAGATGCAACGAGACCTTGGTGTCATGGTACACCAGTCATTGAAAGTAGGCATGCAGGTGCAACAGGCAGTGAAGAAAGCAAAAGGTATGTTAGCATTCATAGCAAAAGGATTTGAGTATAGGAGCAGGGAGGTTCTACAGGGCTTTGTTGTACAGGGCTTTGATGAGACCACACCTGAAGTATTGTGTACAGTTTTGGTCACCTAATCTGAGGAAAGGCATTCATGCCATAGAGGGAGTACAGAGAAGGTTCACCAGACTGATTCCTGGAATGGCAGGACTTTCATGTGAAGAAAGATTGGATAGACTCGGCATGTACTCGCTAGAATTTAGTAGCTTGAGGGGGGATCTTAAAGAAACGTACAAAATTCTTAAGGGTTTGGATGGGCTAGATGCAGGAAGATCGTTCCTGATGTTGGGGAAGTTCAGAACAAGGGGTCACAGTTAAGGATAAGAGGGAAGTCTTTTAGGACCGCGATGAGAAAAACATTTTTCACACAGAGAGTGGTGAATCTGTGGAATTCTCTGCCACAGAATGTAGTTGAGGCCAGTTCAATGGCTATATTTAAGAGGGAGTTAGATGTGGCCCTTGTGGCTAGAGGAATCAGGGGCTATGGAGAGAAGGCAGGTACAGGATACTGAGTTGGATGATCAGTCATGATTATATTGAATGGCAGTGCAGGCTCAAAGGGCTGAATGGCCTACTCCTGTAGCTATTTCTCTATGTTTCTATGGTGGGAGGGGATGTGTTTTCTGAGAAGGTGCTGGGTTCTGTAAACAGAAGCCTTGAGAGAGGATGTGTTTCCTTTGGAGTTGGGTCTCTGGAAACAGGAACTTCTGTGGGTAATTGATAAAGATCCTTACATTGTTTAAGAAGGTACTGCAGATGATGGACCTTTGACTAAGTTCCTGTTGTTTGGGGGTTTGTAACTAAAGTTTGTGACTGATATAACCATAGCATGAGAAGTATTGTGTTAGTGACAAGAATGCTTTGAATGGGTATACTCTGTGATTGATGTGTTAGACGTCATTGCTCCAACTATGTTTAAACAAATTACTACGTTCCCAAAATACTATAAAAAGATGCGGCATGCCTTTGTTCATTAGAATGATTGCCCAGGAGGCTTAAGTATGTGTTACATACTTGACTTTGTATCCCCTGGCACTGTCGCAGGCGAAATGATCAGTAAAGCTTGTGTTGGTTGATCTAACTTATTGTGAGTTGTCTGTTTTAAGAACTGAACCTTAACAGTTCTGGACTCCCCCAACATGGGGAACATGTTTCCTGCATCTACCCTGTCCAATCCCTCACTAATTTTATATGATTCTATATTATCTCCGCTCATCCTTCTGAATTCCGGTGAATATAAACCCAGTCGACCCATTCTTTCAACATATGTCAGTCCCGCCATCCCAGGAATTAACCTTGTGAACCCACGCTGCACTCCCTCAATAGCAAGAATGTCCTTCCTCAAATTAGGAGACCATAACTGCACACAATTCTCCAGGTGTGTCACTGGGGCCCTGTACAACTACAGTAGGACCTCCTTGCTCCTAAACTCAACTCCTCTCACAACGAAGGCCAACATGCCATTAGCTTTCTTCAGTGCCTGCTGTACCTGCATGCTTATTTTCAGTGACTGATGTACAAGGACAGACTTCTCGTTGTACTTCCCATTTTCCTAACCTGACACTATTCAGATAATAGTGCTGGAGTAACACCTTACAGATCCTTATCCCTGTGTCTCCCTCTCCTGTGACTCTCAGTCTCAAGAAGGTTCCTTCTCTCCAGAGATGCTGCCTGTCCCGCTGAGTTACTCCAGCATTTTGTGTCTGTCTGTGGAGAACATGTGGATAGGGAACTTATTTTGAACCACGACCCTTCTTCAGACCTGAAAAATCGTCTATCCACATTGACCAGAGATGCTGTCTGACCCGCTGAATTACACCAGCACTGTGAAACATCACCGATCCATGTTCCCCACAGATACTGCCTGACGCGCTGAGTTACTCCAGCACTTAGTGAAGCGTCACCTATCCATGTTCCCCACAGATGCTGCCTGACCCGCTGAGTTACTCCAGCACTCTGCGAAACATCACCTCTCCATGTTCTCCAGTGATGCTGCCTGACCCGCTGAGTTACTCCAGCACTTTGTATCTATTCAGCAAGAGCATCCATCTACAACTGTCTGTCCAGTCCAAAGCTCAATGTATAACCACTCTGCACATCACACATGACTTCCTTTCACCGGAATGTATTTCATGCTTTGCTTCGGGTAGTTCTCATTAACCAATTCACACAAGTGGTTAACATTAACTTTGAAACGTCACTGATCTGTGTTTGTCTTCAATATTCACACTAACTCCTGCACAGAATCTCTTGCCCAGAGTTAGGGAATCGAGGATCAAAAGACATGGGTTCAAGGTGAAAGGGAAAAGATTTAATAGGAATCTGAGGTGTAACGTTTCAACAGAGAGTGGTGGGTGTATGGAACAAGCTGCCTCAGGAGGTAGTTGAGGCTGGGACTATCCCAACGTTTAAGAAATGGGTATAGACAGGTACATGGATAGGACAAGTTTGGAGGGATATGGACCAAATGCAGGCAGAGATCTGATGGGGCGCTCGCCGGAACCCTGGCCACCCTCAAGGCTCATGTCCCTGTCTCTCCGTCAACAGCAAGGGCTCCTAAACCCTGCAGGAGGGGAACACAGAGGGTCAACAAACAGTGCATTACTGACGTGTGAACTTTACTAGTGCATGAAGGGGCGGGTTGGGCGGGGGGGGGGGGGGTTAAGGGCAGGGGGGTGAGAGGGGTGGGGTGAAGAAGGGGGTGAGGGGAGGAGTAGGCCCGCCCCTCAGACGGACAGCGCCCTCTGCCAATCCGTGCCGCCGATCTCGCCCTAGCAACGGTTGCCACGGCGTGCCGGCCCCGCACCCGCAGCACCTACACCACGTCGGGAGGGGGAGGGGAAACAATTACAGCAGCTGCAGAGGCTGCAAACCTGAGAAAAAACCTCAAGGGGGGCCAGACTACAAAATGCTGCAGGAACTCAACGAGATGGGCAGCATCTCTGGAGAGAAGGAATGGGCGACGTTTTGAGGTCGAGACCCTTCCACAGACTGAGAGTCGCAGGAGAGATGTAGACGGTGATGTGGAGTGAAAAGCTTTTACATAGAAACATAGACAATAGGTGCAGGAGGAGGCCATTCAATACAATCACGGCTGATCATCGCAAACAATACCCGTTCCTGCCTTCCCCCCATATCCCCTGACTCCGCTATCTTTAAGAGCCCTATCTAGCTCTCTCTTTAAAGTATCCAGAAAACCGGCCTCCACCGCCCTCTGAGGCAGAGAATTCCACAGATTCACAACTCTGTGAGAAAAAGTGTTTCATCGTCTCCGTTCTAAATAGCTTACCCCCTTATTGTTAAACTATGGCCCCTGGTTCTGGACTCCCCCAACATCGGGAACATGTTTCCTGCCTCTACTGTGTCCAACCCCTTAATAATCTCATATATGTTTCAATAAGATGCCCTCTCATCCTTCTGAACTCCAGAGCATACAAGCCCAGCCGCTCAATTCTCTCAACGTATGACAGACCCGCCACCCCGGGAATTAAATTTGTAAACCTACGCTGGACTCCCTGAATAACAAGAATGTTCTTCCTCAAATCTGAACACCAAAACTGCACACGATAATCCAGGTGTGGTCTCACTAGGGACCTGTACAACTGCAGAAGGACCTCTTTGCTCCTATTCTCAACCTCCTGAAGGCCAACATGCCATTCACTTTCTTCACTGCCTGCTGTACCTGCATGCTTAATTTAATTGACTGATGATCAAAGACACCCTACGGCAGCTGAAGAAGCACAATCTGCCATAGGCAATGCTGGTCCAATTCTATACGGCCATCGTAGAGTCTGTCCTCATCTTCTCCATCATGGTCTGGTTTGGCTCAGCCACCAAGCACGACACCCTGAGGCTGCAGCAAATCGTCTGATCAGCTGAGAAGGCTGTTGGCTGCAACCTTCCCTCCATTGATGAACTGCAAGGGCCAGGAAGCGAGCGGGTAAGATAATCTCTGACTCCTCTCACCCTGGCCACAAACTATTTGAATCACTTCCGTCTGGAAGGCGACTCCGGATAGTCAAAGCTGCCGCAGCCAGACATAAAAACAGTTTTTTTTCCACGTGTAGTAGCTCAACTCATTAGCCAAAAATCTGTAGCCTCCTTTTGCTCTGGTATTTTGTTTGGTTCCCATATTTGATCAATGGTGTTTTATTAGTGATGTTTTGTGTTTTATGTGTCATTCATAACTGCAGGTGTATGTCATGTTGTCACTTGCGGGCAGAGCACCAAGGCAAATTCCTTGTATGTGAATGTATTCATTCATTCATTCATTCAGATCCCATTGTACTTCCCCTTATTCCAACTTGACACCATTTAGATAATAATCTGCTTTCCTGTTTTTGCTACCAAAGTGGGTAACCTCACATTTACCCACATTAAACTGCATCTGCCATGCATCTGCCCACTCACCCAACCTGTCCAAGTCACCCTGCATTCTCATTGCATCCTCCTCACAGTGCATACAGCTTTGTGTCATCAGCAAATGTGCTAATGTTACTTTAAATCCATTCATCTACATGATTGATGTATATTGTAAATAGCCACGGTCCCAGCACCGAGCCTTGTGCTACCCCACTAGTCACTGCCTGCCATTCTGAAAGGGGCCCGTTAACCCCTATTCTTTGTTTCCTGCCTGCCAACAACTTTTCTATCCATGTCAGCACTCTACCCCCAATACCATGTGCCCTGTCTCCGGGAGTTGCAGCTTCTCCATCCCCCTGTCTCCGGGAGTTGCAGCTTCTCCATCCCCCTGTCTCCGGGAGTTGCAGCTTCTCCATCCCCCTGTCTCCGGGAGTTGCAGCTTCTCCATCCCCCTGTCTCCGGGAGTTGCAGCTTCTCCATCCCCCTGTCTCCGGGAGTTGCAGCTTCTCCATCCCCCTGTCTCCGGGAGTTGCAGCTTCTCCATCCCCCTGTCTCCGGGAGTTGCAGCTTCTCCATCCCCCTGTCTCCGGGAGTTGCAGCTTGTCCATCCCCCTGTCTCCGGGAGTTGCAGCTTCTCCATCCCCCTGTCTCCGGGAGTTGCAGCTTGTCCATCCCCCTGTCTCCGGGAGTTGCAGCTTCTCCATCCCCCTGTCTCCGGGAGTTGCAGCTTCTCCATCCCCCTGTCTCCGGGAGTTGCAGCTTCTCCATCCCCCTGTCTCCGGGAGTTGCAGCTTCTCCATCCCCCTGTCTCCGGGAGTTGCAGCTTGTCCATCCCCCTGTCTCCGGGAGTTGCAGCTTCTCCATCCCCCTGTCTCCGGGAGTTGCAGCTTGTCCATCCCCCTGTCTCCGGGAGTTGCAGCTTCTCCATCCCCCTGTCTCCGGGAGTTGCAGCTTCTCCATCCCCCTGCCTCCGGGAGTTGCAGCTTCTCCATCCCCCTGTCTCCGGGAGTTGCAGCTTGTCCATCCCCCTGTCTCCGGGAGTTGCAGCTTCTCCATCCCCCTGTCTCCGGGAGTTGCAGCTTCTCCATCCCCCTGTCTCCGGGAGTTGCAGCTTCTCCATCCCCCTGTCTCCGGGAGTTGCAGCTTCTCCATCCCCCTGTCTCCGGGAGTTGCAGCTTCTCCATCCCCCTGTCTCCGGGAGTTGCAGCTTCTCCATCCCCCTGTCTCCGGGAGTTGCAGCTTCTCCATCCCCCTGTCTCCGGGAGTTGCAGCTTCTCCATCCCCCTGTCTCCGGGAGTTGCAGCTTCTCCATCCCCCTGTCTCCGGGAGTTGCAGCTTCTCCATCCCCCTGTCTCTGGGAGTTGCAGCTTCTCCACCCCCCTGTCTCCGGGAGTTGCAGCTTCTCCACCCCCCTGTCTCCGGGAGTTGCAGCTTGTCCATCCCCCTGTCTCCAGGAGTTGCAGCTTCTCCATCCCCCTGTCTCCGGGAGTTGCAGATTCTCCATCCCCCTGTCTCCGGGAGTTGCAGCTTCTCCATCCCCCTGTCTCCGGGAGTTGCAGCTTGTCCATCCCCCTGTCTCCGGGAGTTGCAGCTTGTCCATCCCCCTGTCTCCGGGAGTTGCAGCTTCTCCATCCCCCTGTCTCCGGGAGTTGCAGCTTGTCCATCCCCCTGTCTCCGGGAGTTGCAGCTTCTCCATCCCCCTGTCTCCGGGAGTTGCAGCTTGTCCATCCCCCTGTCTCCGGGAGTTGCAGCTTCTCCATCCCCCTGTCTCCGGGAGTTGCAGCTTGTCCATCCCCCTGTCTCCGGGAGTTGCAGCTTCTCCATCCCCCTGTCTCCGGGAGTTGCAGCTTGTCCATCCCCCTGTCTCCGGGAGTTGCAGCTTCTCCATCCCCCTGTCTCCGGGAGTTGCAGCTTGTCCATCCCCCTGTCTCCGGGAGTTGCAGCTTCTCCATCCCCCTGTCTCCGGGAGTTGCAGCTTCTCCATCCCCCTGTCTCCGGGAGTTGCAGCTTCTCCATCCCCCTGTCTCCGGGAGTTGCAGCTTGTCCATCCCCCTGTCTCCGGGAGTTGCAGCTTCTCCATCCCCCTGTCTCCGGGAGTTGCAGCTTCTCCATCCCCCTGTCTCCGGGAGTTGCAGCTTCTCCATCCCCCTGTCTCCGGGAGTTGCAGCTTCTCCATCCCCCTGTCTCCGGGAGTTGCAGCTTCTCCATCCCCCTGTCTCCGGGAGTTGCAGCTTGTCCATCCCCCTGTCTCCGGGAGTTGCAGCTTCTCCATCCCCCTGTCTCCGGGAGTTGCAGCTTCTCCATCCCCCTGTCTCCGGGAGTTGCAGCTTCTCCATCCCCCTGTCTCCGGGAGTTGCAGCTTCTCCATCCCCCTGTCTCCGGGAGTTGCAGCTTCTCCATCCCCCTGTCTCCGGGAGTTGCAGCTTCTCCATCCCCCTGTCTCCGGGAGTTGCAGCTTCTCCATCCCCCTGTCTCCGGGAGTTGCAGCTTCTCCATCCCCCTGTCTCCGGGAGTTGCAGCTTCTCCATCCCCCTGATGGTCGCGGGTCGACACCGACTGTTCCACGTTAGTGACGTCACCTTGTTGTCGCCTCATTCCAGGCGACGCTGAATATAATCCGGTCGCTGCAACATTGTGAACACGTGGCCCCGGCACTAGTTCACATCGTCAGCGTCTGTCTGGGCGAATGAAGACGGATGGAAGACCATTGTGGGCAAAGATACTGCTCCTCTAGTAACTTTGATTGTGGGAGAAGAGCGTCTCCCCCCCATCATCTCTCTCTCTCTCTCTCTCCCAAGTTCGAATCCAAACGGTTTCTGTAACCGGCGCCTCGCGCCCGTTACGCGGCCAATCAGACGCTGTCTCCAAGGTGACTCGCGGCCAATCACCGACCAGCTCCCCTTAAAATCCGCGCGGATCTAATTTCCGGCCAAACACCCGCTGTCTCCAAGGGGAACGGGGGAGGGGGAGGGGGAGGGGGAGGGGGGAAGGGGGAGGGGGGAAGGGGGAGGGGGAGGGGGGAAGGGGGAGGGGGAGGGGGGAAGGGGGAGGGGGAGGGGGAGGGGGGAGGGGGGAAGGGGAAGGGGAGGGGGGAAGGGGGAGGGGGAAGGGGGAGGGGGAGGGGGAGGGGGGGAGGGGGAGGGGAGGTTGTGAGGGGACGAAGGGGGTAGGGACGAAGGGGGGAGGAGAGGAAAGTAAAGGGTGGGAGGGGAGGATAGGGAAAGAGAGGCGACTGAAGGAAAGGGGAGGAAAGAAGGAGGGGATGAAAGAAGGAGGGGGGAGTGGAAGAAATGTGGGGGGGGGGAGAAGGGGAGGGGGGAAGAAGGGGAGGGGGGAGAGAAGGGGGAGGGGGAGGGGAGGGAGGGGGAAGGAGGGGAGGGGGAAGAAGGGAGGGGGGGAGGGGGAAGAAGGGGAGGGGGGAGAGAAGGGGGAGGGGAGGGAGGGGGAAGGAGGGGAGGGGGAAGGAGGGGGAGGGGGAGGGGAGGGAGGGGGAAGGAGGGGAGGGGAAGAAGGGGAGGGGGGGAGGGGGAAGAAGGGGAGGGGGAAGAAGGGGAGGGGGGAGAGAAGGGGGAGGGGAGGGAGGGGGAAGGAGGGGAGGGGGAAGAAGGGGAGGGGGGGAGGGGGAAGAAGGGGAGGGGGGAGGGGGAAGAAGGGGAGGGGGGAGGGGGAAGAAGGGGAGGGGGAGGGGGGGAGGGGGAAGGGGGGGAGGGGGAAGGGGGGGGAGGGGGAAGAAGGGGAGGGGGGAGGGGGAAGAAGGGGAGGGAGGGGGAGGGGGAAGAAGGGGAGGGGGGAGGGGGGAGGGGGGGAGGGGGAAGAAGGGGAGGGGGAGGGGGAAGAAGGGGAGGGGGGAGGGGGAAGAAGGGGAGGGGAGGGGGAAGAAGGGGAGGGGAGGGGGAAGAAGGGGAGGGGAGGGGGAAGAAGGGGAGGGGAGGGGGAAGAAGGGAAGGGGAGGGAGGAGGAGGAAAGGGAGAAGAATGGGAGGGGAGAAGAAGGGGGAGGGGAGAAGGAGGGGGAGGGGAGGGGGGAAGTAAGGGAGGGGGAGGGGGAAGAAGGGATGAGTCGAGAGGGGAGGAAAGGGAGAGAGGGCAGGAAAGCGTGGGAGGGCAGGGGGAGAAGGACGTGAAGAGGGGAGGAAAAGGTGGTAGGGGAGGGCAGCAAAGGAGGGTGGAGAGGGGAGAAGGAGGGGGTGGAGAGGGGAGGAAAGGGTGCGAGGAGAAGAGAGTGGAGGAAAGGGGGGAGGAGAGGGGAGGGAAATGGGGAAGGGGAGGAAAGGAGGAGGGGATGAAAGGAGGGTGGGGAGGGGAAGGATAGGTGCAAGGGGGGGAGGGGGAAAGGAGGGGGGGAGGAAAGGAGGGGAGGAGAGGAAAAGGCAGAATGCTAGGAGTGGGGAGGAGAGGAAAGTGAAGAAGGGGAGGAAGGGGGAAGGAGATAGGAGGGTAGGAAAGGGGGAGAGGAGAAGAAAGGGGAGAGGAGAAGAAAGGGGGGGGGAGGAAAGGGCCCAGACAACACATGCCATGGAGCCTATAAAACAGCCCTGAGGCCTACGAAAAATGCCTGGAATCCCAGAACTTTGCACAAAGCCCAGAACGTCAGGCAAAGCCTGGCACACAGGCCTCGGGCCTAAAGCACTGGGCTGACACCAACGTACCATCCTCTGAACCAAAGAGCATTATTGTGAGATATGTTGTGGGTGCTCGGCAACCGATAGTAATGTTACAAAATTTTGAGATTTAAAAAATCAAGTCTGCAATTTATCTCATCAGATAAAACATAAAAAGAAGTTTAATATGACACCTAATTCATTTTCATATCTTCTGTATTAAAAAGGATGGCCATTTTCATACTCGGAAATTAGCATCTTGTTCCCTATTGCTTTTCTATTGACTTCTCAAAAGCTGTGACCAAGGACAGTCAAAAGCCCATAACCTTCTTAAAAAATTCAGAGAACTGAATGAAATTTTCAGTTATTAGAGATTGAAGCATTCCTAAACAAATATGAAACAATCTTACTTGGATGACCTGAAATTAAAGCATATAATTAGTTACCTCATTGTAGCAAATTACAAAATTCGATTACGAGATCTAAGCATCTATCCATTTCTTAAGGGAAGGTTAACATTTTGAAATAGCCTAAGTGTCCAAATAACATTCACACAATAATTCACAATATAACATGATTTTTAAATCTCATTGTCATGAATTTATAGGCCAAATGAAAGGAATTTAGTGTTTAATTCCTGTATATTAATGGCCATTTTAATCATCTGCGAGAGGATTTTTGTGGAAAGCGATCGATTGGAACTGTGGTTTGCAGTGAATTTAAACCCCATATCGGCAGGAAAAACACTGCTGATTCGTATGGGCCTAAATCACCTTTTCGCAATGTAAAATTTGGATTTATCTGTCCCGTACGGGAGATCCGTCCCATTGACGGCGTTAGAAGTCGATTTTTATTTCACTTAATTAAATTATCCAGCGATGTTTTTAAAAAACTTGATAGAACGGATGTCTGATCGTTTTCTCTGCAGCAGCTAAGCAGCCTGAGGAAGTTCGCCTCCGACAGGCAGGAGAAAACGGCATTTTAATCCCGCCCCCCTTCTCAAAGGCGCCAAAATCGCGAACACGGCCAGTGGCAGAACTGCAGCGCAGCTGAAGGTAAGTTTTGTAACATACCTAATGATGGTTCCTATTGTATCTTGATAGGACACGTTGGCAGGCCCCACGACTTCCATAAAAGGTGACCATCAGAAGCACAGACATTACATATATCAGGGGAATGCACTTTCTCATCTTTGTTGTGTCTGTGAGCAGTTCTAAACACATAAAAAAAAACGGTCAGAACAGAATATAGGAATTCTAAATATCACCAGGTATGTATATCACCAGCAACTTATCCTGGACGTGACATATCGAAGCAATGGCCAAGAAAGTACATCAGCGCTTTAGAAGGCTTTTGAACTTCGGTATATCTCCCTGGATTGGCGCAGCCTTTCCTGTCGGGACCGGACCAGAGCTTCAGCAGCGGCGGCGCAGCGCTGGATACATCGCGGAGTGGGCGAGGCCTTACCTGGGATCGCCGTTTGAAGTTCCGGAGTGTTGGGCCTGCTGCATCGACATTGCTGAGCTAGGGTTTGCGGAGCTCCCAACGAGGGCAGCGCTGACCAATATCGCGGAGTCCTGGGACCCTTTGCCGGGGCCGCCAGGGTTGAATTTCCTCCCGGCTTGGCCTGTGGACTTCGGGAGCCGCGGACTCCGGTGGTAGGTGGCCGATTCAGAGATCCACGCCACTGAGGATGTTCTCCCATTCGACATTGGGGTTTCATTGTTCCCGGCGAGAGGGCCTGAAAATCGGGCCGACTATGGTGCTCGGGAGGCCTCGACCACGGGGGAACATCAGTGAGAATGACGGTTGACTGGTCTTTGGTTCCTTCCCTCACAGTGGGGAACTTTGGTGCCGCTGTGGGGATGTTTGTGTTGTGAACTATTGCGTTTTAGTTTTGTTTTATTATTCGTATGACTGTATAAATAGGATTTCGTTGCTCATGTAATCTTCTGCAGATGCGTGGTAGAAAGCGTTTTATCATCAGATGCACCATAGGTTGGTTTTGAAAAATATGTTTAAAGTGAAGCGGGGAAAAAAAAGGAATAGGAGGGGTAACTTTTTCGCATATAAAGAGTGGTGGTATGTGGAAGCTGCCGGAGGAGGTAGTTGAGGCTGGGACTACCCCAACATTTAGGAAACAGTTTGACGGGTACATGGATAGGACAGGTAAAGAGGTATATGGACCAAACGAGGGCAGATTAGACTTGTGTAGCTGGGATATGTTGGCTGGTGTGGGCAAGTTGGGCTGAATGTCTAGTTTCCACACTGTATCACTCTATGACCGTACTAAATTGCAGAGAGTTGTAGACGTATCACAGACCATCACGCAAACCAACCTCCATTCCATTCTGGATATTTTTGAGGATGTAATTTTGAAGGGAGAGCCAGTGGATGTAGTGTTCCCGGACTTAAAGAAAGCATTTGGTAAGGTCAAACAAAAGAGATTAGTGGACAAAATTAGAGCACATGGTATTGGGGTAGGGTGCTGACAAGGATAGAAAATTGGTTCACAGACAGGAAACAAAGAGTAATGATTAACTTGTCCTTTCATAATGGCAGGCGCTGACTAGTGGGGTGCCGCAAGACTCGGTGCTGGGACCGCAGCTATTTACAATATATATCAATAATTTAGATGAAGGGATTAAAGGTAAAATTAGCAAATTTGCAGATGACACAAAGCTGGAATGCAGTGTGAACTGCGAGGAGGATGCTATGAGGACGCAGGGTGACTTGGAGAGTTTGAGTAAGTGAGCAGATCAAGAGTCAAGAGAGTTTATTGTCATATGTCCCAGATAGGACAATGGAATTCTTGCTTTGCATCAGCACAACGGAATATTGTAGGTACGAATACAGAACATATCATATCAGTGTGTCCAGATGCATGACAGATGCAGTTTAAGGTGGATAAATGTGTGGTTATCCACTTTGGTGGCAAAAACAGGAATGCAGATTATTATCTAAATGATGTCAAGTTGGGAAAATGGGACGTACAACGGGGTCCGGAGGTTTTTGTTTATCACTCACTGAAAGTAAGCATGCAGGTACATTAGGCAGTGAAGAAAGCGAATGGCATGTTGGACTTCATAACAAGATGAGTTGAGTATATGAGCAAATAGGTCCTTCTGCAGTTGTACAGGGCCCCAGTGAGACCACACCTGGAGTATTGTGTGCAGTTTTGGTCTCCAATAGACACTTGGTGCAGGTGTAGGCCATTCGGCCCATCGAGCTACCACCTTTATTCAATGTGATCATGGCTGATCATCTACAATCGGTACCCCATTCCTGCCTTCTGCCCATATACCCTGACTCCGTTATCTTTAAGACCCCTATCTAGCTCTCTCTTGAAAGTATCCAGAGAACCGGCCTCCACCGCCCTCTGAGGCAGAGAATTCCACATTCACAATTCTCTATGAGAAAAAGTGTTTCCTCATCGTTCTAAACATTTTACCCCTTATTTATAAGCTGTGGCCCCTGGTTCTGGACTCACCCAACATCTGGAACATGTTTCCTGTCTCTAGCGTGCCCAAAACTTTAATCATCTTATATGTTTCAATAAGATCCCCTGACATCCGTCTAGATTCCAGAGTATGGAAGCCCAGCCACTCCATTCTCTCAGCATTTGACAGTTCCGTCATGCCGGTAATTAACCTTGAAACCTACGCTGCACTCCCTCAATAGCAAGAATGTCCTACCTCAAATTAAGGGAAGAAAACTGCACAGAATACACCAGGTGTGGTCTCACTGGTGCCCTGTACAACTGCAGAAGGACTGTGGAAGAAGTTCTTAGGACTCCCTCCATGCTGTGAAAGGAACTCTCCCCCGAATTGGCCCCTTGATAAGTTGAACTAGTATTGTCATTCAATAAGATGACAACTGACTCATCTTGTCCCGGTGTGCTCCCGTTTATCCCACCATCTTTCCACCTGCCATCACCCTCCATCCCCCACCTATTCAGTAATTCAGAAAGAACGAGATTTGGAAGCCACAGGAAAATTGAATTGTTACTATATTTTACGGAGAGAACAATCTGCGCATGCGTGGTTTAAGTTTGTTTTAAAGCCGACTGTTATATTATTCACGACGATTGACTCATTTATAATTATTTATTTATATTTTTTTTTTTTTAAATTCCCAATTGGGCCCTGCACCTCCAAAGGCCGGCCCTGCTGAATAGTGTCAGGTTAGGAAATTGGGAAGTACAACAAAACCTGGGTGTCCTTGTACATCAGTCACTGAAAGTAAGCATGCAGGACCAGCAGGCACTGAATAAAGCTAATTTAAGAGTTGAGTTTAGGAGCAAGGAGGTCCAGCTGCAGTTGTGCATGGCCCTAGTCCTACCACACATAGGGAATTGTGTGCAGTTTTGGTCTCCTAATTTGAGGAAGGACATTCTTGCTATTGGGGGAGTGCAGCATAGGCTCACAAGGTTAATTCCTGGGATGGCGGGATTGACATATGTTGAAAGAATGGGTCGACTGGGTTTGTATTCACTGTAATTCAGAAGGATGAGCGGGAATGTTATAGAATCATATAAGAATAGTAAGGGATTGGACAGGGTAGATGCAGGAAACATGTTCCCCATGTTGGGGGAGTCCAGAACTGTTAAGGTTCATTTCTTAAAACAGACAACTCACAATAAGTCAGATCAACCAACACAAGCTTTACTGATCATTTAGCTGGCGAGAGTGACAGGGGATACAAAGTCAAGTATGCAACATATACTTAACCCTCCTGGGCCATTACACTACTGAACAAAGACATACAGTATCTTTTATAGTATTTTGGAAACATAGTCACATGTTTATACAGATTTGGAGCAATGACGTCTAACACATCAATCACAGAGTATACCCATACAAAACATTCTTGTAACTAACACAATACTTGTCATGCTATGGTTATATCTGTCACAAAGTTTAGTTACAAACCCCCAAACAACAGGAACTTAGTCAAAGGTCTATCATCTGCAGTACTTTCATAAACAATGTAAGGATCCTTAACAATGTAACAATCAATTACCCGCAGAAGTTCCTGTTTACAGAGACCCAACTCCAAAGGAAACACATCCTCTCTCAAGGCTTCTGTTTACAGAAACCAGCAGCTTCTCAGGAAACACATCTTCTCCCACCATTGTCAATATCTTTTGCTTGGGCACAACAGGAAGCAGCTTGGATGCAGTTTGAATGCTGGCCTCCAATTTCCTGATCACCCAGCTCATCTACAGCACAGAATTACAAAGCTTCAGATCCCAAAACCCAAAGAAGCCAAATTAATCTTCACTTAATAAAATACCTTACATTATAATGTATATTATATAACTAGAATATTATCAGAACCAGGGGCCACCGTTTAAGAATAAGGGCTAGGTCATTTAGGACTGAGATGAGGAAAAACATTTTCACCCAGAGAGTGAATCTGTGGAATTCCCTGCCACAGAAGGTAGTGGAGGCCAATTCACTGGATGTTTTCAACAGAGAGTTAGTTCAGTTCATATTTACATGCGCCAATTAAGGTACAGTGATATTTGAGTTACCATACAGCCATATTAAATACAAAGCGACAAGACACACAGCCACATAAAATAAAATTGAACAGAAACATCCAACACAGCAGAATCCACATTCCTCACTGTGATGGAAGGTAATAAAGTTCAATCATCTTGCTCATTTCACACGTACACCCGTGGTTGGGGCTGCTGAACCCTCTGCAGTCGCCGCTGCCGACGGTCCAATGTCAGAAGCCCTCGCGTCGGGATGACCGAAATTCCGACGTCGGGACGGATTGGAACACTCCGCAGCATGGAGCTCCCGAGTCGGCCTCTTCTTACCGGAGACCGCGGACTTCACAGTGTTAAAGTCCACAGGCTCCGACGTTGGAGCTCCTTACGGGCGATCCTCGGCAAAGGAGAAAGATCGCATCTCCATCGAGGTAAGTGACTGAAAAAAAGTTTCCCAATTCCCCCGCCCCGCCCATGTAAAACATACCTAGAAACACTAAAACATACTTAAAATACGGGAAGCGGTGACTCCATATTAATATTGACGCCTTTCGCAAGTGAGAAGACAGAGGAATGATGAAGAGATTGCCCATGAGGAAGGGGGGAATGTCCGTTTAATTTGGATAATTCAATGTTCATGTCATTGGGCTGTAAGCTATGAGGTGCCGTTCCTCCAGTTTGCGTGTCACCTCACTCTGGCAACGGACGAGGCCCAGGACAGAAAGATCAGTTTGGGAATGGAAAGGGGAGTTAAAATGGTTGGCAACCGGGAGATCCAGCAGGCCTTGGCAGAACGAGCGCAAGTGCAGGGTGAAATGCACGCCTAGTCTAGATACAAGTAACAGCAGATGCTGTTTCACAAAAAGAGACACAATCTCCTGGAGTAACTTGCACTTCTGGAGAGCATGGACAGGCAACTTTCTAGGTCAGGACCCTTCTTCAGACTGCTTGGTGTGGGGGGTGGAGAAAGTTAGAAAGGAGAGGTGGGAGTGGTCTTGGATTACTTCCCTGTACAGATGCGACCTGACCCACTGAGTTCCTCCACTGCTTTAGAGGGAATGGGCAGACAACGTTTTGAGTCAGGATCCTTCTTCAGACTGATTGGAGATGTTGGGGAGAGGAAGCTGGAAAAGAGAAATGGGGGCTGGACAAAGCCTGGCTAATGATAGGTGGATACAAAATGCTGGAGTAACTCAGTGGGACAGCAGCATCTCTGGAGAGAAGGAATGGGTGATGTTTCAGGTTGCGACCCTTCTTCAAAAGTGATAGGTGGATATAGGTGAGGGAAACACAAGAAACTGCAGATGCTGGAATCTTGCATAGAACACAATTTAGTTAGATGCACAGATCTCTTGCCCAGAGTTAGGGAATCGAGGACCAGAGGATATGGGTTCAAAGTGAAGGGGAAAAGATTTAATTGGAATCTGAGGGGTAACTTTTCAACAGAGGGTGGTGGGTGTATGGACCAAGCTACCGGAGGAGGTAGTTGAGGCTGGGACTATCCCAGCGCTTAAGAAACAGTTATAGACAGGTACATGACTAGGACCACTTTGGAGGGATATGGAACAAATACAGGCAGGTGGGACTAGTGTAGCCGGGACATGTTGGTCAGTGTGGGCAAGTTGGGCCAAAGGTCCTGTTGCCACTGTATCACTCTATGACTCCAACACAACGTGCTGCAGTAACTCGGCGGGTCAGGCGGCATCTGTGGAGAACATGGATAGGTGACATTTCACAGATGCTGAAATAACTCAGAGGGTCAGGCAGCATCTGTGGAGAACATGGATAGGTGACATTTCGGGTCAGGACCATTCTTCAGACTGACACTATGTTAACAGATGAAGGGGTGATCGACAAATGAGTGAAGTAAGTGACAGAAGCGAGAGAAAATAAGGAGATAAAAGGATGTGAGATAAGGAGAGAGGAATGTCTACGTGGACTATGCGGGGAGAGGCTGAGAGGGGCAGGAATAAGGGGAGAGATTCAGAGAGAGAGCATTGGGACTATTGCATATTGTTCTGGTCACTCCATTACAGGACTGAGATGGAGGCTTTGGGGAAGGTGCAAAGATGGTTAACCAGAATGGTTTAAAAACAAGGAACTGCAGATGCTGGTTTACAAAAAAGGACACAAAATGCTGGAATAACTCAGCGGGTCAGGCAGCACCTCTGGACAGAAGGACTGGGTGACATTTCGGGTTGAGACTGAGGAGGGTCTCGACAAGAAACATGACCCATTCCAGCATTTTGTCTCTACCTAAACAGCGCCTATCTATCCACATCGCAGTGTGCCAGCAGGCTGGAGGAGTGGGCAAAGGTGTGGTGTGGACTCGCCGGTGCTCCAGCAAGTGGTCAAGGTGGGTGAAGCCCTTACCATAGGACGGGCAGGGGAAGGGATGCTCACAGCTGTGGGTACGCCGGTGCTGTCACAGGCTGGACAAAGGGTCTCTCTCTGGTGTGTATCCACTGGTGCTCCCGCAGCCCCCATGCTCTCTTGTCACAGTGGGAGCAGCTGCTCGTTGGTGTGGGCCCGCCGGTGCTGCCACGGCCCCCGCGAACTGTCAAACGCCTCATGGGCAGTCAGGGCTGGCCACTGGTGTGCACATGCTGGTGAGACAGGGTGTGCGAGGCCATGGCACAGTGCTCACCACACACCGGTCTGGGGACGGGACTGTCGCCGGCATGCACCTGCTGGTGGGACCGGAGGTTGGTGGAGTAGGTGATGCCCTTGCCGCACTGGGTATAGGTGTAGGGATGCTCGTCGGTGTGAGTGCGCAGGTGCTTCAGCAGGCTGCTGGATTGGGTGAAGCCCTTGCCACACTGGGCACAGGTGTAGGGTGCTCGCCGGTGTGGGTGCGCTGGTGCTTCAGCAGCCTGCTGGATTGGGTGAAGCCCCTGCCGCACTGGGTACAGGTGTAGGGGCGCTCACCGGTGTGGGTGCGCTGGTGTTCCAGCAGGTTGTTGGACTGGGTGAAGCCCTTGCCACACTGGGTACAGATGTGGGGCCGCTCGCCGGTGTGGGTGAGCCGGTGCACCCGCAGGTTGCTGGACTGGGCGAAGGTCTTGCCACACTGCGCACAGGTGTAGGGTCGCTCGCCGGTGTGGGTGCGCTGGTGCTCCTGCAAGTTGCTGGATCCGATGAAGCCCTTGCCACACTGGCTGCAGGTGTAGGGGCGCTCGCCGGTGTGGATGCGCTGGTGCTTCAGCAGGCTGCTGGATTGGGTGAAGCCCTTGGCGCACTGGGCACAGGTGTATGGACGCTCGCCAGTGTGGATGCGCTGGTGCTGCAGCAGGCCACTGGACTGGGTGAAGCCCTTGCCACAGTCGCTGCAGGTAAAGGGCCGTTCCCCGGTATGCAACCGCCTGTGCACCTTCAGGTCCTTGGACGACTTGAAGCCTTTGCTGCAGTCGGAGCAGGTGAAGGGCCGCTCATTGCTGTGCACTGACTGGTGCTCCAACAGCCCCAACAACCTGGCAAACCTGTTGCCGCATGTGGAGCAGCCATAGGCCCTCTCATCTGAGTGCATTTGCCGGTGGGACTCCAGGTTACTCGCCGTCTTGAAACTCTTGCCACACTCCGAGCAGTTGAAGGGGCGTTCTCCCGTGTGCACCCGCATATGGGTCTCCAGCTTGCTCGGGATCCGCCATGCCTTGCCACATAGGTCACACTTATAACGCTTCTCCTTGTGGTGCCCCGTCATGTGGTCCTCCACCGAAGCTCAACCCCTCGAAGCTCGGCCCAAACTCCGAGCAGATGCGGGGGGGGGGGGGAGCTCACCTGCACCCTGGCCACCTCCAATAGCCGCTCACGGCCCCGTATCTCTGTCCACAGCAACGGCTCCTAAACCCTGCAGGAGGGGAACACAGAGGGTGTACGGGGTGATCGCTGGTTGGCGCGGACTCCGTGGGCCGAAAGAGCTGTTGTTTCCACGCTGCATCTCTAAACAAAACTAAACCAAAGAAGGGTGTCGACCCAAAACGCCACCTCTTCCTTCTCTCGACAGATGCTGCCTGACCGCTGAGCTACTCCAGCACTTTGTCATACAGTCATAGTGATACAGCATTGGAAAGAGGCCCTTCGGCCCAACTCATACCCGCACTCCTAGATCCCTCGGCTCCAAACATTCCGCAAGGCTCAGAGTTGTACAGAGTCCAAGTGAGACCACACCTGGAGTACTGTGTGCAGTTTTGGTCCCCTAAACAGAGGAAGGACATTCTTGCAATTGAGGGAGAGCAGCGTAGGTTTACAAGTTTAATTCACGGGATGGCGGGACTGTCATATGTTGAGAGAATGGAGCGGATGGACTTGTACACTGTGGAGTTTAGAAAGATGAGAGGGGATCTTATTGAAACTTAGAAAATTGTTAAGGGATTGGACACGCAAGAGGCAGGAAAGATGCTCCCGATGTTGGGGGAGTCCAGAACCAGGGGCCACAGTTTAAGAATTAGGAGTAAGCCATTTAGAACGGAGATGAGAAAACACTTTTTCTCACAGAGAACTGTGAGTCTTTAAAATTCTCTGCATCAGAGGGTGGTGGAGGCCGGTTCTCTGGATACTTTCAAGAGAGAGCTAGATAGGGCTCTCAAAGATAGTGGACTCAGGGGATATGGGCAGGAACAGGGTACTGATTCGGGATGTTCAGCCATGATCACATTGAATGGCGGTGCTGGCTCAAAGGGCTGAATGGCCTCCTCGTGCACCTGTTGTCTATTGCCCCAGAGCCCCGCCATTCACAGTGAAGATCCTGCCCTGGTTTGAATTTTTAAACTGCAACACCCTCCCCATCCCCAAACAACGTGACCTCCTCCCTGTGGCTCCCTGCCCCTTACCCCTGCCGTCTCCTGCTCCTTACCCCCCTTTGCTCCCCCCCCCACACACAGTGTGAACCCCACCAGACTCTCTACCCCCTTCCTTGACTGACTTGACCTCTCTCTCTCCCCCCCCCCAATTCACCCCCCGAGGCACCAAACCCACTCCCCCTTGAATCCCAAACCCCTCCCTTTGCTCCGTGCTTCCCCCCGCCACTCACTTCACCCTTTTCCAACCCCAGCCCCTCCCTCTCTCCCTCCCTCCCCCGGACTGTCTCTTTCTCTCTCTCACCGTCCAGTGCGGGTCGGCTCCATCTTGGCCGTGGCGTCATTTCCGGGCTGAGGCCGCCCCGCAACCTGCGGGGCAACGGGTCGGGGCAGCGACGTCATTTCCGGGCTGAGGCCCCTGCGCCGCGCGGTGATTGGCTCCGGTGGATCAGGGCGGGTGGGGCGGGCGCGCTGGCTGGGGGATTCGGTGCGCGGGGGGGGGGGGGGCGGGGTCCAGTCTCCGGCCAGGCCGCGGCCTCGCACCCGGGAGACAGTGACTGGGCCTGGGGTTGGTGGAGGAGGGGAGCGGGAGTCGGGACACAGTCTCTCTCTCTCTCTTATAACATTTATGGTTCATTTTAAATAAATCAACACAAAAATGAAAAAACGATATTAATAAGAAACATTCAAATGATAGACTAAAGAAAAATAGAAAAATATACAGAACATAAAATAAATAGAAATAATTAAAAAACTATATATATTTTTTAAATTTTATATATAATGCAACCATACCATCAGTCGCACACCCCACCCATCCCACCCTGGCTTATTAAGAGTGAAGAGTGCATCTACACACAACATTTAACAAACCAGCCCTTAGTCTGGAAGATCCTCCAAGTCTGTAAAGCATGATTTTAAAAAAAGGTTGCCATTTGTGAAAGAAATTATCAGTGCATCCCCTCAATGTATATATAATTTTTTCAAGTTTAAGAAAAAACTCTACATATTTTGAGCCACTGTGACACAGAGAGTGGGTTAGGGTATTTCCACTGGAGGAGCAGGTGACGTCTGGCTATTAAAGATGTAAAATTAATAATTTATTTTTGCACAGAGCTTAATCGACCTGACTCATTCGGGGCCCCAAAGATGGCAATATATGGACAGAGCCGTATAGGTATTCCCATTATGGTAGACATTATATTAAAGTAGCCGGGCCAAAAATTATCTAATCGTGGACAAAGGGAAAACATATGGCTCAGATGACAGTGTGGGCCCGAATATCTATCACATTTGGCAGTGCAGGCTCAAAGGGCCGAATGGCCTACTCCTGCACCTAATTTCTATGTTTCTATTTACTCTCCACCTCTGGATAAATCCCAGACAATCTTGATTTAGAAAAATAGACCCTCTGTATAACCTTTAACTGAATGAGTGCAAGACGAACATAAGACATAACTGTACATAGCCCACCCACAATGTTATCCCACCATTCCACAGTAAGTTGAAGTCACAGCTCTTCCTCCCAAGCAGCCCTTGTTTTAGAGTCAGACTGATCGCAAAGATCCAGAATGTGGTTATACATCTCTGAAACAATCCCTCTTTGTTGTGTCTTGAAAGTAATCAAACTAGCCCATATTTGTCATGGAGGTGAAGAGGGAAAATTAAAAAAACATTTAGAAACTAAGTGTCTAACTTGGATTAGCTAAAAAAATGATTTGCTGGTAATCAATACAATGATAATAAATTGGTAAAGCTGTTAAAAATACCATCTGAAAACAGATTAAGAAAACTCTGTGTACCTTTGTTATGCCATACCGAGAAAAACAGAATCCAAATGTGAGTGAGGAAACTGATGATTGTTACATAATGGACCTAAAGGAGATGCAGCCAGAAATTTGAAATGTTTCCTGAATTGATACCAAATCTTTAAAGTATTAAGCACAACAGGATTTTTGATAAACAATGAAATCTAGGTTGGAAGAGAGGAATATATAAGAGCAGATATAGAGGATGAAGGAGGGCAAGAGCAGGCTTCCAGTTCACACCAAGCTAAATAAGGAAAAATGAACCCAACAACGTATTTTATGAATGTGAGTAGCCCAGTAGTAGAATTGAAAGTTCGGTAAAGCGAGACCACCATTAAACCTACATCATTGGGTAATGGTTTACGGACCCTCGGAGGCACCAATTCAGGACTTACCTGGAATTTATACCTTGTCCGCATATCTAGATGCCCGCAGCAATGGCTGCAGAGGGTGGAGGTCCCGGCCATGGGGGTAAATGGAGGACGACTGGCCAATTGTTGTGCCTTAAATTTTGTGTTAAATTTTTAGTGTGTTTTCGTGTGTTCTTTATCATTGTACCGCTGTTGGCACATTCATTTCACTTGCACTTTATGTACAATGTGACAAATAATACCGTATTGTATTGTACACACACACCCCCCCCCCCGCACACACAAACCCCACACAGACACACCCCCCACACACACACACTAACCCCCACCACACTAACCCCTCCACACACACACTAACCCCACTCCCACGCACACACACTAACCCCCCCCACACACACACACAAACCCCCCCACACACACATAAACCCCCCCCCACAAACACTCACCCCACCCACACACACACTAACCCCCCCACACACACACACAAACCCCTACACACACTAATCCCCCCACGCTAACCCCCCACACACACACACTAACCCCCCTCCCACACACTAACCCTCCGCCCCCAGACACACACACACACACACTAACCCCCCCACGCTAACCCCCCACACACACACTAACCCCCCCCACACACTAACCCCCCCCCCCCAAACACACAAACCCACCACCCCCCTTGATATTATACTAGTATTATTGATAGGCTCCTTTTACCCCATCCCCGCCCTATCAACTCATGCATACTCCCAACTCGCAGGCATGTCTAGAGAGGGAGAGGTGGGGGGGAGGGCAGTACAGAGAGAAGGCAGAGAGAGGGGACAGAGACAGAGAGAGGGGCAGAGAGAGAGGGAGGAGTGGAGTGAGGGGGTAGAGGGTGGGGTGGAGTAAGGGGGATGAAGAGAGAGCCCAAGTGAGAGAGAGGCAGCGGGAAGAGAGAGGAGTGGGATCCCTTGCCTGGGATCACACCCACCGCAGCCTGCGGACTTACCATCAAGGACTCGAGTCTCGGGAGAGGCTGAGTCGGGAGCTCGAACGCCGTAGAAGGTTCGTCCATCCCGGACGCGAGGTTCAAACTCCCGGCGCGGGGGAGCTAACATTCCCCCGATGCAGGGGCTGAGCGCCTTGATGCGGAGGGCCCAAACGCCGCCGGCTACGGGAGTCAAGACCATCCCGTCAACCGAGGTTCAAGGCCCCCGACCGAGGAAGAACAAAAGGAAGGACTTGAACTTTATTCTGCCTTCCATCACAGTGAGAAATGTGTAGGAGTCACTGTGATGGATGTTCATGTTAAAATGTGTTTTTGCGTCTGTTGCTTTTAATTGTGACTGACCCAGCCAGTGAAATTCCTCGTATGTTGCAAAACATACTTGGCCCAAGTTCTGGGCCTCAGAGTCTGCTTTGCAGACCTCGGGGCTGTGTTGAAGGCTCCGGGCCTGGTTGTGGGCTTTGGCCTCCACTTTGTTTTCAAGGGACTGTACATTAGCCAGCATGATGGTATGGAGAGGGAGTCGAAGTCCCCTGCGCTTCAGTCTGACCTGAGGTCCAGCCATGTTTCCGGACACGATGGAGGCTTCTCCGATGTTTCCAGGTACTGTGTTTAGTGTACAGTGCAGGAACGGGAATTCCCTTGCAGCTCCAGCTCCGTTGCTCCTGGAAGATCCAGCCCGTCAGCTCCGGAGATCTTCCCTGTGTTTTTAGGTACAGTACCTGTGATCCTCAGAGAGTCACAACTGCAGATGATGTAATCTTGCACAGAACACAATTTAGTTAGATGCACTGAATCTCTTGCCCAGAGTGAGAGAATCGAGGACCAGAGGACATGGGTTCAAGGTGAAGGGGAAAATATTTAATAGGAATCTGAGGGGTAACCTTTCAACAGAGGGTGGTGGGTGTATCGAACAAGCTGCCCGAGGAGGAGGCATAGTTGGGGGCAAAGCTGGGGGGTATAGTTAGGTGTGAGGTATGGTGTGAGGAGTTAGGTGTGAGGAGGTTGCCAGGAGACTGCAGGGTGATTTGGATAGGCTGAGTGAATGGGCAGATGCAGTATAATGTGGATAAATGTGAGGTTATTCACTTTGGTGGCAAAAACATGAGGGTAGACTATTATCTGAATGGTGGCAGATTAGAAAAAGGGGAGATGCAACAAGACCTGGGTGTCATGGTACACCAGTCATTGAAAGTAGGCATGCAGGTGCAGCAGGCAGTGAAGTAAACAAATGGTATGTTATCATTCATAGCAAAAGATTTGAGTATAGGAGCAGGGAGGTTCTACTGCAGTTGTACAGGGTTTTGGTGAGACCACAACTGGAGTATTGCGTACAGTTTTGGTCTCCAAATCTGAGTAAAGACATTCTTGCCATAGAGGGGATTCAGAGAAGGTTCACCAGACTGATTCCTGGGATGTCAGGACTTTCATATGAAGAAAGACTGGATAGACTCGGCTTGTACTCTCTGGAATTTAGAAGATTGAGGGGGGATCTTACAGAAACTTACAACATTCTTAAGGGGTTGGACAAGCTAGATGCAGGAAGATTGTTCCCGATGTTGGGGGAGTCCAGAACAAGGGGTCACAGTCTAAGGATAAGGGGGAATTCCTTTAGGACCGAGATGAGGAAAACATTCTTTACACAGAGAGTGGTGAGTCTCTGGAATTTTCTGCCACAGAAGGTCATTGAGGCCAGTTCATTGGCTATATTCAATAGGGAGTTGGATGTGGCTAAAGGGATCAGGGGGTATGGAGAGAAGGCAGGTACGGGATACTGAGTTGGATGATCAGCCATGATCATATTGAATGGTGGTGCAGGCTTGAAGGGCCGAATGGCCTACTCCTGCACCTATTTTTCTATGTTTCTAGGAGGTAGTTGAGGCTGGAACGCTCCGAACGTTTTAAGAAAGAGTTATAGACAGTTACATGGATACAGACAGTGCAGTCAGGGTAGGCAAGGTAGGCACTGCCTACCCTGACTAAAATTATGAAATGGCAATTACTAAATCGAAGAGATCGATCTCCTAGGTAGGCATAATTCTCCGTGCCTTTCATCCACAGCACTTGTAACGCACGAAGGTCTGTGCAGCACATGTCCCGTCAGCGCTGCCTGAGCCGTCAGTTTCAAGGGAAGCTGAAGGCAGCAGAAAATCTGCCTTTGCAGCACTAGTTTCTTGGCGGGATTTTCAAATATGGATTGCCATTATTTTAATAGTATCTCCGGAAACAAAGAGTGAAGAATGGACTTAATGTACCAATAACATAGTAAGTGCATTTCTTGGTGCTTAATTTTTATAAATACTGTATTTCCCGCAGTGGAGGGAGAGCTCCGTTCGCAATGTTTGGGAGTCTGGCAATGTGAAGGAGGGGATTGGGGTCAGTAACCCACTTGCCACGCTCCGGTCTGTGTGCAGGTAAATGGGGCTAGGTGAGAGTAAGTGTTCGCCACGGACTAAAATGGCCTGTTTCCGTGCTGTAATTGTTATATGGTTTTATTGTGGCCGGGGAGTGAATTAGCTTTGGTGGCTGCCGCAGCACTCCGGGCACGGACAGCAGAACTGGCTGACACTTCAGAGGAAGAAAGCAGCTTGGGTGCCTGACTTTGAGAGGCAGCCGGGACCTAACAGCAGAACCAGCAGCCACTTCAGCCCCTTCTGCTGGTCCCCACTCACCGCTGGCAGTGCTCTCCGTCTGAACATCTCTCACCTGCCGCTCGCCGGCCAGCTTCCCACAAATCTTTAAATTCCGACAGCGTGCTTACGGGACCAGTTGAGGTTACTTGGCTGTGGGAATTTAAGGATTTGCGGGGCGCGGTTGACATGAGCAAAGTCGGCGAGCGGCAGATGATATGTTCAGATGGAGAGCACTGCCAGAGGTGAGCAGACCGGCAGAAGGCGCCGAAGTGGCAGCCGGTTCTGCTGTCAGGTTCAGGCAGCCGCTCGCACCCGAGCTGCTTCTATCCCCAGAAGTGGCAGCCAGTTCTGCTGTCCGTGCCTGGAGCACTGCGGCAGCGGTGAGTTACTGATATGATCTCTGACCCCCTACTTCTCAACACTCCTGCCCTCGATGCCACTCCTGCCACCCCTGCCCACTCCTGAACGTAATGAAATTTTGTTCAGACCAAAAGGTCTGAATGACAATAAAGGATACTTTGACTCTCCGCATCTTTAACCCCTGGCACAGTCTATCCACCCGCTGTGAAAGGAACTCTCCCTCCAAATGGACCCTTGAATTAGTATTCAACTGATTCAACGTCCCGGTGTGCTCCCGTTTTTCCCACCATCTCGCCACCTGCCTTCATCCTCCGTCCCCCACCCATTCAGTAATTACAAAATGAAGGAGATTGAGAAGCCTTGGGGAAATTGAATTGTTACTTATTTTTTATTTTTTACAAAGAGAACAATCTGCGCATACGCGGTTTAAGATTTTTTTTAAACAGCCGGCTGACAGCCTGTCCTGAGTAATTACTCACGGCACGTGCCTGTATGGATAGGACAAGTTTGGAGGGATATGGACCAAATGCAGGCAGGTGGGACTAGAGTAACCGGGACATGTTGGTTGGTGTGGGGAAAGTTGGGCCAAAGGTCCTATTTCCACACTGTATCACTCTATCACCCTAACACAAAGTGCGGCAGTAACTCAACGCGTCAGACAGGACCTCTGGAGAACACGGATAGGTGACGTTTCACAGTGCTGGAGTGCCTCAGCGGGTCAGGCAGCATCTGTGGGGAACATGGATAGGTGACATTTCGGGTCAGGACCCTTCTTCAGACTGACACTATGTTAACAGAAGAGGGGGTGATCGGCAGATGAGTGAAGTAAGTGACAGAGGCAAAGGAAAATAAGTGGATGAAACGGTGTGAGATAAAGAGAGAGTAATGTATAAATGCAGCTTTTAATGAACATTGGTCAGGAAGCATTTGGAGTATTGCATACAGTTCTGGTCACTCCATTGCGGGACTGATATGGAGGCTTTGGGGAAGGTGCAGAAATGATTAACCAGAATGGTTTAAAAACAAGGAACTGCAGATGCTGGTTTACAAAAAAGGATACAAAAAGCTGGAGGAATACCCATGTCCCACTTAGGAAACCTGAGCGGAAACCTCTGGAGACTTTTCACCCCACCCAAGGTTTCCGTGTGGTTCCCAGAGGTTTTTGTCAGTTTCCCTAATGGTCAAAAATGGTTTACGCTTCTTCTATAGAACATCCAATCAGGTTTCCTAAGTGGGACAGGGGTATAACTCAGTGGGACAGGCAGCATCTGTGGAGAGAACGACTGTGTGACATTTTGGGTGACCGTTGCCACACTCAGCGTACACAAAGTGTCTCTCTCTGGTGTGTAGCTACTGGTGCTCCCGCAGCCCCCATGCTCTCTTGTCACGGTGGGAGCAGCTGCTCATTGGTGTGGGCCCACTTGTGCTGCCGCAACCCCCGTGAGCTATCAAACGACTCACCACAGTACGGGCAGTCGTAGGACTGGCCTCTGGTGGGCACATGCTGGTGAGACGGGGCATGCGAGGCCATGGCAAAGCGCTCTCTACACACCGGGCTGGAGAGGGGACTGTCACCGCCGTGCACCCGCTGGTGGGACAGGAGGTTGGTGGAGCAGGTGAAGCCCTTGCCACACTGGGTACAGGTGTAGGGACGCTCGTCGGTGTGGGTGCGCTGGTGCTTTAGCAGGCTGTTGGATTGGGTGAAGCACTTGCCGCACTGGGCGCAGGTGTAGGGGCGCTCACCGGTGTGGGTGCGCTGGTGCACCAGCAGTTTGCTGGATTGGGTGAAGCCCTTGCCGCACTGGGTACAGGTGTAGGGGCGCTCGCCGGTGTGGGTGCGCTGGTGCTCCAGCAGGCTGTTGGACTGGGTGAAGCTCTTTCCACACCGGGTACAGGTGTAGGGGCTTTCGCCGGTATGGGTGCGTTGGTGCACCAGCAGGCTGCTGGACTGGGTGAAGCTCTTGCCACACTGGGTACAGGTGTAGGGTCGCTCGCCGGTGTGGGTGCGCTGGTGCTCCAGCAGGTTGCTGGATCCGATGAAGCCCTTGCCACACTGGGTGCAGGTGTAGGGGCGCTCGCCGGTGTGGGTGCGCTGGTGCTGCAGCAGGCCGTTGGACTGGGTGAAGCCCTTGCCGCAGTCACTGCAGGTAAAGGGCCGTTCCCCGGTATGCAACCGCCTATGCACCTTCAGGTCATTGGACGACTTGAAGCCTTTGCCGCAGTCTGAGCAGGTGAAGGGCCGCTCACTGCTGTGCACTGACTGGTGCGTACTCAGCCCCGACAACTTGGTAAACCTCTTGCCGCATGTGGAGCAGCCATGGGGCCTCTCACCCGTGTGCATTTGCCAGTGGGTCTTCAGGTGACTCGCCATCTTGAAACTCTTGCCACACTCCGAGCAGTTGAAGGGGCGTTCTCCCGTGTGCACCCGCTGGTGGATCTCCAGCTGACTCGGGCTCTGCCATGCCTTGCCACATACGTCGCACTCATAACGCTTCTTCTTGTGGTGCCCCGTCATGTGGTCTTCCACCGAAGCTCAGCCCCTCGAAACTCGGCCCAAACACCGAGCAGATGCGGGAGGGGGGAGCTCACCTGCACCCTGGCTGCCTCCAATAGCCACTCACGCACTTTATCTCTGTCCACAGCAATGGCTTCTAAACCCTGCAGGAGGGGAACACAGAGGGTGTACTGGGTGATCACTGGTTGGCGTGGACTCCGTGGGCCAAAAGAGCTGTTGTTTCCATGCTGCATCTCTGAACTAAACTAAACCAAAGAAGGGTGTGACCCAAAACGCCACCTATTCCTTCTCTCGACAGATGCTGCCTGACCCGCTGAGCTACTCCAGCACTTTGTCATACAGTCATAGAGTGATACATCATTGGAAAGAGGCCCTTCGGCCCAACTCACACCCACAATCTTAGATAACTCGGCTCCAAACATTCCGCAACGCTCAGAGCTGTACAGAGTCCTAGTGAGACCACAACTGGAGTACTGTGTGCAGTTTTGGTCCCCTAAGTAGAGGAAGGACATTCTTGCAATTGAGGGAGAGCAGCGTAGGTTTACAAGTTTAATTCACGGGATGGCGGGACTGTCATATGTTGAGAGAATGGAGCGGATGGACTTGTACACTGTGGAGTTTAGAAAGATGAGAGGGGATCTTATTGAAACTTAGAAAATTGTTAAGGGATTGGACACGCAAGAGGCAGGAAAGATGCTCCCGATGTTGGGGGAGTCCAGAACCAGGGGCCACAGTTTAAGAATTATGAGTAAGCCATTTAGAACGGAGATGAGAAAACACTTTTTCTCACAGAGAGTGGTGAGTCTTTAGAATTCTCTGCATCAGAGGGCGGTGGAGGCCGGTTCTCTGGATACTTTCAAGAGAGAGCTAGATAGGGCTCTCAAAGATAGCGGAGTCAGGGGATATGGGCAGGAACGGGGTACTGATTCGGGATGATCAGCCATGATCACATTGAATGGCGGTGCTGGCTCAAAGGGCCGAATGGCCTCCTCGTGCACCTATTGTCTATTGCCCCAGAGCCCCGCCATTCACAGTGAAGATCCTGCCCTGGTTTGAATTTTTAAACTGCAACACCCTCCCCATCCCCAAACAACGTGACCTCCTCCCTGTGGCTCCCTGCCCCTTACCCCTGCCGTCTCCTGCTCCTTACCCCCCTTTGCTCCCCCCCCCCACACAGTGTGAACCCCACCAGACTCTCTACCCCCTTCCTTGACTCACTTGACCCCTCTCTCTCCCCCCCCCCAATTCACCCCCCGAGGCACCAAACCCACTCCCCCTTGAATCCCAAACCCCTCGCTTTGCTCCCTGCTTCCCCCCGCCACTCACTTCACCCCTTTTCCAACCCCAGCCCCTCCCTCTCTCCCTCCCTCCCCCGGACTGTCTCTTTCTCTCTCTCACCGTCCAGTGCGGGTCGACTCCATCTTGGCCGTGGCGTCATTTCCGGGCTGAGGCCGCCCCGCAGCCTGCGGGGCAACGGGTCGGGGCAGCGACGTCATTTCCGGGATGAGGCCCCTGCGCCGTGTCGCGAGAGGCTCGTGGTGGATCAGGGCGGGTGGGGCGGGCGCGCGGGGGGGGGGGGCGGGGTCCAGTCTCCTGCCAGGCCGCGGCCTCGCACCCGGGAGACAGTGACTGGGCCTGGGGTTGGTGGAGGAGGGGAGCGGGAGTCGGGACAGTCTCTCTGTCTCTCTCTCTCTCTTATAACATTTATTGTTCATTTTAAATAAATCAACACAAAAACGAAAAAAGCATATTAATAAGAAACATTCAAATAATAGACTAAAGAAAAATACAAAAATATACAGAACATAAAATAAATAGAAATGTTTAAATATATATATTTTAAAAAGTTATATATAATGCAACCATACCATCAGTCGCACACCCCACCCATCCCACCCTGGCTAATTAAGCGTGAAGAGTGCACCTACACATAACAACATTTAACAGCTTACAATGGCCTGCTTTCCTTATCACCAATACTTTTTTGCATATCTTTCACTCATTGTTCTTGCTTTATCTCTCCATATCACTGTTTATATCTCTCGTTTCCCTGATCCCTGACCAGTCTGAAGAAGGGTCTCGACCCGAAACGTCGCCTATCTCCTTCACTCCTTAGATGCTGCTGCACCCGCTGAGTTTCTCCAGCTTTTTGTGTAACCCACAACATTTAACAAACCAGCCCTTAGTCTGGCAGAACCTGCAAGTCTGTAACGTATGATTTTTTAAAAACGTTGCCATTTGTGAAAAAAATGATCAGTGCATCCCCTCAATGTATATATAATGTTCTCAAGTTTAAGAAAAAACTCTACATATTTTGAGCCACTGTGACACAGAGAGTGGGTTAGGGGATTTCCACTGGAGGAGCAGGTGACGTCTGGCTATTAAAGATGTAAAATTAATAATTTCTTTTTGCACAGAGCTTAATCGACCTGACTCATTCGGGGCCCCAAAGATGGCAATATATGGACAGAGCCGTATCGGTATTCCCATTATGGTAGACATTATATTAAAGTAGCCGGACCAAAAATTATCTAATCGTGGACAAAGGAAAAACATATGGCTCAGATGACAGTGTGGGCCCGAATATCTATCACATTTGGCGGTGCAGGCTCAAAGGGCCGAATGGCCTACTCCTGCACCTAATTTCTATGTTTCTATTTAATCTCCACCTCTGGATAAATCCCAGACAATCTTGATTTAGAAAAATAGACCCTCTGTATAACCTTTAACTGAATGAGTGCAAGACGAACATAAGACGTAACAGTACATAGCCCACCCACAATGTTATCCCACCACTCCACAGTAAGTTGAAGTCACAGCTCTTCCTCCCAAGCAGCCCTTGTTTTAGAGTCACACTGATCACAAAGATCCAGAATGTGGTTATACATCTCTGAAACAATCCCTCTTTGTTGTGTCTTGAAAGTAATCAAACTAGCCCATATTTGTCATGGAGGTGAAGAGGGAAAATTAGATAAACATTTAGAAACTAAGTGTCTAACTTGGAAGTAGCTAAAAAAATGATTTGCTGGTAATCCATACAATGATGATAAATTGGTAAAGCTGTTAAAAATACCATCTGAAAACAGATTAAGAAAACTCTGTGTACCTTTGTTATGCCATACCCAGAAAATCGGAATCCAAATGTGAGTGAGGAAACTGATGATTGTTACATAATGGACCTAAAGGAGATGCAGCCAGAAATTTGAAATGTTTCCTGAATTGATACCAAATCTTTAAAGTATTAAGCACAACAGGATTTTTGATAAACAATGAAATCTAGGTTGGAAGAGAGGAATATATAAGAGCAGATATATAGGATGAAGGAGGGCAAGAGCAGGCTTCCAGTTCACACCAAGCTAAATAAGGAAAATCAACCCAACAACGTATTTTATGAATGTGAGTAGCCCAGTAGTAGAATTGATAGTTCGGCAAAGCGAGACCACCATTAAACCTACATCATTGGGTAATGGTTTACAGACCCTCGGAGGCACCGATTCAGGACTTACCTGGAATTTATATCTTGTCCGCATATCTAGATGCCCGCAGCAATGGCTGCAGAGGGTGGAGGTCCCAACCATGGGGGTAAATGGAGGACGACTGGCCAATTGTTGTGCCTTAAATTTTGTGTTAAATTTTTAGTGTGTTTTCGTGTGTTCTTTACCGTTGTACCGCTGTTGGCACATTCATTTCACTTGCACTTTATGTACAATGTGACAAATAATACTGTATTGTATTGTACACACACAGTAACCCCCCCACACACACTAACCACTCCCCACACACACACAAACCCCACAGACACACCACCCACACTAACCCCACTCCCACGCACACTAACCCCCCACACACACACACAAAACCCCACACACACACACTAACCCCCCCACACAGACTAACCCCACTCACACTAACCCCCCCACACACACACAAACCCCCCCACAAACACTCACCCCACCCACCCACACACACTAAGCCCCCCACACTCACACAAACCCCTACACACTAACCCCCCCCCACGCTAACCCCCCACACACACACTAACCCCCCTCCCACACACACTAACCCACCCCAAACACACAAACCCACCACCCCCCTTGATATTATATTAATATTATTGATAGGCTCCTTTTACCCCATCCCCGCCACCTCTCCCTGAGTGTGTGTGTCTAGAGAGGGAGAGGTGGGGGGGAGGGCAGTACAGAGAGAAGGCAGAGAGAAGGGACAGAGACAGAGAGAGGGGCACAGAGAGAGGGAGGAGTGAGGGGGGGGGGGAGAGGGTGGGGTGGAGTAAGGGGGATGAACAGAGAGCCCAAGTGAGAGAGAGGCAGGGGGGAGAGAGAGGAGTGGGATCCCTTTCCTGGGATCACACCCACCGCAGCCTGCGGACTTACCATCAAGGACTCGAGTCTCGGGAGAGGCTGAGTCGGGAGCTCGAACGCCGTAGAAAGTTCGTCCAGCCCTGACGCGAGGTTCAAACTCCCGGCGCGGGGGAGCTAACATTCCCCCGATGCAGGGGCTGAGCGCCTTGATGCGGAGGGCCCAAACGCCGCCGACTACAGGAGTCAAGACCATCCCGTCAACGGAGGTTCAAGGCCCCCGACCGAGGAAGAACAAAAGGACGAACTTTATTCCGCCTTCCATCACAGTGAGAAATGTGTAGGAGTCACTGTGATGGATGTTCATGTTAAAATGTGTTTTTGCGTCTGTTGCTTTTAATTGTGACTGACCCGGCCAGTGAAATTCCTCGTATGTTGCAAAACATACTTGGCCCAAGTTCTGGGCCTCAGAGTCTGCTTTGCAGACCTCGGGGCTGTGTTGAAGGCTCCGGGCCTGGTTGTGGGCTTTGGCCTCCACTTTGTTTTCAAGAGACTGTACATTAGCCAGCATGATGGTATGGAGAGGGGGGTCGAAGTCCCCTGCGCTTCAGTCTGACCTGAGGTCCAGCCACGTTTCCGGACACGATGGAGGCTTCTCCGATGTTTCCAGGTACTGTGTTTAGTGTACTGTGCTGCAACGGGAATTCCCTTGCAGCTCCAGCTCCGTTGCTCCTGGAAAATCCAGCCCGTCAGCTCCGGAGATCTTCCCTGTGTTTTTAGGTACAGTACCTGTGATCCTCAGGGAGTCACAACTGCAAATGATGGAATCTTGCACAGAACACAATTTAGTTAGATGCACTGAATCTCTTGCCCAGAGTGAGAGAATCGAGGACCAGGGGACATGGGTTCAAGGTGAAGGGGAAAATATTTAATAGGAATCTGAGGGGTAACCTTTCAACAGAGGGTGGTGGGTGTATGGAACAAGCTGCCCGAGGAGGAGGCATAGGTGGGGGCAAAGCTGGGGGGTATAGTTAGGTGTGGGGTATGGTGTGAGGAGTTAGGTGTGAGGAGGTTGCTAGGAGGCTACAGGGCGATTTGGATAGGCTGAGTGAATGGGCAGATGTATGGCAAATGCAGTATAATGTGGATAAATGTGAGGTTATTCACTTTGGTGGCAAAAACATGAGGGTAGACTATTATCTGAATGGTGGCAGATTAGAAAAAGGGGAGATGCAACAAGACCTGGGTGTCATGGTACACCAGTCATTGAAAGTAGGCATGCAGGTGCAGCAGGCAGTAAAGAAAACAAATGATATGTTATCGTTCATAGCGAAAGCATTTGAGTATAGGAGCAGGGAGGTTCTACTGCAGTTGTACAGGGTCTTGGTGAGACCACACCTGGAGTATTGCGTGCAGTTTTGGTCTCCAAATCTGAGGAAAGACATTCTTGCCATAGAGGGGATTCAGAGAAGGTTCACCAGACTGATTCCTGGGATGTCGGGACTTTCATATGAAGAAAGACTGGATAGACTCGGCTTGTACTCTCTGGAATTTAGAAGATTGAGGGGGGATCTTATAGAATCTTACAACATTCTTAAGCTAGATGCAGGAAGATTGTTCCCGATGTTGGGGGAGTCCAAAACAAGGGGTCACAGTCTAAGGATAAGGGGGAATTCCTTTAGGACCGAGATGAGGAAAACATTCTTTACACAGAGAGTGGTGAGTCTCTGGAATTTTCTGCCACAGAAGGTCGTTGAGGCCAGTTCATTGGCTATATTCAATAGGGAGTTGGATGTGGCTCTTGTGGCTAAAGGGATCAGGGGGCATGGAGAGAAGGCAGGTACGGGATACTGAGTTGGATGATCAGCCATGATCATATTGAATGGTGGTGCAGGCTTGAAGGGCCGAATGGCCTACTCCTGCACCAATTTTTCTATGTTTCTAGGAGGTAGTTGAGGCTGGGACGCTCCCAACGTTTTAAGAAACAGTTATAGACAGTTACATGGATACAGACAGTGCAGTCAGGGTAGGCAAGGTAGGCACTGCCTACCCTGACTAAAATTATGAAATGGCAATTATTAAATCTAAGAGATCGATCTCCTAGGTAGGCATAATTCTCCGTGCCTTTCATCCACGTGCCGTCAGCGCTGCCTGAGCCGTCAGTTTCAAGGGAAGCTGAAGGCAGCAGAAAATCTGCCTTTGCAGCACTAGTTTCTTGGCGGGATTTTCAAATATGGATTGCCATTATTTTAATAGTATCTCCGGAAATAAAGAGTGAAGAATGGACTTAGAGTACCAATAACATGGTAAGTGCATTTCTTGGTGCTTAATTTTTATAAATACTGTATTTCCCGGGGTGGAGGGAGAGCTCCGTTCGCAATGTTTGGGAGTCTGGCAATGTGAAGGAGGGGATTGGGGTCAGTAACCCACTTGCCACGCTCCGGTCTGTGTGCAGGTAAATGGGGCTAGGTGAGAGTAAGTGTTCGCCACGGACTAAAATGGCCTGTTTCCGTGCTGTAATTGTTATATGGTTTTATTGTGGCCGGGGAGTGAATTAGCTTGGGTGGCTGCCGCACCACTCCAGGCACGGACAGCAGAACTGGCTGACACTTCAGAGGAAGAAAGCAGCTTGGGTGCCTGACTTTGAGCGGCTGCCGGGATCTAACAGCAGAACCGGCTGCCACTTCAGCCCCTTCTGCTGGTCCCGCTGGCAGTGCTCTCCGTCTGAACATCTCTCACCTGCCGCTTCCCGGCCAGCTTCCCACAAATCTTTAAATTCCGACAGCGTGCTCACGGGACCAGTTGAGGTTACTTGGCTGTGGGAATTTAAGGATTTGCGGGACGCGGTTGACATGAGCAAAGTCGGCGAGCGGCAGGTGAGATGTTCAGACGGAGAGCACTGCCAGAGGTGAGCAGACCGGCAGAAGGCGCTGAAGTGGCAGCCGGTTCTGCTGTCAGGTTCAGGCAGCCGCTCGCACCCGAGCTGCTACTATCCCCAGAAGTGGCAGCCAGTTCTGCTGTCCGTGCCCGGAGCACTGCGGCAGCGGTGAGTTACTGATATGATCTCTGACCCCCTCCTTCTCAACACTCCTGCCCTCAATGCCACTCCTGCCACCCCTGCCTACTCCTGAACGTAATGAAATTTCGTTCAGACCAAAAGGTCTGAATGAGAATAAAGGATACTTTGACTCTCTGCATCTTTAACCCCTGGCACAGTCTATCCACCCGCTGTGAAAGGAACTCTCCCTCCAAATGCACCCTTGAATTAGTATTCAACGTCCCAGTGTGCTCCCGTTTTTCCCACCATCTCTCCACCTGCCTTCATCCTCCGTCCCCCACCCATTCAGTAATTACAAAATGAAGGAGATTGAGAAGCCTTGGGGAAATTGAATTGTTACTTATTTTTTACGAAGAGAACAATCTGCGCATACGCGGTTTAAGATTTTTTTTTAAAGCCGGCTGACAGCCTACCCTGAGTAACCTACTCACGGCACGTGCCTGCATGGATAGGACAAGTTTGGAGGGATATGGACCAAATGCAGGCAGGTGGGACTGGAGTAACCGGGACATGTTGGTTGGTGTGGGGAAAGTTGGGCCAAAGGTCCTATTTCCACACTGTATCACTCTATCACCCTAACACAAAGTGCGGCAGTAACTCAACGCGTCAGACAGGACCTCTGGAGAACATGGATAGGTGACATTTCACAGTGCTGGAGTGCCTCAGCGGGTCAGGCAGCATCTGTGGGGAACATGGATAGGTGACATTTCGGGTCAGGACCCTTCTTCAGACTGACACTATGTTAACCGAAGGGGGGGGTGATAGGCAGATGAGTGAAGTGACAGAGGCGAAGGAAAATAAGTGGATGAAACGGTGTGAGATAAGGAGAGAGTAATGTATAAATGCAGCTTTTAATGAACATTGGTCAGGAAGCATTTGGAGTATTGCATACAGTTCTGGTCACTCCATTGCGGGACTGATATGGAGGCTTTGGGGAAGGTGCAGAGATGGTTAACCAGAATGGTTTAAAAACAAGGAACTGCAGATGCTGGTTTACAAAAAAGGATACAAAAAGCTGGAGGAATGCCCATGTCCCACTTAGGAAACCTGAACGGAAACCTCTGGAGACTTTGCGCCCCACGCAAGGTTTCCGTGTGGTTCCCAGAGGTTTTTGTCAGTTTCCCCAATGGTCAAAAATGGTTTCCGCTTCTTCTATAGAACATCCGATCAGGTTTCCTAAGTGGGACAGGGGCATAACTCAGTGGGACAGGCAGCATCTCTGAAGAGAACGACTGTGTGACATTTCGGGTGACCCTTGCCACACTCAGCGCACACAAAGTGTCTCTCTCTGGTGTGTAGCTGCTGGTGCTCCCGCAGCCCCCATGCTCTCTTGTCACAGTGGGAGCAGCTGCTCATCAGTGTGGGCCCGCTTGTGCTGCCGCAACCCCCGTGAGCTATCAAACGACTCACCACAATACGGGCAGTCGTAGGGCTGGCCTCTGGTGGGCATATGCTGGTGAGACAGGGCATGCGAGGCCGTGGGAATGCGCTCACCACACACGGGGCTCGGGCCGGGATTGTCACCGGTGTGCACCCGCTGGTGTGACAGCAGCTGGGTGGAGCAGATGAAACCCTTGCCGCAGTACTTGCAGATGTAGGGGCATTTGCCAGTGTGGGCGCGCTGGTGCACCAGCAGGCTGTTGAACTGGGTGAAGCCCTTGCTGCACTGGGTACAGGTGTAGGGGCGCTCGTCGGTGTGGGTGCGCTGGTGCACCAGCAGGTTGCTGGATTGGTTGAAGCCCTTGCCACACTGGGCACAGGTGTAGGGGCGCTCGCTGGTGTGTATGCGCTGGTGCTTCAGCAGGTTGCTGGAGTTGGTGAAGCCCTTGCCGCACTGGGCACACGTGTAGGGGCGTTCACCGGTGTGGGTGCGCTGGTGCTGCAGCAGGTTGCCGGAGCTGGCGAAACCCTTGCCGCACTGGGCACAGGTGTAGGGGCGTTCGCCGGTGTGGATGCGCTGGTGCACCAGCAGCCTGCTGGACTTGGTGAATCCCTTGCCGCAGTGGGCACAGGTGTAAGGACGCTCACCGGTATGCTGCTGCCAGTGCACCTTCAGATCCTTGGACGACTTGAAGTCTTTGCCGCAGTCGGAGCAGGTGAAGGGCCGCTCACTGCTGTGCACCCACTGGTGCGCCCACAACCCTGACAACTGGGCAAAGCTCTTGCTGCATGTGCAGCAGATATAGGGCTTCTCACCCCTGTGCAGTTGGCGGTGGGCCTTCAGGACATTCGCCGTCTTGAAACTCTTGCCGCACTCCGAGCAGTTGAAAGGGCGTTCTCCTGTGTGCACCCGCCGGTGGGTCTCCAGGTCGCTTGGGCGCTGCCAGGCCTTGCCACATACGTCACACTCAAAACGCTTCTTCTTGTTGTGCCCCATCAAGTGCTCCTCCACTGAAGCTCAGCCCACACACTGAGCAGATGGGGGGAGGGGCTCACCGTCACCCTTGCCGCCCTCAATAGCCGCTCAAGTCCCCGTATCTCCATCCACAGCAACGGCTCCTAAACCCTGCAGGAGGGGAACACAGGGGGTCAATGAGCTGGCAAACAGAACATTAGAATAGAATAGAACTTGGTTTGAACAAAATTGCATTTTCTACAGTTTGTACATTACAAAAAAAAACAAGACCCACACTAAACACAGTTTACATAAACATCCATCACAGTGAATCTCCAACACCTCCTCACTGTGCAAGGCAAAGTCTTATCTCTTCCCTTTGTTCTTCTCCCGCAGTCCAGCAGTGCAACTGCAGCGTCGAGGCGTCTGGGGCTCACGATGTTAAAGCCCCCAGCTGGCGATCGTAAGTCCTGTGGCCATTAAGCCACGCTAGGGGATGTTAGACCCCAGCTCCGTGTCCTTTAAACCCCGTGATTCCAACGGGAGAAGTTGCCATTGCGAGAGCTCCGAAAAGCGGCTCCCACCAGGGACATGCGAGCTCTCGATGTTCCTGTCCACCGGGCCTGCGGCCGGAGCCTCTGAAGCACCGAAGTCGGGTCGCAGCTGCGCGCCACCACAGCTCTTCCCGTTCTGAAGATGGCCAGCTCCACGATGGCGAGTCCGGAGGCTCCGCGACTGCAGCCCTCAAGTTGGTTCCGGCCGGAAGCTGCCACCGTCTCCACAATGTTAGGCCCGACGGGGAAAAGTTGGGTCCCCCATAAAGGGAAGGGATTAAACGGTTTACCCCACCCCCGCCCCCTCCACATACACACAGCTAAAAAATAAATAAAAACTAGGCTCAAGACATACATTTAACAAGACAAAAAATAAAAAGACAGACGACTGTAGCCGAGCCGCTGTCATACTTGCTATAGTCTAGCGCATATTGAGTCAGTTTATGGCAAAGGAATCCGTTATATAATTCTGAGCGGCACACTGGCGCACCGGTACAGTTGCTGCCTCACCGCCAGAGACCAGGAGTCGATCCTGACTACGGGTGCTGTCTGTGCGGAGATAGTACGTTCTCCACTTGATCCGAGTGGATTTTCACTCCGGGTGCTCCGGTTTCGTTCAACATTTCAAAGACCTTCAGGGTTGTAGATTAATCGGCGTCCGCATAATAGCTAAATTGTCCCTAATGTGCGTGGGATAGTGCTAGTGTACGGTGCGATCGCTGGTCGACGCGGACTCCGTGGGCTGAAAGACCTGTTGTTTCCACGCTGCATCTCTACACTAAACCAAAGAAGGGTGTCGACCCAAAATGCCACCCATTCCGTCTCTCCACAGATGCTGCCTGACCCGCTTAGTTACTCCAGCACTTTGTGTCTATTTTCTCCACAGATGCTGCCTGACCCGCTGAGTTACTCCAGCACCTTGCATAGTCATAGATTGATACAGCGTTGGAAAGAGGCTCTTCGGCCCTACTCGTACACGCACTGCCTCGGCTCCACACATCCCGCAAGGTTCCACAAGACTCAGAGTTGTACAGAGTCCTAGTGAGACCACACCTGGAGTACAGTGTGCAGTTTTGGTCCCCTAATTTGAGGAAGGACATTCTTGCTATTGAGAGAGAGCAGCGTAGGTTTACAAGGTTAATTTACGGGATGGCGGGACTGTCATATGCTGAGAGAATGTAGTGGCTGGGCTTGTACACTCATGAGTTTAGAAGGATGAGAGGGGATCTTACTGAAACATATAAGATTGTTAATGGATTGGATATGCTGGAGGCAAGAAACATGTTCCCGATGTTGGGGGAGTCCAGAACCAGGGGCCACAGTTTAAGAATTAGGAGTAAGCCATTTAGAACGGAGACGAGGAAACAATTTTTCTCACAGAGACTGGTGAGTCTTTAGAATTCTCTGCCTCAGAGGGTGGTGGAGGCCGGTTCTCTGGATACTTTCAAGAGAGAGCTAGATAGGGCTCTCAAAGATAGCGGAGTCAGGGAATATTGGAGAGAAGGCTGGAACGGGGTACTGATTCGGGATGATCAGTCATGATCACATTGAATGGCAGTGCTGGCTCAAAGGGCCGAATGGCCTACTCCTATTGTCTATTACCCTAGCGCCCCGCCATTCACAGTGAAGATCCTGCCCTGGTTCGACTTCCTAAACTGCACCACCCTCCCCACCCCCAAACAATGTGACCTCGTCCTGTGGCTCCCTGCCCCTTACACCAGCCGTCTCCTGCTCCTTACCCCCCTTTGCTCCCTCCCCCCTCCAAACAGTGTGAACCCCCACCAGGCTCCCCACACCCTTCCTTGACCCCTCTCTTCCCCCCAGTCCCCCCCATTCACCCCCCTCGGCACCAAACCCACTCCTCCTTGAATCCCTCCCCTTCCCTTTGCTCCATGTTTCCCCCCGCTACTCACTTCACCCCTTTTCCACCCCAGACTCTCACCCTCTCCCTCCCCCGGACTCTCCTCTCTCTCTGTCTCTGAACCTCTCCCCTTATTCCTGCCCCTCTCAGCCTCCCACCGCTCAGATATATCTCTCTACCTCCCTCTCTCTCTCCCCCCCTCCCTCTCTCCACCCCTCCTCCACCCTCTTTCTGTCTCTCTCTCCCGCTCCCTCTCTCTCCTCATACTCTCCCCCTATCGCGCTCTCTCTCGCCCCCTTCTCTCGCTCTCTCTTGTTCTCTCTCTGTTTCTGTTTCTCTCTCTCTCTCCCCCCCCTCTCTCTCTCTCTCTCCCCCCCTCTCTCTGTCCCTTCCCCCACCCTCTCTCTTTCTGTCTCTCTCTCCCGCTCCCTCTCTCTCCTCATACTCTCCCCCTATCGCGCGCTCTCTCTCGCCCCCTGCTCTCGCTCTCGCTCTCGCCCCTTTCTCTCCATCTCTCGCCCCTTTCTCTCCATCTCTCTTGTTCTCTCCATCTCTCTTGTTCTCTCCATCTCTCTTGTTCTCTCCATCTCTCTTGTTCTCTCCATCTCTCTCTCTCTCCCCACACTCACCCCTCTCCCTCTCTCTCACCGTCCAGTGCGGGTCGGCTCCATCTTGACTGTGGCGTCATTTCCGGGCTGAGGCCGCCCCGCAAAACTGCGGGGCAACGCGCTGGGGCAGCGACGTAATTTCCGGTTTGATTACCCTCCCCCGCGTTTCACGGTCTCTCTGTCTGCGGGGGACCGGGCGCGGTGACGTCATTTCCGGGCTGAGTCTCCTGCGCCGCGCGGTCTCTCTCTCTCTGTCTCCGGGGCAACGGGCAGCGGGCAGCGGGCGGGATGAGCCGTGAGTACCCGGGCCGGGCCGGACGCGGTGAGAGGCTCCGGTGGATCAGGGCGGGCGGGGCGGGCGCGCTGGCTGGGGGATTCGGTGCGCGGGGGGGGATTCGGTGCGCGGGGTCCAGTCTCCGGCCAGGCCGCGGCCTCGCACCCGGGAGACAGTGACTGGGCCTGGGGTTGGCGGAGCGCTCGGGGAGCCGGGCCTGGGCCTGGGGTCGGGCCTGCGCCGGGTCCCGCCGCCGCCGTCGCCGCAACACGGCTGTCTCTCTGTATCTATCCCGGTCTCTCTCTTATAAATTTTATTTTTCATTTTAAATAAATCAACACAAAAATGAAAAAAAGGCATGTTAATAAGAATGTATTATGTGTACCGAAAAAAACAGAATCCAAATGTGAGTGAGGAAACAGGTGATTGTTACATAATGGACCTAAAGGAAATGCAGCTACAAATTTGAAATGTTTCCTGAATTGATACCAAATCTTTAAAGTATTAAGCACAACAGGATTTTTGATAAACAATGAAATCTTGGTTGGAACAGAGGAATATATAAGAGCAGATATAGAAGATGAAGGATGGCAAGAGAGGGTTCCAGTTCGCACCAAGCTAAATAAGGAAAATCAACCCAACAACGTATTTTATGAATGTGAGTAGCCCAATAGTACAATTGAAAGTTCGGTAAAGCGAGACCACCATTGAACCTACATTGTTGGAGTAATGATTTATGGACCCTCGGGGGCTTTGCACTCCAAATAAAAGAGATAATCATTTTATCTAAGGAGTCAAAAAGATGTTTTGGTAAGAATAAGGGAATTGATTGAAACAAAAAGAAATTTAGGCAAAACATTCATTTTAACAAAATTAATCTTCCCAATTAAAGAGAGAGACGGGTTATTCCATCTTGGAAAACCAGATTTCACTTTAGTCATGAGTAGGGTAAAGTTGGCAGACAAAAGGCCTGAGAATGTACGCATCACATTGATGCCAAGATACTTGAATCCAGAAGGAGAGATTTTAAAGGGTAAATCAGCTTCCTGAAGTTGCAAACCTGCTGCATTAATGGGATAACATTCGCTCTTTTGAAGATTTAGTTTATATTCTGGAAAAGAACGATAAATATCCAGAACTGATAGGATACCGGGAAGACAAGATGCTGGATCAGTTACATACAGCAACAAATCATCCGCATACAAAGATAAACGACATTCAAAACCGTTACAAATAACACCTTTAAAGGAAGTGGATGACCTTAAAGAAATGGCCAGCGGTTCAATAGCCAAAGCGAAGAGAGATGGAGATAAAGGGCAGCCCTGACGTGTCCCACGTTCTAGTGCAAAGTATTCAGAACGTATATCATTTGTTTGTAGCTTGTGGCGATGCATACAGTAATCTTACCCAACTGATACATTTATCTGCAAAACCCAATTTCTTCAATATCATGAATCGGTAACCCCACTCAAACCTATCGAATGCCTTCTCAGCATCTAATAAGATTACAATCTCAGGTAAATTATCAGAATATGTTGAAAGAATGATATTTAAAAGAGTATGAGTGTTGAAAAATAAATGGCGTCCCTTATTAAAGCCATTCTGTTCCTCACGCACAACCCTCCCTAGACGGAGGGCAATAATTTCAGCCAAAACTTTGACATCAGTCAGAATCAATGGTGGGATTCTCAAGATTGGCCTGGAACTGATTCATTTTGGCAGTATCAGCAGGGAATTCTGATTTGTATGGGGAAGAATAAAGTGATTTAAATATGGCATTAATTTCCACAGGATCCGTAACAGTCGTGTTAGAAACATTATTAATTTGAGGTATAAGACATGAGGTGAACTGACATTTTAATTTGTGTGCTAGTAATCGATTTGCTTTATCACCATGTTCATAGTAAGTACCACGAGTTTGTAACAACAATCGCTCAGCACTTCTGGTAGAAATAAGGTCAAACACCACCTGAAGATTAAGACGCTTCTTAAATAGTTCTGGAGAAGGATCAGATGAACATTCTTGATCGAGGCTATTAGTAGCAGATGTAAGCTCAGTAAGCTTAGTATTGCATTTTTTTATTAGAATAGGAGGAATATGAAATAATCTGCCCTCTAAGAAAAGCTTTCAGCGACCCCCAAAGTAATGAAAAATATGTAAATTCACTCTGGTTAAAGAAGAGAAACTCATCAATTGAATTTGATACAAATTCCAAAAATGTTTTAGCAGCCAACAATAATGAGTTGAATCTCCAAAGGGGGGGGGAGATTTCTGTATGGATAACTGAATATCTAGAAATAATGGTGCATGATCAGATATTACGAATACTTGAATAATCCGAGGAAACAACACATAAGTTGAGGCTATTATCTATAAAGAAATAATCTATTCTTGAATATGATTGATGTACCCGAGAAAAGAAAGAAAACTTTTCGGTTGAGGGGTTACAAAGTCTTCACCAAGGGTCCACCAAACCAAACCACTCTGGGTCATAAAATCAGAAAAAAACGTAGACATAGCTGATTGGGATAACCTGCAGGGAGCAGAACGATCTAGCTCCATTATCCTCACATTACCTTGGAGTATGGCCAAGTAGATGTCCGTAGCAACCTTATCATTCGTGGTAAGGCCCGTATGTGGGGCTGGGACTCCAGCAGGCTGCCTCGCTGTTCCAGCCAGTCTCTGAGGTCAGGTTCAAAACTGCTTTAAGATCTTCCTTTCTGATTTTTAATTTATCACACAATTTTTTTCTACTTCCAGATTAAGGCTTTGTCTACCACCTCCAGCACACGATCAGTTGGTTCGCCCTCCAGGAGCACCTCATCCAGATTTTCCAGGCTGTTTTGGTAATTTTCATTCAAAATTTGTCATGCTTGCTTTGCCCAGGTTTCAGCATTAGAAGCCAATTTTTGTAATGTTCCATGGGTGGGATTTGCCAGTTTTACAATGTATGGTAATATCTTTGCCTGCCTCGTGATACGCTAAGTGGATTCCGCTCTTGCAGAACCCTCAGATGGTGCACAGTCTGGGCCATTTTATAAATAACTCTTACAGCGACTGCAAAATAATCTCTTGGTCTCGGTTGATTCCTGTGCTGGTCACGATTCACATCATTACTGTTGTTCAATTACTGTTATCACATTATATTACTGTTATTACATTACATTATTACTGTTACCAAGGTGCTCATCAAGTCTTTCTTTTTTTCCAGCTTGCAGAGACCACTTGCCGGACTCTTCCCGACTGGACGACGATTTTCCAATTTTGCTGTCGCTTCATCAGGGAAAGAGATCTACTTCAAGCCGGTAAGGGGTTTTAAAGGGTAGGTTGATGTCCCTCCCTATCTAGGTTTCCCCTCCCATGTGCTGAGTCCTAGTGTTAAGGTTCAATTTGCTTCAAACAGATGACAACAAAAAAGTTAGTAATACAGTAACGTCTTTATTTCGCCAGACAGTTGTGGGAGTCAACTCTCACAGTATGTAAAATACAGACCACAGAGTCTCTCTTTCTCCACACACAGAGGTAATGTTCAATCAGACATATTTATACCCTAATAATCAGCAATTCAGCAATTCTTTATCTTACAGAGCATTGTACAGCCATTTTACATATATAGTTAAAATCAGAAGATTGACTGCTTCTTCCGATAGAGGAAAGTTTCGCCCATATGTGGTTGTGCTGAAGGAGCTATTTTTGCAGATTCATGCACTCTTGTATTTTGAGGTTGTTGATTAATTGTTTGTTCACTATCATCTGTAGCGTAAAGGGTTGTCTGAGTTGTCTGAACATCTTTCTGATTGTTTATATCATGGAGCAAAAACATTCATGTTATTGTGCTGTCATCTCGCTTGGGTTGTAGAAGAAAGGCAAAAACATTAATCTTATTGTGCTGTACTCTTACTAGTGTTGGAGGAGAAAGGTTAAGCATTCATTTATTGCTTCTAAATGTACAGGAGAATCAATTTTGTCACACCTAAATATTTAAATAGACAATAGACAATAGGTGCAGCAGTAGACCATTTGCCCTTCGAGCCAGCATGCCATTCAATGTGATCATGACTGATCATCCCAAATCAGTACCTCGTTCCTGCCTTGTCCCCATATCCCCTGACTCTGCTATTTGTAAGAGCCCTATCTAGCTCTCTCTTGACAGCATCCAGAGAACCTGCCTCCACCGCCCTCTGAGGCAGAGAATGAGGGAGAACATACAAACAAGTTGGAAATTTTTCGGCGACAGTGGCGACAATTTTTGCTGTCGTAGGTTGAGGGTGCGTTTCAGTGAGCAATGGGGAGACACCGTGGGGGAAGACCGTCGCGGGGGCACCGGTGAGCCAGTTACTAAATGGGAAGAAGGATGGCTACCTGGACCTGTTGAACCTGAGAAATATTGCGAGAGATAACATTTTAGTTTCTCCAGCCCAGCGCCTGATGTTCCGCCGAACGCGACCTCCGTCACCCAGGATCATTTAAAGCCAAAGTTTTCAACACTTTCATCTTATGATAGCACAGGTGCCTCCTTGTTGATCTTTGTAGGTAAAAGAAAACAGGAAATGGCTGTCTTTATGCAGGGGTACGGAGAAAAAGGCTGAACATGGGTCAATTACTGGAACGTTGTTGGTTTTTGCCGTTATAGATGACAGAATAATATTGGTGTCAGCTACTAAAGGAGCAATAGGAATCACTATTTTTAGTGGCTCTCAGGTCTTAGACAAAACACCATTGATTACGCCTTCCCACTTTCGGGATTGGCAGATTAGGGGTATTACAGGACTTTGCTTTTCACTAATATTTCTTGTTGTAATAAAGATACTATGACCCTTCATCAGCCTCTGGGGCCAGTCAATATTGTTTTAAACATGGCAAGGTAGCACCCTTTTTTAAAGTCGCTTTATGTTCAAGGGCTGAATGCACTCATCCCACATGATTCTTATGCTTTGCCGATAGTTCAGAGGGCACTTGGACCAGAGCCATTGGTAACTTTGGCAGATCCTCAGTAGTCAGCTGTTGCTTTTCAAAAATAGCGTTCCATCCCTTTCTGACCTATGTGATCTTTCCTTTTCTGTCATTGGCAACTTTAAAACATGAAGTTTCTGTTTGTCCTTAACCATATTATCATTTTTCCTATTTCTTTCGGTTGCTGGAGGTCTAGTAGCTACAGTTAAGTATGATTCAGAGGTGTCACCCATCTCAAATCGATCCCTTTGCTTTTTCAGAGAGGTGGACCATTATTCCTAATCCCGGGACCCCAAAGAACAAATAACTGGTCATTGTCAATGGTTCATGTTTATTTAACCAGGGGGAGACACGTTCCTGGTATCCGGGGTTAGGGAGGCATATATATAATTCAGTGCAATGTGTTTGCTTATGTTCATGGCTGGTGTCAACAAGATACTGTAAATACTGACCATTTTAAAAATGTTTAGTATGACTTCCTTTAACCTCCAGTCTTGCAGGAGAAGGTCCCAGTTCATACTTCCTTTTTCCAGTTTCCAATCCTTTTCCAATAGGTTAGGTGTATCCAACGAGGATTATTTTCGACCTTCACTGCTGTAGGTGTAGTCAGTAGTACTTGCAAGGGCTCCTTCCACCATTCTCCCAATTTCTTCCCATCCCATGCGCATGCGTGGTTTAAGACTTTTTAAAAAAGCCGACTGACTACCTACCCCGAGTAATCACTCACGGCACGTGCCTGATTCCCACATAGATAGCCAATGCTTTTCCAAAGAGCAAAGGAAAATAAAATAACTGTGTGTTGCTCCACCCCCACACAAATGCAACTTCTTAGAGACACTACCTTTTAAACCACGTGAGACTCTACAAAAAATTATCATGTAAATGAGCAAGCTCATTCAATTACATTCTATTTCATCTGAATTATAGGATTCATAGAAACGTAGAAAATAGGTGCAGGAGTAGGCCATTCGGCCCTTTGAGCCTGCACTGCCATTCAATATGATCATGGCTGATCACCCAACTCAGTATCTTGTACCTGCCTTCTCTCCATACCCCCTGATCCCATTAGCCACAAGGACCACATCTAACTCCCTCTTACATATAGCCAATGAACTGGCCTCAACTACCTTCTGTGGCAGAGAATTCCACAGTTTCATCACTCTCTGTGTGAAAAATTATTTTCTCATCTCGGTCCTAAAAGACTTCCCCCTTATCCTTAAACAGTGACCCCTTGTCCTGGACTTCCCCAACACCGTGAACAATCTTCCTGCATCTAGCCTGTCCAACCCCTTAAGAATTTTGTAAGTCTCTATGAGATCCCCCCTCAATCTTCTAAATTCCAGCGAGTACAAGCCGAGTCTATCAAGTCTTTCTTCATATGAAAGTCCTGCCATCCCAGGAATCAGTCTGGTGAACCTTCTCTGTACTCCCTCTATGGCAAGAATGTCTTTCCTCAGATTAGGAGACCAAAACTGTATGCAATACTCCAGGTGTGGCCTCACCAAGACCCTGTACAACTGCAGTCGAACCTCCCTGCTCTTGTACTCAAATCCTTTTGCTATGAATGCCAACATACCATTCGCTTTCTTCACAGCCTGCTGCACCTGCATGCCTACTTTCAATGACTGGTGTACCATGACACCTAGGTCTTGTTGATCTCTCCTTTTCCTAATCAGTCACCATTCAAATAATAGTCTACTTTCCTGTTTTTGCCACCAAAGTGGATAACATCACATTTATCCACATTATACTGCATCTGCCATGCATTTGCCAACTCACCCAGCCTATCCAAGTCACCTTGCAGCCTCCTAGCATCCTCGTCACAGCTAACACATGCCCCCAGCTTCGTGTCATCCGCAAACTTGGAGATGTTGCATTTAATTCCCTCGTCCAAATCATTAATATGTAATGTAAATAGCTGGGGTCCTAGCACTGAGCCTTGCGGCACCCCACTAGTCATTGCCTGCCATCCTGAAAAGGACCCGTTCACCCCTACTCTTTGCTTCCTGTCTGCCAGCCAGTTCTCTATCCTCATCAATACTGAACCGCCAATACCGTGTGCTTTGAGTTTGTATACTAATCTCTTGTGTGGGACCTTGTCGAAAGCCTTCTGAAAGTCCAGATAAAACACTTCCACTGCTTCTCCCTTATCCACTCTACTAGTTACATCCTCAAAAAATTCAATAAGATTCGTCAGACATGATTTACCTTTCGTAAATCCATGCTGACTTCGTCCAATGATTTCACCACTTTCCAAATGCGCTGCTATCCCATCTTTAATAACTGACTCTAGCAGTTTCCCCACTACCAATGTTAGACTAACTGGTCTGTATTTCCCCGTTTTCTCTCTCCCTCCTTTTTTAAAAACTGGGATTACATTAGCTACCCTCAAATCCTCAGGAACTTCTCCAGAATCTAAAGAGTTTTGAAAAATTATCACTAAGGCATCCACTATTTCTGAAGCTACTTCCTTAAATACCCTGGGATGCAGCCTATCTGGCCCTGGAGATTTATCGGCCTTTAATTCATTCAATTTACCCAACACCATTTTCTGGCTAATCTGGATTTCACTCAGTTCCTCCATCTCATTTGACCCGCGATCCCCTGCTATTTCCGGCAAATTATTTATATATTCCTTACTGAAGGCAGAACCAAAGTAGTTATTCAATTGGTCTGCCATGTCTTTGTTCCCCATGATCAATTCACCTGTTTCTGACTGCAAGGGACCTACATTTTTTTAAACTAATCATTTTCACTTCACATATTGATAAAAACTTTTGCAGACAGTTTTTATGTTTCCTGCCAGTTTTCTTTCATAATCCATTTCCCCTTTCCTAATTAAGCCCTTTGTCCTCCCCTGTTGGACTCTGAATTTCTCCCAGTCCTCTGGGAGGCTGTTTTCTCTGGCTAATTTGTATGCTTCATCTTTTGCTTTGATACTATCCCTGATTTCCCTTGTTATCCACGGATGTACTACCTTCCCTAATTTATTATTTTGCCATACTGGGATGAACAATTGTTGTAGTTCATCTATGCAGTCTTTAAATGCCTTCCATTACATATCCACCGTCAACCCTTCAAGAATCAATTGCCAGTCTATCCTGGCCAATTCACTTCTCATACCCTCAAAGTTACCTTTCTTTAAGTTCAGGACCCGTGTTTCTGAATGAACAATGTCACTCTCCATCCTAATGAAGAACTCAACCATATTATGGTCACTCTTGCCCAAGGGGCCTCGCACAACAAGGCTGCTAACTAACCCTTCCTCATTACTCAATACCCAGTCTAGAATAGCCTGCTCTCTCGTTGGTTCCTCTACATGTTGGTTTAGAAAACTATCCCGCATACATGCCAAGAAATCCTCTTCCTCAGCACCCCTGCCAATTTGATTCACGCAATCTATATGTAGATTGAAGTCACCCATTATAATGGTTTCACCTTTGTTGCACGCATTTCTAATTTCATGTTTGATGCCATTCCCAACTCCACTACTACTGTTAGGTGGCCTGTACACAACATCCAATAACATTTTCTGCCCCTTAGTGTTTCGCAGCTCCACCCATATCGATTCCAAATCCTCCAAGCTAATGCCCTTCCTTTCTATTGCGTTAATCTCCTCTCTTACCATCAACGCTACCCCACCTCCTTTTCCTCTCTGTCTATCCCTCCTGAATATTGAATATGCTTGAATGTTCAGCTCCCAGCCTTGGTCACCCTGGAGCCATGTCTTCGTGATCCCAACTATATCATAATCATTAATAGCTATCTGCACATTCAACTCATCCATCTTATTACAAATGCTCCTCGCATTGAGACACAAAGCCTTCAGGCTTGTTTTTACAACGCTCTTGCCCCTTTTACAATTATGTTGAAAGGTGACCCTTTTTGATTTTTGTCCTGGATCTGTCTGCCTGCCACTTTTCACCTTGCTACCTATTGCTTCTATCCTCATTTTACTCCCCTCTGTCTCTCTGCTCACACATTTAAGAAACCCACCACCTCTTATTCTCTGTTTATTATTTTTTTCTTCTTTCCCCCCTACGTGTTGCATCTGACTGCTTCCCTTCTCTGCCTCCTGCCTCACACACGGTCTACTTGCTTTCTCTATTTGAGTCCCTCCCCTATTTGAGTCATGCAACATTCACCCAGAACCTGTTCCACAAACAAGTAACAGTCTTTAAACTCACTCACTCTACACCCTCTTTAATATGACATCCACTCATAATTTTCCACACCTCACTCAATATGCTGAATCTCAGATATTCACACAATTTAAAGCAATAAAATGCTCACTCAAGAGTAAAACACAGTTATACACACCTCAAGGAAATCATGCAAAACTCTTAAAACTTTGATACACCCAAAATGTTCATCCCTTGTTCATAAATACAGCACATACTGAAGAACGGTCTCAACCCCAAACATACATTAACACACACACACACACACACACACACACACACACACACACACACACACACACACACACGCCCCCCCCCCAGAGTGGTGAGCCAAAGGCCCATCAAAGGGTTAACCAAATAACAATTACAGCACGGAAACAGGCCCTCTCGGCCCTTCCAATCCATGCCGACCATTTTCCCCTAGTCCCAATGACCTGCACTCAGACCATACCCCTCCATTCATTTCCCGTCCATATACCTATCCACTTTACTTTTAAATGTTAAAATTGATCCTGCCTCCACCACTTCTGCTGGAAGCTCATTCCACACAGCCACCACTCTCTGAATAAAGAAGTTCCCCCTCATGTTACCCTTAAACTTCTGTCCCTTAATTCTCATGTCATGCCCTCTTGTTTGAATCTTCCCTACCCTCAATGGGAAAAGCTTATCCACGTCAACTCTGTCTATCCCTTTCATCATTTTAAAGACCTCAATCAAGTTCCCCCTTGATCTTCTGCGCTCCAAAGAATAAAGACCTAACTTGTTCAACCTTTCTCTGTATCTTAGTTGCTGGAATCCACGCAACATTCTAGTAAATCTCCGATGTACTCTCTCTATTTTGTTGACATCCTTCCTATAATTAGGCGACCAAAATTGTACACCATACTCCAGAATTGGTCTCACCAATGCCTTGTACAATTTTAACATTACTTCCCTACTCCTATATTCAATGCTCTGATGTATAAAGGCTAGCACACCAAATCACCCTATCTACATGCGATTCCACCTTCAGAGAACTATGCACAGTTATTCCTAGATCCCTCTGTTCCACAGCATTCCTCAATTCCCTACCATTTACCATGTATGTCCTATTTTGATTTTTCCTGCCAAGATGTAGCACCTCGCACTTATCAGCATTAAACTCCATCTGCCATCTTTCAGCCCACTCTTCCAAATGGCCCAAATCTCTCTGTAGACTTTGAAAATCTACTTCATTATCCACAACACCACCTATCTTAGTATCATCTGCATACTTACTTATCCAATTTTCCACCCCATCATCCAGATCATTGATGTACATAACAAACAACAGTGGACCCAACACAGGTCCCTGAGGCACCCCACTGGTCACCGGCTTCCAACCTGACAAACAGCCATCCACCATTACTCTCTGGCATCTCCCATTCAGCCACTGTTGAATCCATCTTGCTACTGCGCCATTAACACCCAAAGATTGAACCTTCTTAACCAACCTTCTATGGGGAACCTTGTCAAAGGCCTTACTGAAATCCATATAGACAACATCCACTGCTTTACCCTCATCAATTTCCCTAGTAACCCCTTCAAAATATTCAAGAAGGTTTGTCAAACATGAGCTTCCAAGCACAAATCCATGTTGACTGTTCCTGATCAGACCCTGTTTATCCAGATGCTTATCCAGATCCCCATGGTTATCCAGATACAGATGGTTAACGGCACAGCCCCCACGTTTCCAAAGATCTTTTTACGTGGCATTACATTAATTAACTTTACATTCCCTTGTCTGACAGAGCCATTCTGCCTACTAGAATCTTTGGTTGTGTGGGGACCAATGTGCAACATTTGGAATCTGCTGTGTGGGCATTAATGTCAGCTAGGGCATTCCGCCGGGAGACTTTGTTGTGGCCACTTGTATGGGCATTGCACTTAATAATGGCCAGTTGGATTGTAAGGGCTAAGACGTGCAGTAGCCAGCGTTGTTAAGTTGCGAAAGTCTTCGTCTTGTTGGAGTGAGAGAGAATTGCTGCGGTGCCTTGGCAGAGACACCAGCAACAGTAGTTTAATGTATCATTTGTTCCATAGATGCTGCCTCACCCACTGAGTTTCTCCTGCATTTCTGTCTACCATCCTTATTTACTGAGGTAAATCTCCACATAAACTACATGTCTGGGGGTAAAACTGGGGTAAATAATGTTATAAACATCTCTCAGTGTCTGCCCTCCCCCCTCCCCCCCTGTAAATAATAAATATATCTCCACAAACTACAGTTCTGTGAGAAAAACTGTGTGGATATATACGGTAAACTCCTCCTCTCCCCCACTCTTCCCCCTTGCTGTACATAATCAATAAACCCCCGTCTAAGGGGAGTAATCAATTAACTCTTCGTCCACCCTCCCTCTCTCCACCTCTCTCTCTCTCTCTCTCTCTCTCTCTCTCTCTCTCTCTCTCTCTCCCCCCCCCCCCATTGACTTCTCCTTCCTGCGATGTGGACCATCAGGCCCTGGGGATTTATCAGCCTTCACTCCCATCAGTCCACCCAACACCATTTCTTGCTGAATGTGAATTTCCGTCAGATCCTCCGTCACCCTAGATCCTCTGGCCATTAGTACATCTGAGAGATTGTTTGTGAAGACAGATCCAAAGTACCTGTTCAACTCGTCTGCCATTTGCTTGTTCCCCATAATAAATTCACCCTTTTTAGTCTTCAAAGGTCCAAATTCAACTAATTTTTTAATCTTCACATACCTATCCACGTTCTCCACAAACGCTGGCGGGGCAATGTCAGCAGTCCGCACCGCAACGTCAGTTCGCCGGTCGTGCGCGCTGTGCATGTGTGGGGCACGGGCATGTCAGGGCGGGGGTATGTCACAGGGCAGGGCGGGGGCACGTCACAGGGCAGGGCGGGGGCACGTCACGGGGCAGGGCGGGGGCACGTCATGGGGCAGGGCGGGGGCACGTCATGGGGCAGGGCGGGGGCACGTCATGGCGCAGGGTGGGAGCACGTTACGGCGCAGGGTGGGGGTACGTCATGGGGCAGGGGGGGTATGTCACGGGATGGGCCATGGGTATGTAATGGGGCAGGTCACCCCCTTCTTCCTCACCCAACCCCCTTGCTTCTCCTGCGAGCCCCCTCCTCTTCCATCCCCTCTCGCCTCACTTTCCTCTCTACTCCCCCTCCCCACTTGCCTCCTCACCACCTCTCCACTCCACACTCCCCTCCCCTTCACCCCCTCCTCTCCATCCCCCTTCACCCCCTGCCCTTCCCCCCCGCACCCCCCGCCCCTTCAAGCACTAGTAATGTTCACACTTTAGATCATGTCCTGTTTGCCAGCTTGTTGACCTCCTGTATTCCCATCCTGCAGGGTTTAGGACCCATTGCTGTGGACGGAGAAACGGGGACGTGAGCGGCCATTGAGGGCGGCCAGGGTGCCGTTGAGCCCCCATCTGCTCAGGGTGCGGGCTAAGCTTGGAGGGGCTGAGCTTCGGTGAAGGACCACATGATGGGGCACAACAAAGGGAAGTGTTATGAGTGTGACGTGTGTGGCAAGGCCTGCCGGAACCCGAGCCAGCTGGAGATCCACCGGCGGGTGCACACGGGCGAGAAGCCCTATGCCTGCTCCACCTGTGGCAAGAGCTTTTCCCGGTTGTCGGGGCTGTGGGAGCACCAGCGGGTGCACAGCAGTGAGCGGCCCTTCATCTGCTCCGACTGCGGCAAAGACTTCAAGTCGTCGCCGGAACTGAAGGTGCACAGGCGCCTGCACACTGGGGAGCGGCCGTACACCTGCAGCGACTGCGGCAAGGGCTTCACCCAGACCCAAAACCTGCGGTTGCACCAGTGCACCCACACCGTCGAGCACCCCTACACCTGCAGCGACTGCGGCAAAGGCTTCACCTGCTCCGCCTATCTGCTGTCCCACCAGCGCACCCATGGCAGGGAGCAGTCCTACACTTGTGCCCAGTGCCTCAAGGGGTTCACCAGCTCCAGCAGCCTACTGAAGCACCAGCGCACCCACACCGGCGAGAGTCCCTACACCTGTGTCCAGTGCTACAAGGGCTTCACCCGCTCCGAAAGCCTGCTGGAGCACCAGCGCACCCACACCGGCGAGCGTCCCTACACATGTGCCCAGTGCGGCAAGGGCTTCATCAGCAACAGCAGCCTGCTGAAGCACCAGCGCACCCACACCGGCGAGCGTCCCTACACCTGTGCCGAGTGCGGCAAGGGCTTCACCCAATCCAGCAGCCTGCTGGAGCACCAGCGCTCCCACAGTGGTGAGCGCCCCTACATCTGCACCCAGTGCAGCAAGAGCTTCACCACATCCAGCAACCTGCTGGAGCACCAGCGCACCCACACCGGCGAGCACCCATACACCTGCACCCATTGCGGCAAGGGCTTCACCAGACCCAGCAGCCTGCTGGTGCACCAGCGCACCCACACTGGCGAGCGCCCCTACACCTGTGCCCAGTGCGACAAGGGCTTCATCAGCTCCGGCAGCCTGCTGAAGCACCAGCGCACCCACACCGTCGAGCGCCCCTACACCTGTGCCCAGTGCGGCAAGGGCTTCATCAGCTCCAGCAGCCTGCAGAAGCACCAGCACACCCACACTGGCGAGCGCCCCTACACCTGCACCCAGTGCGGCAAGAGCTTCACCACATCCGGCATCCTGCTGGTGCACTTGCGCTCCCACACCGGTGAACGCCCCTACACCTGCACCCAGTGCGACAAGGGCTACACCAGCTCCAGCAGCCTGCGAAACCATCAGCGCTCCCACACCGGCGAGTGCCCCAACACCTGCACCCAGTGCGGAAAGGGCTTCACCCACTCCAGCAGCCTGCTGGAGCACCAGCGCACCCACACCGGCGAGCACCGCTACACCTGCGACCAGTGCGGCAAGGGCTTCACCAGCTCCACCAGGCTGCTGTCCCACCAGCGGGTGCACGCCAGCGACCGTCCTGTCCTCAACCCAGTGTGTGGAGAGCGCTTTGTCATGGCATCGCATGCCCTGTCTCACCAGCACGTGCACATCAATGGCCAGCCCTACGACTGCCCGTACTGTGGTGAGGCGTTTGACAACTCGCGGGGGTTGCGGCACCACCGGCGGGCCCACGCCGGCGAGAAGCTGCTCCCACTGTGACAAGAGATGATGGGTGCTGTAGGAGCACCAAAGGATACACACCAAAGAGAGACCCTTTGCGTACGCTGAGTGTAGCAAGGGTTTCACCTGCACGTCCAGTCTGTAGCTGCACCGGCGTACCCACAGTGGTGAGCATTCCTTCCCCTGCCTGTCCTGTAGTTAGGGCTTCACCCGGCTTGTCCACGTGCTGGAGCACTGGCAAGTCCACACCGGCGAGTCCACATTGGCCAGTGCCCCCTCACCTACCCGCTCTGTGGCAAGGCCTTTGTACACTCCAGCCTACTGGCACACCACCACGTGCATAGGCGCTGTTTAGGTAAACACAAAATGCTGCAAGGAATGGGTAACGTTTCTGGTCGAGACCCACCTCTGTCTAGAAACAAAATGTCACCCAGTCCTTCTCTCCAGAGATGCTGCCTGTCCCTCTGAGTTACTCCAGCATCTTATGTCCTTTTTGTAATCCAGCATCTGCAGTTCTTTGTTTTTAAACCATTCTAGTTAACTATTGCAATACTCCAAATGCTACCTGACCAATGCCCCTTAAAGCTGCACATATACATTCCTTATCTCATACCAATTTATCTCCTTATTTTACTTCGCCTCTCACTTCACTCATCTGCCGATCACCCCCTCATCTATGAACATAGTTTCAGTCTGAAAAAGGGTCTTGACCCAAAATCTCACCTATCCATGTTCTCCAAAGATGTTGCGTGACCCGCCGAGTTACTCCAGCACTGTGTGAAATGTCGCCTATCCATGTTCTCCAGAGATGCTGTCTGACCCGTTGAATTACTTCAGCACTTCGTGTTAGAGTCATATAGTGATACAGTGTCGAACCAGGACCTTCGGCCCAACTTGCCCACACTGACCAACATAGAATCATAGAAAATAGGTGCAGGAGTAGGCCATTCGGCCCTTCGAGCCTGCACCGCCATTCAATATGATCATGGCTGATCATACAACTCAGTATCCTGTACCTGCCTTCTCTCCATACCCCCTGATCCCTTTAGCCACAAGGGCCACATCTAACTCCCTCTTAAATATAGCCAATGAACTGGCCTCAACTACCTTCTGTGGCAGAGAATTCCACAGACTCACCACTCTCTCTGTGAAAAAAGATCTTCTCATCTTGGTCCTAAAGGACTTCCCCCTTATCCTTAAACTGTGACCCCTTGTTCAGGATTTCCCCAACATCGGGAACAATCTTCCTGCATCTAGCCTGTCCAACCCCTTAAGAATTTTGTAAGTCTCTATAAGATCCCCCTTCAATCTCCTAAATTCAAGCGAGTACAAGCCGAGTCTATCCAGTCTTTCTTCATATGGAAGTCCTGCCATCCCAGGAATCAGTCTGGTGAACTTTCTCTGTACTCCCTCTATGGCAAGAATGTCTTTCCTCAGATTAGGAGACCAAAACTGTACGCAATACTCCAGGTGTGGCCTCACCAAGACTCTGTACAACTGCAGCAGAACCTCCCTGCTCTTGCGCACAAATCCTTTTGCTATGAATGCCAACATACCATTCGCTTTCTTCACAGCCTGCTGCACCTGCATGCCTACTTTCAATGACTGGTGTACCATGACATCCAGGTCTCGTTGCAGCTCCCCTTTTCCTAATCGGCCACCATTCAGATAATAGTCTGCCCTCCTGTTTTTGCCGCCAAAGTGGATAACCTCACATTTATCCACATTACACTGCATCTGCCATGCATTTGCCCACTCACCCAACCTATCCTAGTCACCTTGCAGCCTCCTAGCATCCACTTCACAGCTAACACTGCCCCCCAGCTTTGTGTCATCCGCAAACTTGGAGATGTTGCATTCACTTCCCTCATCCAGATCATTAATATATATTGTAAATAGCTGGGGTCCCAGCACTGAGCCTTGCAGTACCCCACTAGTCACTGCCTGCCATTCTGAAAATGACCCGTTTACTCCTTGCTTCCTGTCTGCCAGCCAGTTCTCTATCCACATCAATACTGAACCCCCAATACCGTGTGCTTTAAGTTTGTATGCTAATCTCTTATGCGGGACCTTGTCGAAAGCCTTCTGAAAGTCGAGATATAACACATCCACAGGTGCTCCCTTACCCACTCTACTAGTTACATCCTCGAAATATTCTATAAGATTCGTCAGACATGATTTACCTTTCATAAATCCATGCTGACTTTGTCCAATGATTTAATCACTTTCCAAATGTGCTGCTATCCCATCTTTAATAACTGACTCTAGCATTTTCCCCACTACCGATGTTAGACTAACTGGTCTGTAATTCCCCGTTTTCTCTCTCCCTCCCTTTTTAAAAAAGTGGGAATACATCAGCTACCCTCCAATCCTCAGGAACTACACCAGAATCTAAAGAACTTTGAAAAATTATCACTAATGCATCCACTATTTCTGGGGCTACTTCCTTAAGTACTCTGGGATGCAGCCTATCTGGCCCTGGGGATTTATCGGCCTTTAACCCATTCAATTTACCTTGCACCACTTCCCGGCTAACCTGGATTTCACTCAGTTCCTCCATCTCATTTGACCCCCGGTCCCCTGCTATTTCCGGCAGATTATTTATGTCTTCCTTTGTGAAGACAGAACCAAAGTAGTTATTCAATTGGTCTGCCATGTCCTTGTTCTGCATGATCAATTCACCAGTTTCTGACTGCACGGGACCTACATTTGTTTTAAATAATCTCTTTCTCTTCACATATCTATAAACATGTTTGCAGTCTGTTTTTATGTTTCCTGCCAGTTTTCTTTCATAATCTATTTTCCCTTTCCTAATTAAGCACTTTGTCCTCCTCTGCTGGACTCTGAATTACTCCCAGTCCTCTGGTATGCTGCTTTTTCTGGCTAACATGTTCCGGCTACAGTCTTCCAACCTGCCTGCGTTTGGTCCATATCCCTCCAACCTTGTCCAATCCATGCAACTGTCTATAAGTGTTTGTTAAATATTGGGATAGTCCCAGCCTCAACTACCTCCTCCGGCAGCTTGTTCCATACACCCACCACCCTCTGTTGAAAAGTTACCGCTCAGATTCCTATTAAATCTTTTCCCCTTCACCTTGAACCCATGTCCTATGGCTCTCGATTCCCTCACTCTGGACAAGAGATTCTGTGCATCTAACCAAATTGTGTTCTATGCAAGATTCAAGCATTTGCAGTTTCTTGTGTCTCCCTCACCTATACCCACCTATCACAGCTGAAGAAGGATCTCAACCTGAAAAATCACCCATTCTCTCTAGAGATGCTGCCTGTCCCACTGAGTTACTCCAGCATTTTGTATCCACCTATCACTTGCCAGGCTTTGTCCAGCCCCCATCTCTCTTTTCCAGCTTCCTCCCCCCATCCTTTCCACTCAGTCTGAAGAAGGGTCCCGACTCAAAATGTTGTCTATCCATTCCCTCTAAAGCTGTGGAGGAACTCAATGGGTCAGGCCGCATCTGTAGAGGGAAGGCAATCTGATGCGACCACTCCCACCTCTCCCTTCCAACTTTCTCCACTCCCCACACCAAGCAGTCTGAAGAAGGGTCCTGACCTAGAATGTTGCCTGTCCATGCTCTCGAGACGTCTAAGTTACTCCAGGAGATTGTGTCTCTTTTTGTAAACCAGAATCTGCTGTTCCTTGTATCTAGACTAGGCGTGCATTTCACCCTACACTTGCGCTCGGTCCGCCAAGGCCTGCTGGATCTCCTGGTTGCCAACCATTTAAACTTCCCTTCCCACTTCCACACTGGTCTTTCTGTCCTGGGCCTCCTCCATTGCCAGAGCGAGGTGACACACAAACTGGAGGGACAGTACCTCATAGCTTACAGCCCAATGACATGAACATTGAATTATCCAAATTAAAAAGACATCCGCCCCCCTCCCTCATGGGCCATCTCTTTGTCATTCCTCTGTCTTCTCGCTGGTGAAAGGCGTCAGGATTAATCTGATCACCGCTTCCTGTATTTTAAGTGTTTCAAGGTTTGTTTTACTTGGGCGGGGGGGAATGGGGGAAAACCTTTTTTCAGTCACTTACCTCGATGGAGATGCGATTTTTCTCCTTTGCCGAGGATCGCATGTGAGGAGCTCCAACCTCAGGGCCTGTGGACTTTAACACAGTGAAGCCCACGGTAAGAAGAGGCCGACTCGGGAGCTCCATCCTATGGAGTGTTCAAATCCTTCCTGACGCCGGAGTTTCCATCATCTCAACGCGATGGCTTCAGACATCGGGACATTGGCAGCGGCGACTGCAGAGGGTTCAACAGTCCCGACCACCGGTGAACAACCGAGGAAGATGATTGACATTTATTACCTTCCATCACAGTGAGGGATATGGATTCCGCTATGGTGGATATTTCTGTTAATTTTTATTTTATGTGGCTGTGTGTCTTGGTGTTTTTTACTTAGTATGGCTGTATGGTAACTCAAATATCACTGTACCTTAATTGGTGCATGTGACAATAAATGTGAACTGAACTAACTCTCTCATGAAAACATCCATTGAATTGGTCTCCACTGCCTTCTGTGGCAGGGAATTTCACAGTTTCACAACTCACTAGGTGAAAAAGCTTTTCCTCATCACAGTCTTAAAGACCTGCCCCTTATTCTTGAACTGGCCTCTGGTTCCGATAATATCGTAGTTATAAAATATAAATTATAACGTCATGTATTTTATTAAGTAAAGATGAATTTGACTTCTTTGGGTTCTGAAGCTTTGTAATTCTGTGCTGTGGATGAGCTGGGTGATCAGGAAATTGGAGGCCAGCATTCAAACTGCATTCAAGCTGTTTCCTGTTGTGCCAAGCAAAAGATATTGACAATGGTGGGATACGCTGTGTTTCCTGAGACGGTGCTGGCTTCCGTCAACAGAAGCCTTGAGAGAGGATGTGTTTCCTTTGGAGTTGGGCCTTTGTAAACAGGAACTTCTGTGGGTAATTGATTGTTACATTGTTAAGAAGGTGCTGCAGATGATATACCTTTGACTAAGTTCCTGTTTGGGGGTTTCGTAATGTTTGTAATTTGTGATCGATATGAGAAATATTGTGTTAGTGACAAGAATGCTTTGAATGGGTATACTCTGTGATTGATGAGTTAGACGTCATTGCTCCAATTCTGTATAAACATGTGACTACCTTTCCAAAATACTATAAAAAGATGCTGTATGTCTTTGTTCATTAGAGTGATGGCCCAGGAGGGTATGTGTTGAATACTTGACTTTGTAATCCCTGACACTCTCGCCGGCAGAATGATCAGTAAAGCTTGCGTTGGTTTATCCAACATATTGTGAGTTGTCTGTTTTAAGATATGAACCTTAACATTGGTGTAGTTAGCAGGATTTCACTGGGACCATCAACAGATGACTGACTAAGAGGCTGTAGTTTGACCGGGATCGGATGCAGAGAAAAAAGTGCCCTAGTGGGACCCCTTGAGACTGACCTCCCAAAGAAGCTCCCGGAAAACCTTAGGTCCTTCGTAGTAGCTTGATCTGGTGCCCTGCCAAAATCCTTAGATGAAGGCAACAAAGGTAAGACCAACTGTATCTAGAGTTTTGCTTCTAGGAAAGTAGTTGGGAAGAGGTTTTGATGCTAGGAAAGTAGTTGGTAAGAGAATCTGCTACCAGGAAAGTAGTTGGTAAGGTATTTTGCTACTAGGAGAGTAGTCGGCTATTGGTTTCGCAAACTAAGAAAGTTTGTTGTTCACAAAGTAGTTGGGCTGAGAGAGCCTTGCAGCTATGGGGAATAATCTGGATAAAAATGACGGGGGAACGCCCGTATTTTGTTACTAGGACAGTAGTCGGTGTTTAGCTCCACAGGTAGAAAGCCTGTCGTTCACAATTAAGTGAGTGTTAAGAGACTGCAATAATGGGTAACAATTTGGACTAAAGTGACAATTTGAACGCCTGTGCAACACATGTGTTATTTGAGTCCTAGCAGTAACAAATACTGTAGAATGTTAAGTTATCAGCTAACCAAACGTTTAGGACATGAATCCTGGCCAGTAGGTAGACCAGGGAATGTGGAGACGATTAAAAGAGCAGAGATGTTGATAAGGGAAAGAGATGCAGGAAAGAAATGGAAAAAGAGAATTGAGGAATGGAACGCGGAGACAGAGAAGAAGTATGAGGAGAGAGGGATAAAGTTAAGGAACAAGGATGGCACTATGAAAGGATGGAAAGTGTTATGGCTAGTATGCCAGTGGGCAGAGGAACAAGTGAAAATGAATGAATGAATAAGTTTTTTGGCCAAGTATTCACATATAAGGAATTTGTCTTGGATCTCCGCCCGCAAGTGACAACATGAGATACATACGGTGACAGTAAAGAATGATACATAAAACATTAAACATTAATAATAAAACATTGTTGATTAAACATGTGAATTAAATAAAATACCAGAGCAAAAGGAGGCCGCAGATATTTGGTTATTGAGTAGAGCTACTACTCGTAGAAAAAAAGCTGTTTTTATGTCTGGCTGTGGCAGCTTTGACAATCCGGAGTCGTCTGTGGAGTCGGTGGTAGCCCCCCCCACTTAAGGTCGTTGGAGATGATGGTTCCCATGAACTTAAAAGACGTGACTGTGGTGTTGTTGATGGTGAGTGGAGTGAGAGGAAGGGGAGCTCTCCTAAAGTCTACAATCAATTCCAAGGTGAAAATGGCCAAGGCAGAGAGAGAAAGCGCTGATAAGAAGAGTTCAGAAAACAAGCAATTAATGGTTTAGAATAAACGCTGTACCAGTAAGTCCTTTAGAGACCCCTTGTCTGACATGGTGACCCTGTTTATAGAAGAGGGGGAATGAAGGAACAAAGTCGAGAATAGTGTGGACCACCATCCCCTTACAAGATTGCACAGGGAGGCGGGAGGCTCCAGCACCCCTCGAAGAAAGGGAAATGATATTGATAGCAACTCAGAGACTGAAAAGGCAGATGAGAAAGAAGGAAAATGGCTGAGGCAGAAGAGGAGTTTAAGAAGGAACTGCAGATGCTGGAAAATCGAAGGTAGACAAAGGTGCTGGAGAAACTCAACGGGTGCAGCAGCATCTATGGCGTGAAGGAAATAGGCAATGTTTCGGGCCAAAACCCTTCAGTCTGTAGAAGGGTTTTGGATCGAAACTTTGCCTATTTCCTCGGCTCCATAGATGCTACTGCACCCGCTGAGGCAGAAGAGGAAGGAGGAGCAGTAATTGAATACAGCAGTGAGAGAGTTAAACAACGCAGATGGCCAGAGAGATAATGGCAGATAAATTAAAGAAGATTGGAAGAGAAAAAAAAGCATGAGAATTGGGGCTGCTCAAGAACTTTAAATCACAAGCCAGCATCCTGTAGTTTGAAACAAACTTGTCTTCGTACTGTGAATCACTTTTGGCACTGAGCTCGCCTCTGCTGGAGAGAGAAAGACAGATAACTGAGTATGTGAGTGACCCAATGGTTATGTGGCGTGGCAAAATCCTGAATGACAGGGAGTCTGACCAATGACAATCTGGATCACTGTACCATCAAAGTGCCCAGGATCCTGACTGACAGGGAATTGGACCATCCCTTTGTGAATTATACCGGCCCGCCCATTTCTCGCAGATGAAGGTTTTATGGGCTTGGTTAATTCTTTTTCATTTTAACTCTCTCATTCCAGCAAGTAGAAGACTTTCACAATTTAAAGACAATGCTGACCACTACACTAGCCTCAGCCTTCCCAGTCCACCTAGCCATTATTAAATGCAATACCCATATGAGCGGCCACGACAAAGACTGCCAGGGGAATGTCCTAGCTTGCGAATTTTGTACATTGGTCCCCATAGAACCAAAGATTCTAGTAGACAGAACAGTCTTGTCAGACATATGAGGGAGGTTTAGGAATTATAGAGGGATGCCTCTATGTGCACTGACTATGGAAACGGCTGTGCCATTGATTCCACCACAGGACTCTGGCTCGCCTCCCTTTTGGATAAATCTGTGTAATTGATGTTTTTCTGCCTGTTATTTTATTTTATATACTCTCCCTTACACATGCTGCTAAGAAGGGGACACAATAGAGATACACCTTACAATTTAAAAACCTAATTGTGATTTCCATTTTCCTGTGAAAATTCCATGTGAATTCAATAAATGTGTGAAATTGTGGGCAAGCTTATGAACGGATTTGGGTGTATCAAAGTTTTAAGAGTTAGAATAATTTCCTTGAGGTGTGTATAACTGTGTTTTATTTTTGAGTGAGAATTTTATTGTTTTAAAGTGTGAATATCTGAGATTTAGCATATTGTATGTGATGTGGCAACGTGAGTGAATGTCACAGGAAAAGAAAGGTATAAAATAAGTAAGTTTAAAGATTGTTACGTGTTTGTGAAACTGGTTCTCGTGAATGTTGAATTAATCCTATTATTCAGATAAAATAGGATGTAATTGAATGAGCCTTTGCTCTCCAACGTAAGAAATCCTTGGAGAGACAAATGTGTTTTAAGAAGTAGTGTGTGTCTCTTTAAGAAGTCAATAGTTGTGTGGAGGTGGAACCACACAAGGTTAGTTTTTGTTTTGTTCTTTGCAAATACATTAGCAATCTATGAAAATTGAGTCTATTCTTTATTTTCTCGTAACTTTCAATAGAGGATGCAGAAAATGCCGGTTGTTTGTTTTGTCTTATTGGTGTTTTAAATTTGTTTTCTTCCTATTTCTAATCTTTTGAGTTCAAAAGGAGACTTGGATGCCACATTGGCCATGTGTTAGATGAGGTTGGATAAGCTAATATCTCAGTCCTACATGGCCTACCCCTTATTCTCAAAGAGACTGTTTTCAAGTTTCCAGAAAACCACTTGTGCCACAAGAGCGAGAACTAGCATATCAGTTATTGATCATCCATGTTATTAATTTGGATTTTTTTAAAAAGAGCAAGACTATTTTAAAGTCAAATTTGGTGATTACATCAAATTGTTGAATGTAGGTTGACTGAGACAGAATTTGGCAGTTGGAGCATAATGTAGGAAAACATGTCCTTTGTGATAATGAGAGTATGCTGGTTGTGTACGCACATCCCTCTTGACAATAACCCTTAACTTTACTGAGATTCTGGCCTTACACTGTTTTCACAATAAAACGGCAACTAATGGGTGCCTTCAGAACGGCAAACTCAAGCACCTATATTTAAAGGATGGCATACGACCTATTTTAAGCCAGGATGGAAGGTAAATGTGACCAGGATTTGGGAAATACCATGGCTGAGTATTGGAGCGAGCCCCACACAGGCCATCCATCCCGAGCCTTTTCCTTGCCAAAGTCCATTCCCTGGCAAACAAGATGGATGACCTCCATCTTCTGATTGCCTCCTACAACTGGATCAAGGATTGCAGCATCCTGATCCTCACCGAAACCTGGCTGAATTCTGATATTCCCGCCAGCGCCATTGAGCTAGCAGGACGACACATACTCCGAGCGGACAGAACATCTGACTCCGGTAAGACCAGAGGTGGGGGTCTGTGCATATATGTAAACAAAGCATGGTGCACAGACACCACCATCATTGAGTGTCACTGCTCAGCCAACCTTGAGTTCCTCTTGGTTAAGAGCAGACCGTTCTATCTGCGCAGAGAGTTTACCTCCACTGTTGTGACTGCAGCCTATATCCCTCCTGATGCTGATGCCAAGCTTGCAATGAAAGAACTGCATATTGCCATTAGCAAACAACTGACCCTCAATCCAGACGCAGCCTTCATTGTGCGGGTGACTTCAATCACTCCAACCTGAAGACTGTACTCCCCAAATTCCACCAACATGTGTCCTTCGCCACTAGAGAAGGCAAGACTCTGGACAAAGTCTACACCAACATGGCTGAAGCATACAAAGCCATCCCCCTCCCCCACCTTGGTCAGTCTGATCACTCAGCATTGTTCCTGCTCTCTAAGTACTCCCCACTCATCAGACGCGTTAAACCCACAGTGAGGACAGTCAAGGTTTGGTCAGAGGAAGCAGACTCCACACTCCAGCAGCGTTTTGGTAACACTGACTGTGATGCGTCTGCAGCTCAGGCTACCCTTGACTCCCACACTGACATTGACACCTATACTTCCTCCGTTCTGGACTTCATCAACTCCTCCATCAACAGTGTCACCACTCTCAAACAAATCACCACATACCCAAATCAGAAGCCATGGATGAACAGCGAGGTCAGGCTACTGCTGAAAGCACGGGACTCGGCTTTCAGGTCAGGCGATGCCTGTGCCTACAGTTCATCGAGGGCCAATCTGAAGAGGGGCATCAAGAATGCCAAATATAGATACAAGCTGCGGATCGAGGAGCACTGCGACAGCAACTCCGACCCCCGACGCATATGGCATGGCATCCAGGTCACCACTGACTACAGGACCACCAACTCCACCCCCACTTCCTCGAGGATCTCAATCACTTTTTGGCCGCTTTGAAAGGGACAACCAAGAGTTGGCTGTCAAGACTGGGCTCCCCGATTACCACCAGCTCCTCACACTCAACCCCTATGACGTGCACATGGCACTGACTAGGATCAATGTACGCAAGGCTGCCGGCCCTGACGGCATCCCCGGGCGTGTCCTCGTCTTGTTGCTGATTTTTGGCCCAAAAGGTTTCACTCTAAAACATTTAGTTCCAAGCATAACTACACAAATATATTACATCTGTTGCTAAGCACCCACAAAATATCTTGCAATAATGTTCTTTGGTTCAGAGGTTTGGTACATTAGCGTCGGGCATGCGTTTTTGGTCCTAGGCCTGTATTCCTGACTTTGCCCAAAGTTCTGGAATTCTGGGCCTTTCGTAGGTTTCCGCCCTGTTTTCTAGGCTCCGGGCCTGTGTTGTGGGCTCACTTCCTGTATTTTAGGCCCCAGGCCTGTGTTTTGGGCTTTCGCCTTGGATCTGGAACTTCCAACCTGTGTTTCGTGGGCCCCAGGCTTGTGTCGTAGGCTCCAGGCCTGTGTCATAGGCTCCAGGGTTGTGTCATAGGATCCAGGCCTGCGTCATAGGTCCCAGATTTGTGTCATAGTCTCCAGGCCTGTGACATAGGATCCAGACTTGTGTCATAGCCTCCAGGCCTATGTCATAGCCTCCAGGCCTGTGTCATAGGCCCCCAGGTTGTGTCATAGGCCCCAGGTCTCTGTCATAGGCTCCAGGCCTGTGTTATAGTTCTGGGTCTGTGTTGTAGGCTATGGGCATGTCTTGTAGGCTCCAGGCCTAAATTCTGTGCTTTGGCCTAAATTCTGGGCCACAGGACTGTATTATAGGCTCTGAGGGCTGTCCGATCACTTCCTCCATCACGCTATCAGCAGAGAGCAGAGGCCACGCCGACTGAAGTCCCGTTAGCCCTTTGCTCCACATGGAAATTAACTGCTAGCCTCCATCCAGCCAACTGAGACAAAAGCACACTGGATAGCCACCAAGTGGTCACAGGAGTGGAAGGCAACATCATCTCCATTACACTGCTCCATCTCTTCACCAGATAAAAACTGTCCAGGGTCTGAGCTCTCCAGAGGAGCATGGGTGAAGCTCAACAGACTTGGTGCTGGAGTTGGCTGTTTCAACACCAGCATGTGGAGATGGGGACTCCGCCAGAGCCCAGCCTGTGAATACAAAGCAGAACAACAGACAGCCAACCATGTCATCTCTGGGTGCCCGCTCTATCACCCACCAAATGGAGCTCAGGGTCTGGCAGACATTGACGCAGAGACACCAACCTGACTGCTCAACACCTGGCTTGTGATCTAACTATTCCTTTGGTTTATTTATGTTTTATTCGCAAAAAGAAGGGCTTTATTATAGGCTCTGTGCCTGTGCTATAGTGAAAGTCTCTGAGTCAAAGTTCTGGTGCCACAAGCCTGTGTTTTGTAGGACACAGGGCTGTTTTATAGGCTCCAGGCCTGTGTTTTATGCTTTTGGACCTCCAGGGACGCCAGGGAGATGGCCAGCCCTACCGGCAGTCTGTTTGTTTTTTCATCATTTCGTTATTTTTAGCGTCTGTTTAAAGTTTATGGTCTTTGGGAAGATCGAGGGAAACTTTTTATCAAGTTCTTACCATCCCAGAGATGTGATCAAATTGCGGATCACATTCTCCGGGCTCTGCGGCCTACCATCGTTGGAGCTGGAGGCCTCCTCGGACTGTCGTGAGCCCCACCACGGGGCGCGGACTTAACATCAGATGGGATCCCTTGCCTGGGATCGTTTCCACCACAGCCTGCGGACTTACCATCAAGGGCTCGCAATCTCGGGAGAGGCTGAGTCGGGAGTTCCAATGCCGTAGAAGGTTCGACCAGCCCCGGCGCGAGGTTTGATGTAGGTGCTGAACGCTCTGGGCATGTCTTGTAGGCTCCAGGCCTAAATTCTGGGCTTTGGCCTAAATTCTGGGCCACAGGACTGTATTATAGGCTCTGAGGGCTGTCCGATCACTTCCTCCATCAGGCTATCAGCAGAGAGCAGAGGCCACGCCGACTGAAGTCCCGTCACCCCTTTGCTCCACATGGAAAATAGCTCCTAGCCTCCATCCAGCCAACTGAGACAAAAGCACACTGGAGCCGAGGAATCTAGGAGTGCGGGTATGAGTTGGGCCGAAGGGCCTCTTTCCAATGCTGTATCACTATGACTGTATGACAAAGTGCTGGAGTAGCTCAGCGGTCAGGCAGCATCTGTCGAGAGAAGGAATAGGTGGCGTTTTGGGTCGACACCCTTCTTTGGTTTAGTTTAGTTCAGAGATGCAGCGTGGAAACAACAGCTCTTTCGGCCCACGGAGTCCGCGCCAACCAGCGATCACCACATACACCCTCTGTGTTCCCCTCCTGCAGGGTTTAGGAGCCGTTGCTGTGGACAGAGATACGGGGACGTGAGCGGCTATTGAAGGCGGCCTGGGTGCAGGTGAGTTCCCCCCTCCCGCATCTGCTCGGTGTTTGGGCCGAGCTTCGAGGGGTTGAGCTTTGGTGGAGGACCACATGACGGGGCACCACAAGGAGAAGCGTTATAAGTGCAACGTATGTGGCAAGGCATGGCAGAGCCCGAGTCAGCTGGAGACCCACCAGCGGGTGCACACGGGAGAACACCCCTTCAACTGCTCAGAGTGCGGCAAGAGTTTCAAGGCGGCGAGTAACCTGGATGCCCACCGGCAAATGCACACGGGTGAGAGGCCTTATGGCTGCTCCACATGCGGCAAGAGGTTTGCCAGGTTGTTGGGGCTGTGGGAGCACCAGTCAGTGCACAGCAGTGAGCGGCCCTTCACCTGCTCTGACTACGGCAAAGGCTTCAAGTCGTCCAAGGACCTGAAGGTGCACAGGCGGTTGCATACCGGGGAACGGCCCTTTACCTGCAGCGACTGCGGCAAGGGCTTCACCCAGTCCAGCGGCCTGCTGCAGCACCAGCGCATCCACACCGGCGAGCGTCCATATACCTGTGCCCAGTGCGCCAAGGGCTTCACCCAATTCAGCAGCCTGCTGAAGCACCAGCGTACCCACACCGGCGAGCGCCCCTACACCTGCACCCAGTGTGGCAAGGGCTTCATCGGATCCAGCAACCTGCTGGAGCACCAGCGCACCCATACCGGCGAGCGACCCTACACCTGTACCCAGTGTGGCAAGAGGTTCACCCAGTCCAGCAACCTGCGGGTGCACCGGCACACCCACACCGGCGAGCGTCCCTACACCTGTACACAGTGTGGCAAGGGCTTCACCCAGTCCTACAGCCTGCTGGAGCACCAGCGCACCCACACCGGCGTGCGCCCCTACACCTGTACCCAGTGTGGCAAAGGCTTCATCCAATCCAGCAAACTGCTGGTGCACCAGCACACCCACACTGGTGAGCACCCATACACCTGCGCTCAGTGCGGCAAGGGCTTCACTGAATCCAGCAGGCTGCTGAAGCACCAGCGCACCCACACCGACATGCATCCCTACACCTGTACCCAGTGCGGCAAGGGCTTCACCTGCTCCAGCAACCTCCTGTCCCACTAGCGGGTGCACCGCGGCGACAGCTCCGTCCCCAGCCCTGTGTGTGGTGAGCACTTTGCCATGGCCTCACATTGCCTCACCAGCATGTGCACACCAGTGGCCAGCCCTACGACTGCCCGTGAGGCGTTTGCCAGTTCATGGGGGTTGTGGCAGCACCGGTGGGCGCACGCCGACGAGCAACTGCTCCCACTGTGACAAGAGAGCATGGGGGCTGCGGGAGCACCAGTGGATACACAGCAGAGAGAGACCCTTTGTCCAGCCTGTGACAGCACTGGCGTACCCACAGCCGTGAGCGTCCCTTCCCCTGCCCGTCGTGTGGTAAGGGCTTCACCCACCTTGACCACTTGCTGGAGCACCGGCGACTCCACACCGGCCAGCGCCCCTTCACCTGCCCACTCTGTGGTAAGGCCTTTGGCCACTCCTCCAGCCTGCTGGCACACTGCGATGTGGATAGATAGGCGTTGTTTAGGTAGAGACAAAATGCTGGAATGGGTAACGTTTCTTGTCGAGACCCTCCTCAGTCTCAACCCGAAATGTCACCCAATCCTTCTCTCCAGAGATGCTGCCTGACCCGCCGAGTTATTCCAGCATTTTGTGTCCTTTTTTGTAAACCAGCATCTGCAGTTCCTTGTTTTTAAACCATTCTGGTGAACCATCTCTGCATCTTCCCCAAAGCCTCCATCTCAGTCCTGTAATGGAGTGACCAGAACAATATGCAATAGTTCCAATGCTCTCTCTCTGAATCTCTCCCCTTATTCCTGCCCCTCTCAGCCTCTCCCCGCATAGTCCACGTAGACATTCCTCTCTCCTTATCTCACATCCTTTTATCTCCTTATTTTCTCTCGCTTCTGTCACTTACTTCACTCATTTGTCGATCACCCCTTTATCTGTTAACATTGTGTCAGTCTGAAGAATGGTCCTGACCCGAAATGCCACCTATCCATGTTCTTCACAGAAGCTGCCTGAACCTCTGAGTTATTTCAGCACTCTGTGAAATGTCACCTATCCATGTTCTCTACAGATGCTGCCTGACCCGCCGAGTTACTGCAGCACTTTGTGTTAGAGTCATAGAGTGATACAGTGTGGAAACATGACCTTCGGCCCACATTGCCCACACTGACCAAATGTCCCGGCTACATTAGTCCCACCTGTCTGCATTTGGTCCATATCCCTCCAAACTTGTCTTATCCATGTACCTGTCTATAACTGTTTCTTAAGCGCTGAGATAGTCCCAGCCTCAACTACCTCCTCCGGCAGCTTGTTCCATACATACACCACTCTCTGCTGAAAAGTTACCCCTCAGATTCCTGTTAAATCTTTTCCCCTTCACCTTGAACCAATGTCCTCTGGTCCTCGATTACTCCACTCTGGGCAAGAGATTCTGTGATCTAACTAAATTGTGTTCTATGCAAGATTCCAGCATCTGCAGTTTCTTGTGTATCCCTCACCTATATCCACCTATCATTTCTGAAGAAGGGCCTCAACCTGAAACGTCACCCATTCCTTCTCTCTGGAGATGCTGCATGTCCCGCTGAGTTACTCCATCATTTTGTAACCACCTATCACTTGCCCGGCTTTGTCCAGCCCCATATTTCTCTTTTCATCTCCTCCCCCCACACTCTCCAATCAGTGTGAAGAAGGGTCCTGACTCAAAAAGTCGTGTATCGATTCACTCCAGAGCAGTGGAGGAACTCAGTGGGTCAGGCCGCATCTGTAGAGGGAAGACAATACAAGGCGACCACTCCCACCTCTCCTTTCCAACTTTCTCCATCCCCCACACCAAACCGTCTGAAGAAGGGTCCTAACCTAGAATGTTGCCTGTCCATGCTTTCCAGAGGTGCAAGTTACTCCAGGAGATTGTGTCTCTTTTTGTGAACCAGCATCTGCAGTTCCTTGTATCTAGACTAGGCGTGCATTTCATCCTACACTTGTGCTCGGTCCGCCAAGGCCTGCTGGATTTCCTGGTTGCCAACCATTTTAACTCCCCTTCCCACTCCCACACTGTCTTTTTGTCTTGGGCCTCCTCCATTGCCAGAGTGAGGTGACACGCAAACTGGAGGAACAGCACCTCATAGCTTACAGCCCAATGACATCAACATTGAATTTTACAAATTAAACGGACATCCCCCTGTCCCTCGTGGGGCACCTCTTCATCATTCCTCAGTCTTCTCGTTGGCGAAAGGCATCAGGATTAATCCGGAGTCAGCGCTTCCCGTATTTTAAGTATGTTTTAAAAGTATGGTTTAGTGTATCTAGGTTTATTTTACATGGGGAGGGGGGGGGAATTGGGTGAAACTTTTTTTCATTCACTTACCTCGATGGAGATGCGATTTATCTCCTTTGCCGTTGATCGCCTGTGAGGAGCTCCAACCTCGGGGCCTGTGGACGTTAACACCGTGAAGCCCGCGGTCTCCGGTAGGAAGAGGCCGACTTGGGAGCTCCATGCCGCGGAGTGTTCCAATCCTTACCGACGCCTTAGTTTCCGTCATCCCGATGCAAGGGCTTCGGACATCGGACCGTCGGCAGCGGCGACTGCGGGTGAACAAACGAGGAAGATGATTGAACTTCATTACGTTCCACCACAGTGAGGAATTTGGATTCCACTGTGGTGGATGTTTCTGTTAATTTTTATTTTATGTGGCTGTGTGTCTTGTTGCTTTTTACTTGGTATGGCTGTATGGTATCTCAAATATGACTGCACCTTAATTGGCACATGTGACAGTAAATGTGAACTGAACTAACTCTCTCTTGAAAACTTCCAGTGAATTGGCCTCCACTGCCTTCTGTGGCAGGGAATTCCACAGACTCACAACTCTCTGGGTGAAAACGTTTTTCCTCATCTCAGTACCATATGACCTACCCCTTATTCTTAAACTGTAGTCCCTGGTTCTGACAATATCCTAGTTATATAATATAAATTATAACAAAAGGTATTTTATTAAGTAAAGATTAATTTGGCTTATTTGGGTTTTGGGTTCTGAAGCTTTGTAATTCTGTGCTGTAGATGAGCTGGGTGATCAGGAAATTGGAGGCCAGCATTCAAACTGCTTTCAAGCTACTTCCTGTTGTGCCAAGCAAAAGATATTGACAATGGTATTGTGGTTTCAGTATTGATGTGGATAGAGAACTGGCTGGCAGACAGGAAGCAAAGAGTAGGAGTAAACGGGTCCTTTTCAGAAAGGCAGGCAGGGACTAGTGGGGTAGCGCAAGGCTCAGTGCAGGGACCCCAGCTATTTACAACATATATTAATGATTTTGACGAGGGAATTGAATGCAACATCTCCAAGTTTGCGGATTACACGAAGTTAGGGGGCAGTGTTAGCTGTGAGGAGGATGCTAGGAGGCTGCAAGGTGATGTGGCTAGGTTAGGTGAGTGGGCAGATGCAGTATAATGTGCATACATGTGAGGTTTGGTGGCAAGAACAGGAAAGTAGACTATTATCTGAATGATAGCCGATTAGGAAAAGGGGAGATGCAATGAGACCTGGGTATCATGGTACACCAGTCATTGAAAGTAGGCATGCAGGTGCAACAGGCAATGAAGAAAGCAAATGGTATGTTAGCATTCATAGCAAAAGGATTTGAGTATAGGAGCAGGGAGGTTCTACAGGGCTCTGTTGTACAGGGCTTTGGTGAGACCAGCCCTGGAGTATTGCGTACAGTTGTGGTCTCCTAATCTGAGAAAAGACATTCTTACCACATAGGGAATACAGAGAAGGTTCACCAGACTGATTCCTGGAATGGCAGGACTTTCATATGAAGTAACATTGCATAGACTTGGCATGTACTCGCTAGAATTTAGAAAATTTGAGGGGGGATCATATAGGAATGTACAAAATTCTTAAGGGTTTGGACGGGCTAGACGCAGGAAGATTGTTCCTGATGTTGGGGAAGTCCAGAACAAGGGGTCACAGTTAAGGATAAGAGGGAAGTCTTGTAGGACCGAGATGAGAAAAACATTTTTCACACAGAGAGTGGTGAATCTGTGTAATTCTCTGCCACAGACAGTAGTTGAGGCCATTTCAATTGCTATATATAAGAGGGGGTTAGATGTGGCCCTTGTGGCTAGAGGAATCAGGGGCTATGGAGAGAAGGCAGGTACAGGATACTGAGTTGGATGATCAGAAATGATTATATTGAATGGCGGTGCAGGCTCGAAGGGCCGAATGGCCTACTCCTGCACCTATTTTTCTATGGTGGGAGAGGATGTGTTTTCTGAGAAGGTGCTGGCTTCTGTAAACAGAAGCCTTCAGAGAGGCTGTGTTTCCTTTGGAGTTGGGTCTCTGTAAACAGGAACTTCTGTGGGTAATTGATAAAGATCCTTACATTGTTTAAGAAGGTACTGCAGATGATGGACATTTGACTAAGTTCCTGTTGTTTGGGGGTTTGTAACTAAAGTTTGTGACAGATATAACCATAGCATGAGAAGTATTGTGTTAGTGACAAGAATGCTTTGAATGGGTATACTCTGTGATTGATGTGTTAGACGTCATTGCTCTAACTATGTTTAAACAAATGACTATGTTCCCAAAATACTATAAAAAGATGTGACATGCCTTTGTTCATTAGAATGATTACCCAGGAGGCTTAAGTATGTGTTACATACTTGACTTTGTATCCCCTGGCACGCTCGCCGGCTAAATGATCAGTAAAGCTTGTGTTGGTTGATCTAACTTATTGTGAGTTGTCTGTTTTAAGAAATTAACCTTAACATTTCTGGACTCCCCCAACATGGGGAACATGTTTCCTGCATCTACCCTGTCCAATCCCTCACTAATTTTATATGATTCTATATTATCTCCGCTCATCCTTCTGAATTCCGGTGAATACAAACCCAGTCGACCCATTCTTTCAAGATATGTCAGTCCCGGGACTTCCGGTGGCGCCATGTTCTAGGGGAGAACAGCGCCAGATCAGCTCCGTAAAAATCGGTTAAAAAAACGGGGTTAAAGGAGGGTGCTAGCGCTACTTACCGCAGGAGATCGATTTAAAACGGCTCCGGCGCGATTGAAGGCTGCGTGACGTCATCAGGCGCGCGACTTCGGTAAGAAATTTAAAATGCAGCCCTCCTCCCCTCTCCTGAAGAAAACGGGCCTTAGAAGAGAGGCTGGTGCCACCAAAGCCTCGGGCTCGAGTCTGACTGCCTCCCAAGAAGAAATCTCACAGAGAAAAGTTGAAATGGAAGAATTTAAAAGTTCCTTGATGGGTGAGATGAAGAAACTGGTGAAAGAAATAAAAGACTTGAAGAAGGAATATAAAGATGAATTTAAAGACATGAAGAAAGAATATAAGGATGAAATAAAAACTCTTAAAGCGGAGATTCTGGTGTCTCATGAGAAAACTAAAGTGGAATTAACAAAAGAAGTTACCGAGATGGTAAAGAATATAATGAACGAATGGAAAAGAAAGGCGGATGCTGAATTTCAAAACCGAATCTCTGAGGTAAACGACAAGGTTGCTGGGCTGGAACAAATGCTGATTGATAAGATTGATCCTATTGTCATCACACTCGACCAACAAAATGACGCAATTAAAGATTTGGCTGATTTTGCTGTAAAAAGTGCCAAGGAAACTGAGAAGCTACTTGCCGAGAATAAACGCCTTTCAGAACTACTCCACAAAATAAATGAGAAATGTATTGATTTGGAAGGTCGACAAAGACGTAAGAATTTGCGAATAGTAGGATTGCCCGAGGGTCGGGAAGGAAATCAAGACCCACGGAAATTTGCTGCAAAACTCCTAAAGGACATTCTGGATCTGGACCAAGAACCACTGTTGGGCCGTGCCCACAGGGCTTTAAGACGGGCCCCTGGGAGTGGTGCACCACCAAGACAAATGATTGTAAAGGTGGCTTTTGATCACGAGTTTGAAGAAATGATGAAGATAATAATAAGAAAGAGGAATCTGAAATATGAAGGAGTTAATATCAGTATCTTCAGAGATTACCCGGCTGAAGTGGCTAAGAGAAGATCTCTATTCTCAGAAACAAGAGGCATTCTTCGGAATATAAAGGATGGAAAGGATCTCAGATATGGTTTGATGTACCCAGCAACATTGAGAGTGACCTACGACAACAAGGAATTCCGTTTTGTTAACCATACCAAAGCACTGAAATTCGCTAGAGGCATACAGAAGAAGGCAGAAGAGGAAGCAGAAGAAGATGTAAGCGCTGAAGAAGATGAAGAAGAAGAAGAATGAACTTTTATTACCGACCTGCGGTTATGAATTATTCATTAAGAAAGAGGGGCAATAATGGACATGTTGTTATAGTTTGGTATTAATTAGTAAATTTTTAATTGTCCCCCTAACATAGTATTACCTACTATAATATTAATTATACTAGAAATTAATAACTGGTAATTAGTAATATGAATAATAGAAATATTTACTAAGTACTTAAAGTTAGTACCCCACCCCAATATACATAGTATTATAGACAGGAGCTGGAACACTTAACATCTCTTTTCTTAAAAAAAACGGAAGTCAGTAGATTAATAGCCACGTTAGTGTGGCTTTCACTAATGCACACTACACACTATACCAGTGTAGTTTCCTTTTTTTCTGGGCACCCTGATAACACCCCTTTCTCTTTTTTTAATTACACTTTGTACTTTTTCTTATATATTAAATATTTGATTCTGCGTTATATATTATATGAATGTAGTTATGAACGATATTGTATAATCGCTCTAAGAAGATATGTATATGGATTACTGAAGATAGAAATTCTCATCGGATTGGCGTTTGGGTATACCGCTGGGCTGGAGGGGTCGAGAAGGCTACTCCAAAAAAAACCACCCTAATAGTAAAATGCAAGATATGAATGTGAAGACCGGGGGGGGTGGAATTACCTTCTGTAGTTGGAATGTTAAGGGAATTAATGAACCAATTAAAAGGGGAAAGGTACTAGCACAGTTGAATAGATTGAAATCAGACGTGATCTTCCTCCAAGAGACTCATCTCAAAAGAGATGCTCAATATAGATTAACAGCGAAATGGATTTCCAAGGTATATCACTCTTCATTTACACACAAATCTAGAGGAGTTGCAATAATTATCTGTAAAGATATACCTTTTAAACAAAATTCTATAATAGAGGACAAAGAGGGTAGATATGTAATAATTACAGGGGAATTATATTCACAGAAAGTAATTTTGGTGAATATATATGCCCCTAATTTTGATAACCCACTATTTTTTAAGAAAATATTTAATAATATTCCTATTTCCACACAATATAATTTAGTTATTGGGGGTGACTTTAATTGCACCTTAGATAGCTACCTAGACAGGTCTTCTACAAAAAGGAAAGTTACCTCTAATTCAAGTAAACTTATAAATTCTTTTATTAATACATCGAATGTTAAGGATATTTGGAGATTAGATAATCCATCCGGACGAGAATACTCGTTTTTCTCGCCCGTACACGGAACTTATTCTAGGATAGATTATTTTTTAATAGATTCAAAATTACTACCTTTTACGTATGACGCAAAATATCACAATATTATTATTTCAGATCACGCGCCTCTTACATTTAAGATAAAACTAAAAGATATACTTAATAAAACGACTACTTGGAGATTTAATCCCCAGATATTAAAGGATAAGGACTGTTGTAAACATGTGATGGAACAGATTAAATTATTTTTTGAAACTAATGACAAACCGGAAACTTCACCATCGTCACTCTGGGACACATTTAAAGCATTTATGCGTGGTGCAATAATATCTGCACAGGCTTATCTTAATAAAGAAAATAGAAAGATGGAACAAAAGTTAGAACACGAGATAAAACAACTAGATAGTGAAAATATAAAACGCCCTTCTAAAGAGCTAAGTAACAAAATTGCAATAGCAAAATATAGACTAAATAAAATATATTCTAACCAAGTCATTAAACTATTTCAACAAACCAAACAAGTGCATTTCGAGTTTGGAGACAAACCACAAAAACTATTAGCAAGACAACTTAGAAAATTAGAGGATGAAAAATTGATACATAGAATTAGATCGGTGGATGGAAATATATTGACGATACCAAAAGATATTAATGACAGATTTCTACAATATTATCAAAATCTTTATTCATCTAAATTAACAGGACAAACAGTGGATATGGAAACATTTCTACAAAAGTGTCAAATTAACAGTTTAGATCAGGAAGGTAGACATTTGTTAAACGCCGAAATAACAGTAGAAGATATTGAAGAGTCAATTAGTTCGTTAAAGAATGGGAAAGCAGCGGGCCCCGATGGCCTAAGTGCAGAATTTTATAAAAAATCTCTATATCTGATTTCCCCAAGATTATATACAGTATATAGATATGCGTATGAACAAGGTAAACTACCAGAATCTTTAAACGAATCTACAATTACACTTATTCCTAAGGCAGATAAGGATTTGGAAGATCCAGGATCATATAGAGCGATCGCACTTCTAAATACAGACCAAAAAATACTAACGAAAGTTTTATCTCGGAGATTAAGTTTGGTGATTTCTAAATTAATACATCAAGATCAAACAGGTTTTATCCCAAAACGCTACTCATCCCATAATCTCAGACGCTTGTTTAATATTATATATTCAAAAAGAGTACGGGACAGGGAATTAGCAGTTGTATCGCTAGATGCAGAAAAGGCATTCGATCAGGTGGAATGGTTATATTTATTTAATATAATGGAAAAGTTTCAATTGGGGGATAGATTTTGTAAATGGATAAGAATTTTATATTTGAATCCAACGGCAAGAATCTTAACTAATCAAATATTATCAGCTAAATTTAAGCTCTCTAGGGGTTGTAGACAGGGTTGTTCGTTATCGCCTTTATTATTTGCTTTGATGATAGAGCCTTTGGCGGAAAGAATCAGATCAGAACCTGAAATCTATGGCTATAATACTGACACAACAACTAACAAAATATCTTTATATGCAGATGATGTTTTGATTTATATTACAAAACTGGAAATTAGTTTACCTAAGTTACTCAATGTTATAACTATCTTTGGCACATTTTCAGGATTTAGAATTAACTGGAATAAAAGTGAAATTATGCCTATAACAGGAATTAACTTAAATATATTACAACAATATCCGTTAAAAATAGTTAAAGACAAATTTAAATATTTAGGAATTAATGTAACCAAATCATATAATTCACTAATTAAATCTAATTACCCTCTATTATTAGATAAACTTAAAAAAAATATTTTATACTGGAAAACACTCCCTATATCCATGATTGGTAGAATAAACGCTATAAAGATGGTGTTTTTACCACAATTATTATATTTGTTCCAGGCTATTCCTTTTTTTCTCCCAAAGACCTTTTTTAAAAAAATAGATAATATTATTTATAGTTTTATTTGGGATTATAAAAAGCATAGAATAAGTAAAAAACATTTATGTAAATCTAAGATAAATGGAGGATTAGCACTTCCAAATTTTTTATATTATTTTTGGGCAGTCCAGATTAAGAATATGAATTTTTGGTGGGTAAATATGGATTATGAACCAATGTGGTTAAAGATGGAAAAGGAAGATTGTTCACCCTATAATGTAGGATCGGTTCTCTTTGCCCCAAAGGAAGTACAAAAAAAAATTTATAGGGATAACCCTATAATTTATAATAATAGATGTATTTGGAAACAAATAGTTAAGACTTTACAGCTAGATAATCTTTCACTTAGACTACCAATAATGAATAACCCATTATTTAAGCCCTCTATATTGGATGGAGGGTTTAGACATTGGGATGATTTAGGAATTAAAAGGATAGAGCACCTTTATAGAAAAGGAAATTTTCTTTTATTCCAAGAGTTACAAGATATCTATGGATTGTCTCCGCAACACTTGTTTAGGTACTTACAAATTAGAGATTATATAAAATCAAACACACTAGATTATAAAAATAAAGTACCAGGATTATTAGATGATTTGTTTAATTTACACCCAAATACAGAAAAATTAATAGCCCATATATATAACATAATTTTGGATAAGGAGAACCCAACAACGGAAACATATCGGCAAGCATGGGAAAAGGAAATTGGTTTATCCATAACAAAAGAAAATTGGGAAGAAAGTTTACAGCAAATACATCGGTGTTCGTTAAATGCCAGACATACATTGATACAATTCAAAGTATTATACAGATTACACTATTCAAAAACTAAATTAAAGAGTATCTTTCACAATCTCTCTTCAATTTGTGATAAATGTAAGAACTTAGAAGCAAATTTAATACATAGTTTTGCTACATGTCCCAAACTGAGTTACTACTGGACAGAAATTTTTAAGGTTATTTCTGAGGTTCTAAAAATTAGATTGGATCCAGACCCAAAGTTAATAATACTTGGGATTTTGGATTCAAATTCGATACTTACAGGAAATCAAAGAAATTTCTTTGATTACTGTTTGATAATAGGGAAAAAAATCATATTGAAATTTTGGAAGGGAACATTATCCCCCACAATTAAAATGTGGGCAGCAGAGATGTTGGAGACGTTACAATTAGAAAGAATCAGATTTGTCCTATTGGACAAATATAATATCTTCGAACAAATATGGTCTCCATATATACAGTATCTAGAGAAGTAGCTGTTCTTGACGTCACAGCCTGACGGGTACCCAGCGGGATTTGATGAGAATAATTGATTCTTATACTAGGATTAATAGGCATGTCTTCATTGATATTACTATTTGTAATAATTTTAGATACAATATATTTTGTTGATTTTTATTGATATATATATATATATATATATAATATTTTTTCACTTTTTGTTAATCTATAATCTTTTTTCCTTGCTCTATTTTCTTCTTCTTTTCTATATAATCAAATTATTATTTAATCACTTTCTTATTGATTTAAAACTATTCTATTCTTTTCTTTATTTCCAAAAAAATAGAAGATGATAACTGTTAATGGGTTATTTAAAAAATGTGTAATTAAGTTGAGGTTTGTAAAGCTGTTTACATTATTGTAAATAGATTACTTCTAATAAAACAAAGTATAAAAAAAAAATAAAAAATTAAAAAAAAAGATGTCAGTCCCGCCATCCCAGGAATTAACCTTGTGAACCCACGCTGCACTCCCTCAATAGCAAGAATGTCCTTCCTCAAATTAGGAGACCATAACTGCACACAATTCTCCAGGTGTGTCACTGGGGCCCTGTGCAACTGCAGTTGGACCTCCTTGCTCCTAAACTCAACTCCTCTCACGACGAAGGCCAACATGCCATTAGCTTTCTTCAGTGCCTGCTGTACCTGCATGCTTACTTTCAGTGACTGATGTACAAGGACAGAATTCTCGTTCTACTTCCCATTTTCCTAACCTGACACTATTCAGATAATAGTGCTGGAGTAACACCTTACACTTCCTTATCCCTGTGTCTCCCTCTCCTGTGACTCTCAGTCTGAAGAAGATTCCTTCTCTCCAGACATGCTGCCTGTCCCGCTGAGTTACTCCAGCATTTTGTGTCTGTCTGTGGAGAACATGTGGATAGGGAACTTTTTTTGAGCCACGACCTTTCTTCAGACCTGAAAAATCGTCTATTCACATTGACCAGTGATGCTGCCTGACCCGCTGAGTTACTCCAGCACTTTGTGTCTATTGAGCAAGAGCATCCATATACAACTGTCTGTCCAGTCCAAAGCTCAATGTATAACCACTCTGCACATCACACATGACTTCCTTTCACCGGAATGTATTTCATGCTTTGCTTCGGGTAGTTATCATTAACCAATTCACACAAGTGGTTAACATTATCTTTGAAACGTCACCGATCTGTGTTTGTCTTCAATATTCACACTAACTCCTGCACAGAATCTCTTGCCCAGAGTTAGGGAATCGAGGATCAAAAGACATGGGTTCAAGGTGAAAGGGAAAAGATTTAATAGGAATCTGAGGTGTAACGTTTCAACAGAGGGTGGTGGGTGTATGGAACAAGCTGCCTCAGGAGGTAGTTGAGGCTGGGACTATCCCAATGTTTAAGAAATGAGAGGGGTGGGGTGAAGGGGGTGAGGGGAGGAGTACGCCCGCCCCTCAGACGGACAGCGCCCTCCACCAATCCATGCCGCCGATTCCGCCCTACCAACAATTGCCACGGCGTGCCGGCCCCGCCCCTGCGGCTCCTACACGTCGGGGGGGGGGGGGGGGGGGGGGGGGGGGGAACAATTACAGCAACTGCAGAGGCTGCAAACCTGAGATAAAACCTCAAGGGGGGCCAGACTACAAAATGCTGCAGGAACTCAACGGGACGGGCAGCATCTCTGGAGAGAAGGAATGGGCGACGTTTTGAGGTCGAGACCCTTCCACAGACTGATAGTCGCAGGAGAGATGTAGACGGTGATGTGGAGTGAAAAGCTTTTACATAGAAACATAGACAATAGGTGCAGGAGGAGGCCATTCAATACAATCACGGCTGATCATCGCAAACAATACCCGTTCCTGCCTTCCCCCCATATCCCCTGACTCCGCTATCTTTAAGAGCCCTATCTAGCTCTCTCTTTAAAGTATCCAGAAAACCGGCCTCCACCGCCCTCTGAGGCAGAGAATAGTAAGATTGAACGAGAACTTACCAAGTTTGAAGGTTGATCTTTATTTCATGAGGAGTTGCGGTGAGGGATTTCGTGAAGAGCCCGCCGGCACGCATGCGCGACATTCTTCAAAGCAGCGGTGTGGAATCACAGAAACAACAACAGAAATGACTTGGCATAGTAAGATTTAAGGAGACTCTGATTACCAGCTGAAGATGATCGAGGGTTGGGAGCGGAGGGCACGAAATCCCTCACCGCAACTCCTCATGAAATAAAGATCAACCTTCAAACTTGGTAAGTTCTCGTTCAATCTTACTATTTCATTTCGGAGTCACGTGAGTGACTTCGTGAAGACTTCAAAGCTTCTGTGATTACACGCCCTGGACAACGTCCATGTGGACACACCACTAGCAAGGATGGATTGGAGTAAACAAGTTGACGAAACGAGGTTATACTGAAACAAAAAGAAGATTTGTTAATAACACAACAAATAACGCCCTTTTAATCAGGGACATCCCCACGTTCACACCCGGCGTTCAGCACGGCCTCTGCGAACTGAAGGGGAGCAGCAACAGGCTTATTATAGAATCGCTGGAACACAGCTTCATTCGCCCATCCTGCTGTGGCGAGGATATGGTCCATGGGTACCTCCATGACTCTCGCCGCCGACGTAGATGCAGCCCTGGTGGAGTGGGATGTAAACACATTAGTGTCAATACCTGCCTTATTCAGGACGATCCGGAGCCACCTGGATATCGTCTGGACTGTCACTCGATGGTGAGGTCTTTTGTGAGTGACAAGCAGGTACAACTCCATTCCTCTGATGCTCCTCGTCACCTTGATGTAGTAACGGATGTGAGTGGCTAAACATAGCCGAGCATCTGCAGGGTATGCCGGGAACTTCAGCTGCAGCCCTGTGCACCCAGGTCTATGCTGCTTAAGTAGCTCATCGATAAAAAAGACTACTTCTCCAGGGGTCGACGTCATCCTGTCAATACGTAGTTTGTGGAGCGTCTGAACCCGCTGTGCTGAAGTCAGCGCTAGTAACATCACCAATTTCATAGTGAGTTGGTCCAGCTGTAACCCTTCCATGGGTGACCACGACCTGAGCAGGGTAAGTACATCCCTGACATCCCAGGTGATGTTGTAGCGTGGTGTAGGCGGATTCAGATTGAATATTCCCCGCATAAGCCTGGACACTAGCCTGTTCGATCCTACCTTGATGTTGAGGTAGAATGATAGCGCACTCCTGGCGCTGTTGATGGCACTATAACTCGCGAGGAATTCCAGGACGTCGGCTATGGAGACATCATCACAGGTGATGTGAGAGCGACTGCAGTAGGCTTCCCACTTGGTGATGTGGGAGAGATATCTCCGCCTGGTTGACTCTCGACATGATGCTCCAATGGTGTTCATGGTCCGGGTGGTAAGGCCATACTGCATCCATGGCCTGGTCAGAACCTGCAAGCCAGTAATTTTAGATAGGCATGGCAGGGGTGTAACTCCCCTGAGACAGGGTGAGAAACCAAATGTGGGCAACCCTCTAGAGGGACCCAAGGTTGACTAATCATGTCAGAGACCACCGGATACCAAGGCTGTGTAGGCCAGTCGGGTATGACAAGAATGCCTCTGGCAGAATCCATCCTGATTTTTTGTAATACCCGACTGATGAGGCAAACCGGGGGGAATGCATAGAAAACCCACTTCCCCCAGTCTAGCGAGAATGCATCAATCGCCAATGCCCCAGGGTCTGGTTCCCATGAAACATATGTCGGTACCTGATGGTTCAACCGGGACGCAAAAAGGTCGATATCCGGTTGGCCAAATTTGGCTGTAATTTGGGCAAATATTTGAGGATGCAGCATCCACTCAAAACTATCATTGAATTTGCGTGACCTGGTGTCTGCCACAGTATTAAGCCTACCTGGCAAATAGGTAGCTGAAATCCAAATATCTCGATCAATACACCAGCACCAAATAGTATTAGCCAATTTGTCACAAGAGACTGACCTGGTACCGCCCATATGGTTTAAATATGCCACCGCTGTGGTGTTGTCTATTTGGAGACGGACATGAGTACCACTAAGATTAGCACAATATGCCCGCAGTCCGTGAAATGCTGCAAGCAGCTTCAAATAGTTAATCCCTTGTATTAGCAACATGCTAGCTTCAAGGGGATCCCACCTGCCTCCACAACTAGAAGAGCTGTCCGCAGCTCCGCAGCCTAGAGAGCTTGCGTCAGTTTGCAAATATACCACCGGATTGGGCACAACAATGGGTTTGAATGCCTTGCCAATATTGGACACCCATCATTGTAGCTCAACCTTAGCATCGGAAGGCAGCCCCATAGGTCTGTCAAAATGACCAGCGTTCTTTTTTAACGCAGCAATCTTGGCCCTTTGCAGATTTTCATAATGCAAAGGTCCAAACCGGGCTGCCGGAAATAAAGCTACGATTTTCCCAATCATCTTAGCTGTATGCCGAATAGATGGTATACTGGCGGATGCGAGATCCTGACATGCAAGGGAAACATCCTCCACCTTGTGAAATGGAATGGTGGCCCTCATTTGGATAGAGTCCACCGTGAAACCCAAATAATCCATAACCTGGGATGGGTGAAACTTCGATTTTTCTGGATGGACTATAAACCCCAGCTGCTGAAATATAGTAACAGTTGCTGAAACAGCGCTTTCAGCTGCTTCCAGAGTGTTGCCAATAATCAGAATATCATCTAAATAAGCCATTACAATATGATGTTGTATACGTAATTTGGCCATAATAGGTTTGAGTAATTTAGTAAAGCCTAGGGCGGTAGTAAGCCCATTTGGTAAGGCCCGATATTGCCAGAGCTGATCCATCCAGACAAATTTCAAAATTTTCCGGTGATGTTTCCGGATGGACACTGAATAGCATGCATCTTTCAAATCAATACATGCCATAAAGCAACCATGCGAAAGCAGTGATTCGGCTGTCTCAAAAGGTGTCCATTTTGAAATGTGTATATGTTACAAAGGTATTCAACTGGTCAAGTCAATAATCACCCGACAACCTCCATCCTTTAGTAAAAATATTGGAGACGAATTCAATGGGCTCGTGAATAGTTTTCTCTATCACGCCTTTTTGTTCCAAACGAAAATTTTCAGCCGTGCCTGCTGCCTGCTCAACGGCAGACAGCGTAAACTTCCGTTGAGGCATATGCTGGGATGGAGGAATGTTCCCGTGAATAAATTCAATAAAATGACCCCGAATATCCTTCCTTCTTGGAGAAGTCTTCCCCGAAATTTTTTGATTCTGCTGCAGGAGGGGCTCCAATATCCGCTCCATCCTGACCAATACGCCCCTTGAGCTAAAAACTCGGGCGGCCGAAGTCCTCATGTTCTGCTGAACTGCTGGAGCTTCGTCCATCGGCCCGCACCTCATCGAGGTGAACCTGGTGCCGCAAAGTTGTCGCCGGTAGCCGCTGCAGCGAAGCTGAGCGATTCCCGCGCGGGAGGTACACTCAAACGCCTCCTCGGCGGAGCTTGGTCTCGCTGCCTCGGAGGGCAAATGCGATGGGAAGTCGGCACCTGACTTAGCATGGAGATCCGACGCCCGCGCGGGCTTGCCGGCTGTCCATATCATGGACCTAGCCGACGCATAGTCTCGTCCTCCCATCCATGGGGGACTCGGCGACCGTGGCGTATGGGCTCGTTGAAGGGAGGAGCAGTTCGCTGGGCTTAGTGTCTGCTGACGGTTCTCAGCTGCTGCTGACGGCGGTTAACCTCCCTGTGCCTACTGGAGCTGGATGGCTCCTCTCCAGTAGCCGCGTCATGCGGCCATACGTCCTTCACCCTGAACACTGGGGTGGTCGGAGACCTCCGGCTCAGAATGATTGCCGGGGCTCCTTTCATCGGCCCGCACCTCTGAGAAGTGATCTCGGTGCCGGAAGTTGTCGCTATCGGCCGCCGCAGCGAAACCGCGCGATTCCCGCGCGGGAAAGCTGTTCAACCGTCTCCGTTTAACAGGAGCGGAAGCCGTTGCCACAAAGGGCCCTGACGGTTTGGGGTCGACTCCAGCAGAAGCATGGAGCGACGCCCGCGCGGGCTTGCCGGCTGTCCACATCGTGGACCTTGCCGACGCACGGTCTCGTCCCCCCCATCGACAGGGGACTCGGCGACCGAGGCGGGACCGTACCCAAGCCCCCCGTCCCAGCGGCGGGGTTTGGGAGTTGGATAGCAGATCTCACAGACCCAGGTCCCGCCGTTGCACCAGACCGCACCAAGGCGGCTGGTGGAGCCTTGGCCCGAACCGGGTTTAGGCTTACGGGCTCCTCCCCTGCCCTTCAACGAAGGGCTAGCGGAGGGGGGTCGGGCCGCAGCACGACCCCTTCCCCGTGGTCGCCAATGGCGAACTTGTGGCAGGGTCCCCCCTTTCGAGAGGCACCCCGTTCTCGGCTCCTGGAATCAGCATTGGAGCTGCTGCTCCTCGACTCAGCACAGGAGCTCCTGCTCCTTGAATCAGCACTGGAGCTCCTGCTCCTGGAACCAGCACTGGAGCTCCTGCTCCTTGAATCAGCACTGGAGCTCCTGCTCCTCGAACCAGCACTGGAGCTCCTGCTCCTTAAATCAGCACTGGAGCTCCTGCTCCTTGAATCAGCACTGGAGCTCCTGCTCCTCGAATCAGCACTGGAGCTCCTGCTCCTTAATGCAGCACTGGAGCTCCTGCTCCTTGAACCAGCACTGGAGCTCCTGCTCCTCAAATCAACACTGGAGCTCCTGCTCCTTGAATCAGCACCGGAGCTCCTGCATAGCGGCGGGTCGGGCCCGGTAACAACAGGGCTCCCCGACATCCACGCCTATTTCCCCACGTACCTGCAGGGAGAGAACATAACATACACCCGCCACAACAAGACACCAACTCACACTGGAGCTCCGGTGTATCGGCGGGTCGGGCCCTGTACCAACAGGGCTCCCCGACTACCACGCCTGTTTCCCGGCCCGACTCGCAGGTGAGCCGCTGAGAGAGGCTCCGGGATAAGTGGCCGGCGACTCCAAATCCACGTTCCTGTAGGGAGAGAACACACTGCTCCCCCCCCCCCCAACAGGAACACCAACTCTAGGGGGCTTAGCCTTACCTGAGTCGGCCCTCTGAAGGGCTGGTCGGGAGCCGCGCTCCCGACCAGCCGTCGGCAGCAATGCGATGCGACGATATGTCGCGTATGCGTGCCGGCGGGCTCTTCACGAAGTCACTCACGTGACTCCGAAATGAAATTCCACAGATTCACAACTCTCTGTGAGAAAAAGTGTTTCATCGTCTCCATTCTAAAGAGCTTACCCCCTTATTGTTAAACTATGGCCCCTGGTTCTGGACTCCCCCAACATCGGGAACATGTTTCCTGCCTCTACTGTGTCCAACCTCTTAATAATCTCATATATGTTTCAATAAGATGCCCTCTCATCCTTCTGAACTCCAGAGCATACAAGCCCAGCCGCTCAATTCTTTCAACGTATGACAGACCCGCCACCCCGGGAATTAAATTTGTAAACCTACGCTCGTCTCCCTGAATAACAAGAATGTTCTTCCTCAAATCTGAACACCAAAACTGCACACAATACTCCAGGTGTGGTCTCACTAGGGACCTGTACAACTGCAGAAGGACCTCTTTGCTCCTATTCTCAACCTCTTGTTATGAAGGCCAACATGCCATTCACTTTCTTCACTGCCTGCTGTACCTGCATGCTTAATTTAATTGACTGATGAACAAAGACCCCCTGCGGCAGCTGAAGAAGCACAATCTGCGATAGGCAATGCTGGTCCAATTCTATACGGCCATCCTAGAGTCTGTCCTCACCTTCTCCATCATGGTCTGGTTTGGCTCAGCCACCAAGCACGACACCCGGAGCCTGCAGCAAATCGTCTGATCAGCTGAGAAGGCTGTTGGCTGCAACCTTCCCTCCATTGATGAACTGCAAGGGCCAGGAAGCGAGCGGGTAAGATAATCTCTGACTCCTCTCACCCTGGCGACAAACTCTCTGAATCACTTCCGTCTGGAAGGCGACTCCGGATAGTCAAAGCTGCCGCAGCCAGACATAAAAACAGTTTTTTTCCCACATGTAGTAGCTCAACTCATTAGCCAAAAATCTGTAGCCTCCTTTTGCTCTGGTATTTTGTTTGGTTCTCATATTTGATCAATGGTGTTGTATTAGTGATGTTTCGTGTTTTATGTGTCATTCATAACTACAGGTGTATGTTATGTTGTCACTTGCGGCCAGAGCACCAATGCAAATTCCTTGTATGTGAATACTTGGCCAATAAACTTATTCATTCATTCAGATCCCATTGTACTTCCCCTTATTCCAACTTGACACCATTTAGATAATAATCTGCTTTCCTGTTTTTGCTACCAAAGTGGATAACCTCACGTTTACCCACATTAAACTGCATCTGCCATGCATCTGCCCACTCACCCAAACTGTCCAAGTCACCCTGCATTCTCATTGCATCCTCCTCACAGTTAATACAGCTTTGTGTCATCAGCAAATGTGCTAATGTTACTTTAAATCCATTCATCTACATCATTGATGTATATTGTAAATAGCCACGGTCCCAGCACTGAGCCTTGTGCTACCCCACTAGTCACTGCCTGCCATTCTGAAAGGGGCCCGTTAACCCCTATTCTTTGTTTCCTGCCTGCCAACAACTTTTCTATCCATGTCAGCACTCTACCCCCAATACCATGTGCCCTCTCTCCTGGAGTTGCAGCTTCTCCATCCCCCTGTCTCCGGGAGTTGCAGCTTCTCCATCCCCCTGTCTCCGGGAGTTGCAGCTTCTCCATCCCCCTGTCTCCGGGAGTTGCAGCTTCTCCATCCCCCTGTCTCCGGGAGTTGCAGCTTCTCCATCCCCCTGTCTCCGGGAGTTGCAGCTTCTCCATCCCCCTGTCTCCGGGAGTTGCAGCTTGTCCATCCCCCTGTCTCCGGGAGTTGCAGCTTCTCCATCCCCCTGTCTCCGGGAGTTGCAGCTTCTCCATCCCCCTGTCTCCGGGAGTTGCAGCTTCTCCATCCCCCTGTCTCCGGGAGTTGCAGCTTCTCCATCCCCCTGTCTCCGGGAGTTGCAGCTTCTCCACCCCCCTGTCTCCGGGAGTTGCAGCTTCTCCACCCCCCTGTCTCCGGGAGTTGCAGCTTCTCCATCCCCCTGTCTCCGGGAGTTGCAGCTTCTCCATCCCCCTGTCTCCGGGAGTTGCAGCTTCTCCATCCCCCTGTCTCCGGGAGTTGCAGCTTCTCCATCCCCCTGTCTCCGGGAGTTGCAGCTTCTCCATCCCCCTGTCTCCGGGAGTTGCAGCTTCTCCATCCCCCTGTCTCCGGGAGTTGCAGCTTCTCCATCCCCCTGTCTCCGGGAGTTGCAGCTTCTCCATCCCCCTGTCTCCGGGAGTTGCAGCTTCTCCATCCCCCTGTCTCCGGGAGTTGCAGCTTCTCCATCCCCCTGTCTCCGGGAGTTGCAGCTTCTCCATCCCCCTGTCTCCGGGAGTTGCAGCTTCTCCATCCCCCTGTCTCCGGGAGTTGCAGCTTCTCCATCCCCCTGTCTCCGGGAGTTGCAGCTTCTCCATCCCCCTGTCTCCGGGAGTTGCAGCTTCTCCATCCCCCTGTCTCCGGGAGTTGCAGCTTGTCCATCCCCCTGTCTCCGGGAGTTGCAGCTTCTCCATCCCCCTGTCTCCGGGAGTTGCAGCTTCTCCATCCCCCTGATGGTCGCGGGTCGACACCGACTGTTCCACGTTAGTGACGTCACCTTGTTGTCGCCTCATTCCAGGCGACGCTGAATATAATCCGGTCGCTGCAACATTGTGAACACGTGGCCCCGGCACTAGTTCACATCGTCAGCGTCTGTCTGGGCGAATGAAGACGGATGGAAGACCATTGTGGGCAAAGATACTGCTCCTCTAGTAACTTTGATTGTGGGAGAAGAGCGTCTCCCCCCCATCATCTCTCTCTCTCTCTCTCTCTCTCTCTCCCAAGTTCGAATCCAAACGGTTTCTGTAACCGGCGCCTCGCGCCCGTTACGCGGCCAATCAGACGCTGTCTCCAAGGTGACTCGCGGCCAATCACCGACCAGCTCCCCTTAAAATCCGCGCGGATCTAATTTCCGGCCAAACACCCGCTGTCTCCAAGGGCGTCGCGTCCAATCACCGATCAGATTATCTTCAAATTCCTGTCCAATCGACAAATCGGTCCAGTTCCAGGAGGGGGAGGGGGAGGGGGAGGGGGAGGGGGAGGGGGGAGGGGGAGGGGAAGGGGGGAGGGGGAGGGGGGAGGGGAAGGGGAAGGGGAAGGGGGAGGGGGAGGGGAGGGGGAAGGGGGAGGGGAGGGGGAAGGGGGAGGGGGAGGGGGACGGGGGAGGGGGAGGGGAAGGGGGAGGGGGGAGGGGGGAGGGGGGAAGGGGGAGGGGGAGGGGGGAGGGGGGAAGGGGAGGTTGAGAGGGGAGGAAGGGGGGTAGGGACGAAGGGGGGAGGAGAGGAAAGTAAAGGGTGGGAGGGGAGGATAGGGAACGAGAGGCGACAGAAGGAAAGGGGAGGAAAGAAGGAGGGGATGAAAGAGGGGATGAAAGAAGGAGGGGGGAGTGGAAGAAATGTGGAGTGAAGAAGCGGAGGGAAGGGGAGGGGGGAGGGAAGGGGAAGAAGGGGAGGGAGGGGGAAGGGGGGAAGAAGGGGGGAGGGGGAAGAAGGGGAGGGGGGAAGGAGGGGAGGGGGGAAGGAGGGGAGGGGGAAGGAGGGGAGGGGGAAGAAGGGGGGAGGGGGAAGAAGGGGGGAGGGGGAAGAAGGGGAGGGGAAGAAGGGAAGGGGATGGAGGAGGAGGAAAGGGAGAAGAATTGGAGGGGAGAAGAAGGGGGAGGGGAGGGGGGGAAGGAAGGGAGGGGGGAGGGGGAAGAAGGGATAAGCGGAGAGGGGAGGAAAGGGAGAGAGGGCAGGAAAGATTGGGAGGGCAGGGGGAGAAGGACGTGAAGAGGGGAGGAAAAGGTGGTAGGGGAGGGCAGCAAAGGAGGGTGGAGAGGGGAGTGAGAGGGTGCGAGGAGAAGAGAGTGGAAAGGGGGGAGGAGAGGGGAGTGAAATGGGGAAGGGGAGGGGATGAAAGGAGGGTGGGGAGGGGAAGAATGGGTGCAAGGGGGGGGAGGGGGAAAAGGGGGGAGGGGGAAAAGGGGGGAGGGGGAAAGGAGGGGGGGAGGAAATGAGGGGAGGAGAGGAAAAGGCAGAATGGTAGGAGAGGGGAGGAGAGGAAAGGGAGGAAGGGGGAAGGAGAGAGGAGGGTAGGAAAGGGGGAGAGGAGAAGAAAGGGGGGGGGTGGAAGGAAAGGGCCCAGACAACACATGCCTGGAGCCTATAAAACAGCCCTGAGGCCTACGAAAAATGCCTGGAATCCCAGAACTTTGGACAAAGCCCAGAACTTCAGGCAAAGCCTGGAACACAGGCCCGGGGCCTAAAACACTGGGCTGACACCAACGTACCAACCTCTGAACCAAAGAGCATTATTGTGAGATATGTTTTGGGTGCTAGGCAACCGATAGTAATGTTACAAAACTTTGAGATTTAAAAAATCAAGTCTGCAATTTATCCCATCAGATAAACCATAAAAAGAAGTTTAATTTGACACCTAATTCATTTTCATATCTTCTGTATTAAAAAAGATGGCCATTTTCATACTCGGAAATTAGCATCTTGTTCCCTATTGCTTTTCCATTGACTTCTCAAAAGCTGTGATCAAGGACAGTCAAAAGCCCATAACCTTCTTAAAAAAATCAGAGAACTGAATGAAATTTTCAGTTATTAGAGATTGAAGCATTCTGAAACAAATATGAAACAATCTCACTTGGATGACCTGAAATGAAAGCATATAATTAGTTACCTCATTGTAGCAAATTACAAAATTCGATTACTTGATCTAAGCATCTATCCATTTATTAAGGAAAGGTTAACATTTTGAAATAGCCTAAGTGTCCAAATAACATTCACACAATAATTCACAATATAACATGATTTTTAAATCTCATTGTCATGAATTTATAGGCCAAATGGAAGGAATTTAGTGTTTAATTCCTGTATATTAATGGCCATTTTAATCACCTGCGAGAGGATTTTTGTGGAAAGCGATCGATTGGAACTGTGGTTTGCAGTGAATTTAAACCCCATATCGGCAGGAAAAACACTGCTGATTCGTATGGGCCTAAATCACCTTTTCGCAATGTAAAATTTGGATTTATCTGTCCCGTACGGGAGATCCGTCCCATTGACGGCGTTAGAAGTCGATTTTTATTTTACTTAATTAAATTATCCAACGATGTTTTTAAAAGACTTGATAGAACGGATGTCTGATCGTTTTCTCTGCAGCAGCTAAGCAGCCTGAGGAAGTTCGCCTCCGACAGGCAGGAGAAAGCGGCATTTTAATCCCGCCCCCCCCCCTCAAAGGCGCCAAAATCGCGAACACAGCCAGTGGCAGAACTGCAGCGCAGCTGAAGGTAAGTTTTGTAACATAGCTAATGATGGTTCCTATTGTATCTTGATAGGACACGTTGGCAGGCCCCATGACTTCCATAAAAGGTGACCATCAGAAGCACAGACATTACATATATCAGGGGAACGCACTTTCTCATCTTTGTTGTCTCTCTGAGTAGTTCTAAACACACAAAAAAAAAACGGTCAGAACAGAATATAGGAATTCTAAATATCACCAGGTATCTATATCACCAGCAACTTATCCTGGACGTGACATATCGAAGCAATGGCCAAGAAAGTACATCAGCGCTTTAGAAGGCTTTTGAACTTCGGTGTATCTCTCTGGATTGGCGCGGCCTTTCCTGTTGAGACCGGACCAGAGCTTCAACAGCGGCGGCGCAGCGCTGGATACATCGCGGAGTGGGCGAGGCCTTACCTGGGATCGCCGTTTGAAGTTCCGGAGTGTTGGGCCTGCTGCATCGACATCGCTGAGCTGGGGTTTGCGGAGCTCCCAACGAGGGCGGTGCTGACCAATATCGTGGAGTCCTGGAACCCTTTGCCAGGGCCGCCAGGGTTGAATTTCCTCCCGGCTTGGCCTGTGGACTTCGGGAGCCGAGGACTCCGGTGGTAGGTGGCCGATTCAGAAGTCCACGCCGCTGAGGATGTTCTCCCGTTCGACATCGGGGTTTCATTGTTCCCGGCGAGAGGGCCTGAATATCGGGCCGACTATGGTGCTCGGGAGGCCTCGACCACAGGGGAACATCGGGGAAAATCAGCTAGAATGAAGGTTGACTGGTCTTTGGTTCCTTCCCTCACAGTGGGGAACGTTGGTGCCGCTGTGGGGATGTTTGTGTTGTGAACTATTGTGTTTTAGATTTGTTTTATTATTCGTATGACTGTATGCGAAATAGGATTTTGTTGCTCATGTAATCTTCTGCAGATGCGCGGTAGAAAGCGTTTTATCATCAGATGCACCATAGGTTGGTTTTGAAACATTGAAACATATGTTTAAAGTGATGCGGGAAAAAAAAGGAATAGGAGGGGTAACTTTTTCGCATATAAAGAGTGGTATGTGGAACAAGCTGCCGGAGGAGGTAGTTGAGGCTGGGACTATCCCTACATTTAGGAAACAGTTAGACGGGTACATGGATAGGACAGGTAAAGAGGTATATGGACCAAACGAGGGCAGATTAGACTTGTGTAGCTGGGATATGTTGGCTGGTGTGGGCAAGTTGGGCTGAATGTCTAGTTTCCACACTGTATCACTCTATGACCGTACTAAATTGCAGAGAGTTGTAGACGTATCACAGACCATCACGCAAACCAACCTCCATTCCATTCTGGATATTTTTGAGGATGTAATTGTGAATGGAGAGCCAGTGGATGTAGTGTCCCCGGACTTAAAGAAAGCATTTGGTAAGGTCAAACAAAAGAGATTAGTGGACAAAATTAGAGCACATGGTATTGGGGTAGGGTGCTGACAAGGATAGAAAATTGGTTGACAGACAGGAAACAAAGAGTAATGATTAACTTGTCCTTTCATAATGGCAGGCGCTGACTAGTGGGGTGCCGCAAGACTCGGTGCTGGGACCGCAGCTATTTACAATATATATCAATAATTTAGATGAAGGGATTAAGGGTAAAATTAGCAAATTTGCAGATGACACAAAGCTGGAATGCAGTGTGAACTGCGAGGAGGATGCTATGAGGACGCAGGGTGACTTGGAGAGTTTGAGTAAGTGAGCAGATCAAGAGTCAAGAGTGTTTATTGTCATATGTCCCATTTAGGACAATGGAATTCTTGCTTTGCATCAGCACAACGGAATATTGTAGGTACGAATACAGAACATATCATATCAGTGTGTCCAGATGCATGACAGATGCAGTTTAAGGTGGATAAATGTGTGGTTATCCACTTTGGTGGCAAAAACAGGAATGCAGATTATTATCTAAATGATGTCAAGTTGGGAAAATGGGACGTACAACGGGGTCCGGAGGTTTTTGTTTATCACTCACTGAAAGTAAGCATGCAGGTACATTAGGCAGTGAAGAAAGCGAATGGCATGTTGGACTTCATAACAAGATGAGTTGAGTATATGAGCAAATAGGTCCTTCTGCAGTTGTACAGGGCCCCATGAGACCACACCTGGAGTATTGTGTGCAGTTTTGGTCTCCAATAGACACTTGGTGCAGGTGTAGGCCATTCGGCCCATCGAGCTACCACCTTTATTCAATGTGATCATGGCTGATCATCTACAATCGGTACCCCATTCCTGCCTTCTGCCCATATACCCTGACTCTGTTATCTTTAAGACCCCTATCTAGCTCTCTCTTGAAAGTATCCAGAGAACCGGCCTCCACCGCCCTCTGAGGCAGAGAATTCCACATTCACAATTCTCTATGAGATAAAGTGTTTCCTCATCGTTCTAAACATCTTACCCCTTATTTATAAGCTGTGGCCCCTGGTTCTGGACTCACCCAACATCGGGAACATGTTTCCTGTCTCTAGCGTGCCCAAAACTTTAATCATCTTATATGTTTCAATAAGATCCCCTGACATCCGTCTAGATTCCAGAGTATGGAAGCCCAGCCACTCCATTCTCTCAGCATTTGACAGTCCCGTCATGCCGGTAATTAACCTTGAAACCTACGCTGCACTCCCTCAATAGCAAGAATGTCCTACCTCAAATTAAGGGAAGAAAACTGCACAGAATACACCAGGTGTGGTCTCACTGGTGCCCTGTACAACTGCAGAAGGACTGTGGAAGAAGTTCTTAGGACTCCCTCCATGCTGTGAAAGGAACTCTCCCCCGAATTGGCCCCTTGATAAGTTGAACTAGTATTGTCATTCAATAAGATGACAACTGACTCATCTTGTCCCAGTGTGCTCCCGTTTATCCCACCATCTTTCCACCTGCCATCACCCTCCATCCCACCCCCCTTCAGTAATTCAGAAAGAAGGAGATTTGGAAGCCGCAGGAAAATTGAATTGTTACTATATTTATTTTACGGAGAGAACAATCTGCGCATGCGTGGTTTAAGTTTGTTTTAAAGCCGACTGTCATATTATTCACGACGATTGACTAATTTATAATTATTTATTTATATATATATATTTTAAATTCCCAATTGGGCCCTGCACCTCCAAAGGCCGGCCCTGCTGAATAGTGTCAGGTTAGGAAATTGGGATGTACAACGAAACCTGGGTGTCCTTGTACATCAGTCACTGAAAGTAAGCATGCAGGACCAGCAGGCACTGAAGAAAGCTAATTTAAGAGTTGAGTTTAGGAGCAAGGAGGTCCAACTGCAGTTGTGCATGGCCCTAGTCCTACCACACATAGGGAATTGTGTGCAGTTTTGGTCTCCTAATTTGAGGAAGGACATTCTTGCTATTGAGGGAGTGCAGCATGGGCTCACAAGGTTAATTCCTGGGATGGCGGGATTGACATATGTTGAAAGAATGGGTCGACTGGGTTTGTATTCACTGTAATTCAGAAGGATGAGCGGGAATGTTATAGAATCATATAAGAATAGTAAGGGATTGGACAGGGTAGATGCAGGAAACATGTTCCCCATGTTGGGGGAGTCCAGAACTGTTAAGGTTCATTTCTTAAAACAGACAACTCACAATAAGTCAGATCAACCAACACAAGCTTTACTGATCATTTAGCTGGCGAGAGTGACAGGGGATACAAAGTCAAGTATGCAACATATACTTAACCCTCCTGGGCCATTACACTACTGAACAAAGACATACAGTATCTTTTTATAGTATTTTGGAAACATAGTCACATGTTTATACAGAGTTGGAGCAATGACGTCTAACACATCAATCACAGAGTATACCCATACAAAACATTCTTGTAACTAACACAATACTTGTCATGCTATGGTTATATCTGTCACAAAGTTTAGTTACAAACCCCCAAACAACAGGAACTTAGTCAAAGGTCTATCATCTGCAGTACTTTCATAAACAATGTAAGGATCCTTAACAATGTAACAATCAATTACCCGCAGAAGTTCCTGTTCACAGAGACCCAACTCCAAAGGAAACACATCCTCTCTCAAGGCTTCTGTTTACAGAAACCAGCAGCTTCTCAGGAAAACATCTTCTCCCACCATTGTCAATATCTTTTGCTTGGGCACAACAGGAAGCAGCTTGGATGCAGTTTGAATGCTGGCCTCCAATTTCCTGATCACCCAGCTCATCTACAGCACAGAATTACAAAGCTTCAGATCCCAAAACCCAAAGAAGCCAAATTAATCTTCACTTAATAAAATACCTTACATTATAATGTATATTATATAACTAGAATATTATCAGAACCAGGGGCCACCGTTTAAGAAGTTAAGAGTTAGTTCAGTTCATAGTTACATGCGCCAATTAAGGTACAGTGATATTTGAGTTGCCATACTAAATACAAAGCAACAAGACACACAGGCACATAAAATAAAATTGAACAGAAACATCCAACACAGCAGAATCCACATTCCTCACTGTGATGGAAGGTAATAAAGTTCAATCATCTTCCTCATTTCACACGTACACCCGTGGTTGGGGCTGCTGAACCTCTGCAGTCGCCGCTGCCGACGGTCCAATGTCAGAAGCCCTCGCGTCGGGATGACCGAAATTCCGACGTTGGGACGGATTGGAACACTCCACAGCATGGAGCTCCCGAGTTGGCCTCTTCTTACCGGAGACCGCGGACTTCACAGTGTTAAAGTCCACAGGCTCCGACGTTGGAGCTCCTCACGGGTGATCCTCGGCAAAGGAGAAAGATCGCATCTCCAGCTGGGTAAGTAACTGAAAAAAAGTTTCGCAAATCCCCCGCCCCGCCCCAGTAAAACATACCTAGAAACACTAAAACATACTTTTAAAACATACTTAAAATACGGGAAGCGGTGACTCCATATTAATATTGACGCCTTTCGCAAGTGAGAAGACAGAGGAATGATGAAGAGATGGCCCATGAGGAAGGGGGGGGGGGGGGGGGAATGTCCGTTTAATTTGGATAATTCAGTGTTCATGTCATTGGGCTGTAAGCTATGAGGTGCCGTTCCTCCAGTTTGCGTGTCACCTCACTCTGGCAATGGAGGAGGCCCAGGACAGAAAGATCAGTGTGGGAATGGGAAGGGGAGTTAAAATGGTTGGCAACCGGGAGATCCAGCAGGCCTTGGCAGAACGAGCGCAAGTGTAGGGTGAAATGCATGCCTAGTCTAGATACAAGTAACAGCAGATGCTGTTTCACAAAAAGAGACACAATCTCCTGGAATAACTTGCACTTCTGGAGAGCATGGACAGGCAACTTTCTAGGTCAGGACCCGTCTTCAGACTGCTTGGTGTGTGGGGTGGAGAAAGTTTGAAAGGAGAGGTGGGAGTGGTCTTGGATTACTTCCCTCTACAGATGTGGCCCCACCCACTGAGTTCCTCCACTGTTTTAGAGGGAATGGGCAGACAACGTTTTGAGTCAGGACCCTTCTTCAGACTGATTGGAGATGTTGGGGAGAGGAAGCTGGAAAAGAGAGATGGGGGCTGGGCAAAGCCTGGCTAATGATAGGTGGATACAAAATGTTGGAGTAACTCAGTGGGTCAGCAGCATCTCGAAAGAGAAGGAATGGGTGTGGGTTTCAGGTTGAGACCCTTCTTCAAAAGTGATAGGTGGATATAGGTGAGGGAGACACAAGAAACTGCAGGTGCTGGAATCTTGCATAGAACACAATTTAGTTAGATGCATAGAATCTCTTGCCGAGAGTTCGGGAATCGAGGACCAGAGGATATGGGTTCAAAGTGAAGGGGAAAAGATTTAATTGTAATCTGAGGGGTAACTTTTCAACAGAGGGTGGTGGGTGTATGGACCAAGCTGCCGGAGGAGGTAGTTGAGGCTGGGACTATCCCAGCGCTTAAGAAACAGTTATAGACAGGTACATGAATAGGACAACTTTGGAGGGATATGGAACAAATGCAGGCAGGTGGGACTAGTGTAGCCGGGACATGTTGGTTAGTGTGGGCCAGTTGGGCCTAAGGGCCTGTTTCCACACTGTATCACTCTATGACTCTAACACAAAGTGCCGCAGTAACTCGGCGTGTCAGGCAGCATCTGTGTAGAACATGGATAGGTGACATTTCACACAGTGCTGGAATAACTCAGTGGGTCAGGCAGCATCTGTGGAGAACATGGATAGATGACGTTTCGTGTCAGGACCCTTCTTTAGTGACACTATGTTAAAAGTTGAGGAGGTGATCAGCAGATGAGTGAAGTGACAGAGGTGAAGGAAAAAAGGAGATAAAAGGATGTGAGCTAAGGAGAGAGGAATGTATAAGTGCAGTTTTAAGGGACATTTGGAGTAGTCCGTTACAGGACTGATGTGGAGGCTTTGGGGAAGGTGCAGAGATGGTTAAACAAAATGGTTTAAAAGCAAGGAACTGCAGATGCTGGTTTACAAACAAGGACACAAAATGCTGGAGTAACTCAGCGGTACAGGCAGCGTCTCTGTAGAGAAGGAATGGATGTTGTTTCAGGTCGAGACTGAAGAAGGTCTCAACCAGAAACATTACCCATTCCTTCAAGCATTTTGTGTCTACCTAAACTGCGCCTATCCACGTGCTGGTGGCACAGCAGGCTGGAGGAGTGGGCAAAGGCCTTGCACAGAGCAGACAGGTGAAGGGGCGCTGGCCAGTGTGGACTCGCTGGTGCTCCAGCAAGTGGTCAAGGTGGGTGAAGCCCTTACCACAGGACTGGCAGGAGAAGGGACGCTCACCATTGTGGGTACGCCGGTGCTGCCACAGGCTGGACATGCGGGTGAAACCCTTGCCACACTTAGCGCACACAAAGGGTCTCTCCCTGGTGCTCCGGCAGCCCCCATGCTCTCTTGTCACAGTGGGAGCAGCTGCTCGCCGGCGTGGGCCTGCCGGTGCTGCCGCAGCCCCCGTGAGCTGTCAAACGACTCACCACAGTATGGGCAGTCGTAGAGCTGACCACTAGTGTGCACGCACTGGTGACACAGGGCGTTGAGGCCATGGCAAAGCGCTCTCCACACATCGGGCTGGGGACAGAACGGTTGACGGCGTGCATCCGCTGGTGGGACAGCAGCTGGTTGGAGCGTGTGAAGCCCTTGCCACACTGGGCGCAGGTGTAGGGACGCTCACTGGTGTGTGTGCGCAGGTGGTTCAGCAGGCAGCCGGAGCGGGTGAAGCCCTTGCCGCACTGGGTGCAGGTGTAGGGACGCTCGCCAGTGTGGGTGCGCTGGTGCACCAGCAGACTGCTGGATTGGGTGAAGCCCTTTCCGCACTGGACGCAGGTGTAGGGACGCTCACCGGTGTGGATGCGCTGGTGCTGCAGCAGATTGCTGGACTGAGTGAAGCCCATGCCGCACTGGCTGCAGGTGTATGGATGCTCGCCGGTGTGGATGTACTGGTGCTGCAGCAGGTTGCTGGATTGGGCGAAACCCTTACCGCACTGGGCGCAGCTGTAGGGCCGCTCGCCGGTGTGGGTGCGCTGGTGCTTCAGCAGGTTGCTGGACCTGGTGAAGCCCTTGCCGCAATGGGTGCAGGTGTAGGGGCGCTCGCCGGTGTGGGTGCGCTGGTGCCCCAGCAGGTTGTCGTAGCGGGTGAAGCCTTTGCCACACTGGGCACAGGTGTAGGGACGCTCGCCGGTGTGGGTGCGCTGGTGCTTTAGCAGGCCGCTGGATTGGGTGAAGCCCTTACCGCACTGGGCACAGGTGTAGGGACGCTCTCCGGTATGGGTGCGCTGGTGCTTCAGCAGGCTGCTGGAGTGGGTGAAGCCCTTGCCGCAGTCACTGCAGGTGTAGGGACGCTCACCGGTGTGGGTGCGCTGGTGCTCCAGCAGGTTGTCGGAGCGGGTGAAGCCATTACCGCACTGGGCACAGGTGTAGGGGCGCTCGCCGGTGTGGGTGCGCTGGTGCTCCAGCAGGCTGCTGGAGCGGTTGAAGCCCATGCAGCAGTCGCTGCAGGTAAAAGGCCGCTCCCCGATGTGCAGGCGCCCGTGCACCTTCAGCTCGTTGGACGACTTGAAGCCTTTGCCACAGTCGGAGCAGATGAAGTGCCACTCACTGCTGTGCACCCGGTGGTGCTCCCGCAGCCCGGAAAACTGGGTAAAGCTCTTGCCGCATGTGGCGCAAACATAGGGCTTCTCGCCCCTGTGCACTTGCCGGTGGGTCTCCAGGACATTCGCCGTCTTGAAACTCTTGCTGCACTCTGAGCAGTTGAAGGGGCGTTCTCCCATGTGCACCTGCCAGTGGATCTCCAGCTCGCTCGGGCACTTCTCCTTGTTGTTCCCTGTCGTGTGGTTCTCCACCAAAGCTCAGCCCCTCGAGGCTCAGTCCACAAACCAAGCAGATGGAGGGGCTCATCTGCACCCTGGCTGTCCTCAATGGCTGCTCACGTCCCCGTCTCTCCTTCCACAGCAACAGCTCCTAAACCCTGCAGGAGGGGAACATAGAGAGTCAACAAACTGTCAAACAGGACATTGGAATAGAACAGAATAGAATGCTTTTTATTGTCATTCAAACAACTTGGTTTGAGCAAAATTGCATTTAAATTGCATTAAAGTGTTTACATTACAAAAAAAAAATCCAAGACCCACTCTTAACACAGTTTACATAAACATCCATCACAGTGTGTCTCCAACACCTCCTCAGCGTGATGGAAGGCAAAGTCTTATCTTCCCTCTGTCCATCTGCAGCGTCGAGGCAAACTGGGGCTCCGATGTTAATGCCCACGATGGACGATGGTAAGTCCCATGGTCATTAAGCCACGCCGGGCGATGTTAGGCCCCCGGGTCCGTGTCCTTTAAACCCCGTGATTCTACCGGGAGAAGTTGCCGTTGCGGGAGCTCCGAAAAGCGGCTCCCACCAGGGACCTGCGAGCTCCTGTCCGCCGGCCGGAGCCTCCGAAGCACCGGTCGGGTCGCAGCCGTGCGCCACCGCAGCCATTCCGAAGACAGCCAGCAAGTCCGCAGGCTCCACGACTGGAGCCCTCAGGTTGGTTCCGGCCAGAAACTGCTCCACGATGTTAGGCCCGACACGGAAAAAGTCAGGTCCCCCGAAATGGACGAGATTAAACGGTCCCCCCCCCCCCTGCCGTTATGCGCCGCCACACTTGCTATTGTCTAACGCATATTGAGTCAGTTTATGGCGGAGGAAACCATTATATAATTCTGCAAGGCACACTGGCGCAGCGGTGCAGTTGCTGCCTCACTGCCCGTGACCTGGGCTCGATCCTGACTACGGACGCTGTCTGTGCGGAGATTGTACGTTCTCCCCTTGACCCGTGTGGATTTTCACTCCGGGTGCTCTGATTTCCTCCAATATTTCAAAGCCATTCAGGGATGCAGCAATTCAGCCTCCGCAAAATTGCTGAATTGTCCCTAATGTGCGTGGGATAGCGCTAGTGTACGGGGTGTTCACTGGTCGGCGCGGACTCCGTGGGCCGAAAAACCTGCTGTTTCCACGCTGCATCTCTAAACTAAATTAAACCAAAGAAGGGTGTAGACCCAAAATGCCACCCATTCCTTCTCTCCACAGATGCTGCCTGACCTGCTGAGTTACACCAGCACTTTGTGTCTATCTTCTTCACAGATGCTGCCTGACCCGCTGAGTTAGTCCAGCACTTTGTCACAGAGTGATACAGCGTTGGAAAGTGGCTCTTCGGCCCAACTCATACCCGCACTCCTAGATCCCTCAGTTCCACACATTCCGCAAGGCTCAGTGCTGTACAGAGTGAGAGCACACAGAGAGTACTGTGTGCAGTTTTGGTCCCCTAATTTAAGGAAGGACATTCTTGCTATTGAGGGAGAGCAGCGTAGGCTTATAAGGTTAATTCCTGGGATGGCGGGACTGTCAAACACTGAGAGAATAGAAGGCTGGGCTTGTAAACTCTGGAGTTTAGAAGGATGAGAGGGGATCTTATTGAAACATGTAAGGTTGTAAAGGGTTTGGACAGGCTAGAGACAGGAAACATGTTCCCAATGTTGGTGGAATCCAGAACCAAGGGCCACAGTTTAAGAATAAGGGGTAAGACATTTAGAACGGAGACGAGGAAACACATTTTCTCATAGAGAGTTGTGAGTGGAATTCTCTGCCTGAGAGGGCGGTGGAGGCCGGTCGTCTGGATACTTTCAAGAGAGAGCTAGATAGGGTTCTCAAAGATCATGGAGTCAAGGGATGTGGGCAGAAGACAGGAACGGGGTACTGATTCAGGATGATCAGCCATGATCATATTGAATGACGGTGCTGGTTCAAAGGCCAGATGGCCAACTCCTGCACCTGTTGTCTATTGCCCCAGCGCCCCCCCATTCACAGTGAAGATCCTGCCCTGGTTTGACTTCCTAAACTGCAACACCCTCCCCATCCCCAAACAATGTGACCTCGTCCTGTGGCTCCCTGCCCCCTACCCTCTACCCCCTTTGCTCCCTTCCCCCAAACAGTGTGAACCCCACCAGGCTCCCTACCCCCTTCCTTGACTCACTTGACCCCTCTCTCTCTCTCCCCCAGTTTCCTGCCCCCCCCATTCATCCCCCTCGGCACCAAACCCCTCCCTTTGCTCCCTGCTTACCCCGCTGCTCACTTCACCCCTTTTCCAACCCCAGCCTCTCACCCCCTCCCTCCCAAAGTCATAGAAACATAGAAACATAGAAAATAGGTGCAGGAGTAGGCCATTCGGCCCTTCGAGCCTGCACCGCCATTCAATGTGATCATGGCTGATCATCCAACTCAGTATCCCGTACCTGCCTTCTCTCCATACCCCCTGATCCCTTTAGCCACAAGTGCCACATCTAACGCCCTCTTAAATATAGCCAATGAACTGGCCTCAACTACCTTCTGTGGCAGAGAATTCCAGAGACTCACCACTCTCTGTGTAAAGAATGTTTTCCTCATTTCGGTCCTAAAGGAATTCCCCCTTATCCTTAGACTGTGACCCCTTGTTCTGGACTCCCCCAACATCGGGAACAATCTTCCAGCATCTAGCTTGTCCAACCCCTTAAGAATTTTGTAGGTTTCTATAAGATCCCCCCTCAATCTTCTAAATTCCATCGAGTACAAACCGAGTCTATCCAATCTTTCCTCATATGAAAGTCCTGACATCCCAGGAATCAGTCTGGTGAATCTTCTCTGTACCCCCTCTATGGCAAGGATGTCTTTCCTCAGATTTGGAGACCAAAACTGTACGCAGTACTCCAGGTGTGGCCTCACCAAAACCCTGTACAACTGCAGTAGAACCTCCCTGCTCCTATACTAAATCCTTTCGCTATGAATGCTAACATACCATTTGCTTTCTTCACTGCCTGCTGCACCTGCATGCCTACTTTCAATGACTGGTGTACCATGACACCCAGGTCTCGTTGCATCTCCCCCTTACCTAATCTGCCACCATTCAGATAATAGTCTACCCTCATGTTTTTGCCACCAAAGTGGATAACCTCACATTTATCCACATTGTACTGCATCTGCCATGCATCTGCCCATTCACTCAGCCTATCCAAATCACCCTGCAGCCTCCAAGCATCCTCCTCACACCTAACTATACCCCCCAGCTTGGTATCATCTGCAAATTTGGAGATGTTGCATTGAATTCCCTTGTCCAAATCATTAATATATATTGTAAATAGCTGGGGTCCCAGCACTGAGCCTTGCGGCACCCCACTAGTCACTGCCTGCCATTCTGAAAAGGACCCGTTTACTCCTACCCTTTGCCTCCTGTCTGCTAGCCAGTTCTCTATCCACATCAATACTGAACCCCCAATACCGTGTGCTTTAAGTTTGTATGCTAATCTCTTATGCGGGACCTTGTCGAAAGCCTTCTGAAAGTCTAGATATAACACATCCACTGGTTCTCCCTTATCCACTCTACTAGTTACATCCTCGAAAAATTCTATCAGATTTGTCAGACATGATTTACCTTTCGTAAATCCATGCTGACTTTGTCCAATGATTTCACCACTTTCCAAATGCGCTGCTATCCCATCTTTAATAACTGACTCTAGCAGTTTCCCCACTACCGATGTTAGACTAACTGGTCTGTAATTCCCCGCTTTCTCTCTCCCTCCTTTTTTAAAAAGTGGGGTTACATTAGCTACCCTCCAATCCTCAGGAACTACTCCAGAATCTAAGGAATTTTGAAAAATTATCACTAATGCATCCACTATTTCTGTGGCTACCTCCTTGAGTACTCTGGGATGCAGACTATCTGGCCCTGGGGATTTATCGGCCTTCAATCCGTTCAATTTACCCAACACCACCTCCCGGCTAACCTGGATTTCACTCAGTTCCTCCATCTTATTTGACCCCCGTTCCACTGCTATTTCCGGCAGATTATTTATGTCTTCCTTAGTGAAGACAGAACCAAAGTAGTTATTCAATTGGTCTGCCATGTCCTTGTTCCCCATGATCAATTCACCTGTTTCTGACTGCAAGGGACCAACATTTGTTTTAACTAGTCTCTTTCTCTTTACATATCTATAAAAACTTTTGCAGTCAGTTTTTATGTTCCCTGCCAGTTTCCTTTCATAATCTATTTTCCCTTTCCTAATTAAGCCCTTTGTCCTCCTCTGCTGGATTCTGAATTTCTCCCAGTCCTCCGGTAGGCTGCTTTTTCTGGCAAATTTGTATGCCTCATCTTTTGTTTTTATACTATCCCTGATTTCCCTTGTTATCCATGGATGCACCACCTTCCCCGATTTATTCTTTTGCCAAACTGGTATGAACAACTTTTGTACTTCATCCATGCAGTCTTTAAATACCTTCCATTGCACATCCACTGTCAACCCTTTAAGAATCACCTGCCTGTCTATCTTGGCCAATTCACATCTCATACCTTCAAAGTTACCTTTGTTCAAGTTCAGAACCCTTGTTTCTGACTTAATTTTGTCACTCTCCATCCTAATGAAGAACTCAACCATATTATGGTCACTCTTGCCCAAGGGGCCACGCACAACAAGACTGCTAACTAACCCTTCCTCATTACTCAATACCCAGTCTAGAATAGCCTGCTCTCTCGTTGGTTCCTCCACATGTTGGTTGAGAAAACTATCCCGCATACATTCCAGGAAATCCTCTTCCTCAGCACCCCTGCCAATTTGATTCACCCAATCTACATGCAGATTGAAGTCACCCATTATAACCGTGTTACCCTTGTTGCACGCATTTCTAATTTCCTGTTTGATGCCATCCCCAACTCCAATACTACTGTTAGGTGGCCTGTACACAGTTCCCACTAGCGTTTTCTGCCCCTTAGAGTTTCGCAGCTCTACCCATATCGATTCCACATCCTCCACGCTAATGTCCTTCCTTTCTATTGCATTAATCTCCTCTCTCACCAGCAACGCTACCCCACCTCCTTTTCCTTTTCGTCTATCCCTCCTGAATATTGAATATCCCTGGATGTTCAGCTCCCAGCCTTGGTCATCCTGGAGCCAAGTCTCCGTGATTCCAACTATAGCATAGTCATTAATCGCTATCTGCACCTTCAACTCATCCACCTTATTACGAATGCTCCTCGCATTGAGACACAAAGCCTTCAGGCTTGTTTTTACAACACTCTTACTCCTTATACAATTATGTTGACAAGTGGCCCCTTTCACATCGATCCCTATTACACTTGGCCATACTCTCCTATCCCTTTGTGAGCTTTCTTCCCCGTTAATTCTGGGGTCATTAACCATCGCTTTACTCTCTTTCCCTCTAACTCCGTCCTCGACTATCCCATTTGATACCCCACCCCCCTTATTCAGTTTAAAACCATCCGTGTAGCAGTGGCAAACCTGCCGGCCAGAATGCTGGTCCCCCACCTGTTAAGATGCAATCCGTCCCTTTTGTACAGTTCCCCCTTACTATAAAAAAAATCCCAGTGATCTAAGAATCTAAATCCCTGCCCCCTGCACCAGTTCCTCAGCCACACATTCAGGTCCCATATCTCCCTGTTCCTGCTCTTGCCAGCACGAGGAACTGGAAGCAAACCGGAGATAACAACCCTGGAAGTCCTGCTTTTCAGCATTTTTCCGAGCTCTCTGAAGTCCCGCTGCAAAAAATTCATCTCCTTCTTTCCAACATCATTTGTGCCAACATGCACGACCACTTCCGGCTGGTCACCTTCGCCCTTGAGGATTGTCTGCACTCTGTCCGTAACATCCTGGATCCTGGCACCAGGAAGGCAGCGCACCATCCTGGAATTCCGTCTGTTGCCGCAAAAACCCCTGTCCGTACCTCTCACAATGGAGTCTCCAACTACAATGGCGTTGCCCGACTTTGGCCTCTGTGGGTTTGGCTCATCAGCCCTTTTTGTTTGGCAAGCCAGTCCGCCGCTCAGTGGGATACCGTCTTCTGTCCCGGCAGCTTCCACGTGGGTGAACCTGTTCACAAGAGGTACAACACCCGGGGACCTTTGCATCCCATGTTTTCCTCCCTTTCTCACCGTCACCCACCTTCTCTCTTCTAGTGCCTTGGGTGTAACAATCTCACTGAAGGACTGAAGTCGCCCCCTCCCTCCCCCAGTCGTCTCCTCTTTCTCCCTCTCACCGTCCAGTGCGGGTCGACTCCATCTTGGCCGTGGCGTCATTTCCGGGCTGAGGCCGCCCCGCAACCTGCGGGGCAACGGGCCGGGGCAGCGACGTAATTTCCGGGCTGATGTTCCTTTCCGCCCGCGTTGCAGACTTCCGGCCTCTCTGTCTCCGGGGCAACGGGCGGCCGGGGCAGCGACGTCATTCCCGGGCTGAGGCCCCTGCGCCGCGCGGTCTCTCTCTCTCTGTCTCCGGGGCAACGGGCAGCGGGCGGGATGAGCCGTGAGTACCCGGGCCGGGCCGTGATGACGCGGTGAGAGGCTCCGGTGGATCAGGGCGGGCGGGGCGGGCGCGCTGGCTGGGGGATTCGGTGCGCGGGGGGGGGGCGGGGTCCAGTCCTCCGGCCAGGCCGCGGCCTCGCACCCGGGAGACAGTGACTGGGCCTGGGGTTGGCGGAGCGCTCGGGGAGCCGGGCCTGGGCCTGGGGTCGGGCCTGCGCCGGGTCCCGCCGCCGCCACACGGACATCAATCTCGGGTGCGGCTGATGGGTGGGCGCGTCGTGCGGCCGGGGTGGTGGAGGAGGGGAGCGGGGAGTCGGGACACAGTCTCTGTCTCTCTGTCTGTCGCTCTTTGTCCCTCTCTCTCTGTCTCTATCTCTTATAAATTTTATTTTTCATTTTAAATAAATCAACGCAAAAATGAAAAGAGCATGTAAATAAGAAACATTCAAATAATAGATTAAAGAAAATACAAAAATATACAGAAACATAAAATACATAGAAATAATTAAAAAACTATATATATTTAAAAAATGTTATATATAATGCAACCATACCATTAGTCACACACCCCACCCATCCCACCCTGGCTAATTAAGAGGGAAGAGTGCACCTACACATAACAACATTTAACAAACCAGCCCTTAGTCAGGAAGACCCTCCAAGTCTGTAAAGTATGATAAAAAAAAAGGTTGCCATTTGTGAAAAAAATTATCAGCACATCCCCTCAATGCATATTTAATTTTCTCAAGTTTAAGAAAAAAACACTACATATGTATACCGAAAAAAACGGAATCCAAATGTGAGGGACGAAACAGGTAATTGTTACATAATGGACCTAAAGGAGATGCAGCTACAAATTTGAAATGTTTCCTGAATTGATACCAAATCTTTAAAGTATTAAGCACAACAGGATTTTTGATAAACAATGAAATCTTGGTTGGAAGAGAGGAATATATAAGAGCAGATATAGAAGATGAAGGGGGGCAAGACAGGGTTACAGTTCGCACCAAGCTAAATAAGGAAAATCAACCCAACAACATATTTTATGAATGTGAGTAGCCCAGTACTAGAATTGAAAGTTTGGTAAAGTGAGACCACCATTGAACCTATATAGTTGGAGTAATGATTTACAGACCCTCGGGGGCTTCGCGCCCCAAATTTAAGACCTAATCATTTTGTCTAAGGAGTCAAAAAATGTTTTGGTAAGAATAAGGGAATTGTTTAAAACAAATTCACAAAATGTTTTAGCAGCCAATCTCCAAATGAGTTCAATCTCCAAAAAGGGGGGGGGGGTAGATTTCTGTATGGATAACTGAATATCTAGAAATAATGGTGCATGATCAGATATTAGAACACTTGAATAATCCGAGGAACCAACACATGAGTTGAGACTATTATCTATAAATAAATAATCTATTCGTGAATTTGATTGATGTACCCGAGATAAGAAAGAAAACTTTTTGGTTGAGGGGTTACGAAGTCTCCAAGGGTCAACCAAACCACCCCGGGTCATAAAATCAGAAAAAAAAAACATAGACATAGCTGATTGGGATCAAGTGTGGGGACTAGAACGATCTAGCTTTGGGTCAAACACACAATTCAGATCACCTCCACAACTAACAAATGGGTATTTAAATCATGTATTCTAAGTAATCTACTAGAGAATTTCAGCATCATCAAAGTTAGGTGCATAGACATTTACTAACAACACCTTTGTTTGCATTAATGTACCTCCACTATAAGATGTTGACCATTTTTTATCAGCAATAACATCAGTAAATAAAAACGGAATTATAGAAACATAGAAAATAGGTGCAGGAGGAGGCCATTTGACCCTTCGAGCCTGCACCGCCATTCAATATGATAATGGCTGATCATCCAACTCAGTATCCAGTACCTGCCTTCTCTCCATACCCCCTGATCCCTTTAGTCACAAAGGTCACATCTAACTCCCTCTTAAATATAGCCAATGAACTGGCCTCAACTACTTTCTGTGGCAGAGAATTCCACAGATTCACCACTCTCCGTATGAATTTTTTTTTCTCATCTCGGTCCTAAAAGACTTCCCCATTATCCTTAACCTGTGACCCCTTGTTCTGGACTTCCCCAACATTGCAAACAATCTTCTTGCATCTAGTATGTCCAATCCCTTAATAATTTTGTATGTTTCTATAAGATCCCCCCTCAATCTTCTAAATTCCAGTGAGTACAAAGCGAGTCTATCCAGTCTTTCTTCATATGAAAGTCCTGCCATCCCAGGAATCAGTCTGGTGAACCTTCTCTGTACTCCCTCTATGGCAAGAATGGCTTTCCTCAGATTAGGAGACCAAAACTGTATGCAATACTCCAGGTGTGATCTCACCAAGGCCCTGTACAACTGTAGTAGAACCTCCGTGCTCCTATACTCAAATCCTTATGCTATGAATGCAAACATACCATATGCTTTCTTCACTGCCTGCTGCACCTGCATGCCTACTTTCAATGACTGGTGTACCATGACACCCAGGTCTCGTTGCATCTCCCCCTTTTCTAATCGGCCACCATTCAGATAATAGTCTACTTTCAATTCAATTCAATTCAAGTTTAATGTCATTGCACAAATACAAGTATAGGTACAACGAAATGCAGTTTAGCGTCATTCGTAGTGATAGCGATATAGAAAAACAAATGCAGTGGTAGCAGTATGGAAAATAAATAAATACAGGGTACAGACAAATCTATCAGCTGGGCTCCGAGTTCAGCAGTCGGATGGTGTAGTTGAAGAAGCTGTTCTTCGTCCTACTGGTGCGGGACCTGAGGCTCCTGTACCGCCTCCCTGATGGGAGGAGGGCAAACAGTCCATGATTAGGGTGTGAGGGGTCCTTGATGATCTTCCCGGCCCGCTTCAGGCACCGTTTTCGGTGGAGGGCATCCAAGGCAGGGAGCGGGGCACCGATGATGTACTGGGCGGTTTTCACCACCCGTTGTAGTGCCTTCCTGTCTGCCACGGTGCAACTGCTGTACCATACCGTAAAGCAGGTGGTCAGGATGCTTTCGATGGTGCAGCGGTAGAAGTTCGTCAGGATCTGGGGGGACAGGTGGGCTTTTTTGAGCCTCCTCAGAAAGTAAAGGCGCTGCTGTGCCTTTTTGATTAGCTTTGAGGTGTTGAGGGACCAGGACAGATCCTCCGAGATGTGTACCCCGAGGAATTTGTAGTTGGAGACCCGCTCCACCTCAGTCCCGTTTATATGGATGGGGGTGTGTCTGCCCCCTCTGTTCTTCCGAAAGTCAACAATTATTTCCTTCGTCTTCTGGGAGTTGAGGACGAGGTTATTGTTGGCACACCAGGTAGTCAGGTGCTGGACCTCCTCCCTGTAGGCTGATTCGTCATTATCACTGATCAGTCCTACCACCGTGGTGTCATCGGCAAATTTTATGATAGCGTTGGAGCCATACTTGGGGATGCAGTCATGCGTGAAGAGGGAGTAGAGGAGAGGGCTGAGCACACAGCCCTGTGGCACGCCGGTGTTCAGTGTTATAGTGGAGGAGGTGAGGTTGTTGACCCTAACAGACTGTGGCCTGTTAGTGAGGAAATCCAGTGTCCAATTGCAGAGGGAGGTGGAGATGCCAAGACTGCTGAGTTTGGTGATCAAGCTAGCGGGTATGACAGTGTTAAAGGCAGAGCTGAAGTCAATAAACAGCAGCCTGATGTAGGTGTTGTTGCTGTCCAGGTGGGTCAGGGCAGAGTGTAGGGCCGCCGATATGGCGTCCTCTGTAGACCTGTTTGTCCGGTAGGCAAATTGGTGGGAGTCCAGTGTGGGGGGGAGGCTGGCTTTGAGGTGAGCCAGGATCAGCCGCTCAAAGCACTTAGCGATGACAGGGGTGAGTGCCACTGGCCGGTAGTCGTTGAGACTCCCTGTCGCTGATTGTTTGGGCACTGGCACAATGGTAGATGTCTTGAGGCAAGTGGGGACAACACCCTGGGCCAGTGACAGATTGAAAATGTCAGTGAGGACCAGGGATAGTTGTCTAGCACATGCCCTGAGCACCCGCCCGGGGATGCCATCGGGGCCGGCAGCTTTGTGCTCATTCACCTTGCTCAGTGCGTCTTGTACAGCAGAGGTGGAGAGACTGAGGGGTTGTTCATTCGGGGGTGCAGCAACTTTGATGGCTGGAGTTTTGTTGTCCCGGTCAAAGCGAGCATAGAAGTGGTTTAGCTCATTAGGAAGGGAGGCGTTGTCCGGGGGGGGGGGGGGGTGTTGATTTTATGGTAGTCGGCAATGGACTTAATTCCTTGCCACATGCGCCTGGGGTCGGAGTTGTTTCGGAAATGCTCCTCAATCCGCTGTTTGTGATTGAGTTTAGCATTCCTAATTCCCTTTTTCAGATTGGCCTGTTCCTGTTCCTGCCACCAAAGTGGATAACCTCACATTTATCCACATTATACTGCATCTGCCATGCATTTTCCCACTCAGCCAACCAATCCAAGTCGCCTTGCACCCTCCTAGCATCCTTCTCACAGCTAACACTGCCCCCCAGCTTTGTGTCATCCGCAAACTTGGAGATGTTGCATTCAATTCCCTCGTCCAAATCATTAATATATATTGTAAATAGCTGGGGTCCCAGCACTGAACCTTGTGGTACCCCACTAGTCACTGCCTGCCATTCTGAAAAGGACCAGTTTGCTCCTACTCTTTGCTTCCTGTCTGCCAGCCAGTTCTCTATCCACATCAATACTGAACCCCCAATACCGTGTGCTTTAAGTTTGCATACTAATCTCTTGTTTGGGACCTTGTCGAAAGCCTTCTGAGAGTCCAGACATAACACATCCACTGGTTCTCCCTTATCCGCTCTACTAGTTACTAGTTACATCATCAAAAAATAATATATATGATTCGTCAGACATGATTTACCTGTCATAAATCCATGCTGACTTTGTTGAATGATTTCACCACTTTCCGAATGTGCTGCTGTCCCATCTTTAATAACTGACTCCAGCATTTTCCTCACTACCGACGTTAGACTAATTGGTCTGTAATTCCCCGTTTTCTCTCTCCCCTTTTTAAAAAGTGGGGTTACATTAGCTACCCTCCAATCCTCAGGAACCACACCAGAATCTAAAGAGTTTTGAAAATCACTAATGCATGCACCATTTCTGGGGTTACTTCCTTAAGCAGTCTGGGATGCAGCCTATCTGTCCCTGGGGATTTATCGGCTTTAATCCATTCAATTTACCTAACACAACTTCCGTGACATCATTTCCGGGCAGAGGCCACCGCGTTGCGTGGTCTCTCCATCTCCGGGGCAATGAGCAGCAGGTGGGCGGGCAGATTGATCCGTGAGTACCCGGACTGGGCGCGGTGAGAGGCTGTGGATCGGGGTGGGCACGCTGGCTGGGGGATTCTGTGCACGCGTGGGGGGTGCAGTCGCACCAGGGAGACAGTCTCTGGGCCTGGGATTGGCGGAGCGCTCGGGGAGCTGGGCCTAGCGTCGGGCGTGCGCCGGGTCCCGCTGCCACCGCCGGAACACGACCATTAATCTCGGGTCCGGCTGATGGGTGGGTGCATCGTGTGGCCGGGGTGGTGGAGTAGTAATGTCGCGGCTGAGAGAAGTTGGGAGAGTCTCTCGCTTGCTATATGTATATATATATATATATATATCTGTCTCTCTCTCTGTCTCTGTTCCCCTCTCCCTCTCCCCCTGTCTCTCTGTCTCTCAACTCTCTGTCTCTGTCTCTCTGGTTCCCTCCTGCAGGGTTTAGGAGTCGTTGCTGCGAAGGGAGAGATGGGGATGTGAGCGGCCATTGACGGAGGCCAGGCTGCCGGTGAGCCACCCATCTGCCCGGTCTGCGGGCTGTGCTTCCAAGAGTCTGAGCTTCGATGGAGGACCACATGACGGGGCACAACAAGGAGAAGCGTTATGAGTGTGACGTGTGTGGCAAGGCCTGCTGGAGCCCGAGCAACCTGGAGACACACCGGCGGATGCACACGGGAGAACGCCCCTTCGACTGCTCTGAGTGCAAAAAGAATTTCAAGACGGCAGGTCACCTGAAGACCCACTTGCGGGTGCACACGGGCGAGAAGCCCTATCGCTGCTCCACATGCGGCAAGAGCTTTACCTGGTTGTCGGGGCTGCGGGGGCACCGGTGGGTGCACAGCAGTGAGCGACCCTTCACTTGCTCCGACTGCGGCAAAGGCTTCAAGTCGTCCAATGCCATGAAGGAGCACAGGCGCATGCACACTGGGGAGCGGTCCTACACCTGCAGCGACTGTGGCATGGACTTCACCCGCTCCAGCAGCCTGCTGAATCACCAACGCATGCACACTGGCGAGCGTCTCTACACCTGTGTCCAGTGCGGCAAGGGCTTCACCCAATACGGCTACCTGCTGAAACACCAGCGCACCCACACCGGCGAGTACTCCTACAGCTGCACACAGTGCGGCAAGGGCTTCGGCGACTCCAGCAGCCTGCTGAATCACCAGCGCACCCACACCGGCGAGCGCCCGTACATCTGCACCCAGTGCGGCAACAGCTTCGCCCAGTCCAGCTACCTGAAGGTGCACCAGCGCACCCACACCAGCGAGCGCCCCTATACCTGCGCCCAGTGCGGCAAGGGCTTCACCAAGTCCAGCCACCTGCAGGTGCACCAGCGCACCCACACCGGCGAGCGCCCCTACACCTGCGCCAAGTGCGGCGATGGATTCACCCAGTCCAAAAGCCTGCTGGAGCACCAGCGCACCCACACCGGCGAGCGCCCCTATACCTGCGGCCAGTGCGGCAAGGGTTTCACCAGATCCACCAGTCTGCTGAATCATCAACGCACCCACACCGGCGAGCGCCCCTACATCTGCGCCCAGTGCGGCAACAGCTTCACCCAGTCCAGGCATCTGCAGGTGCACCAGCGCACCCACACCGGCGAGCGCCCCTACACCTGCACCCAGTGTGGCAAGGGTTTCATCAACTCCACCAGGCTGCTGAAGCACCAGTGCACCCACAACGGCGAGCGCCCCTACACCTGCGTCTAGTGCGGCAACGGCTTTGCCATGGCCTCCCATGCCCTGCTTCACCAGCACGTGCACACCAGTGGCCAGCCCTACGAATGCCCGTACTGTGATGAGGCGTTTCACAGCTGGCGGCGGTTGCGGCAGCACCGGCGGGCCCACGCCGGCGAGCAGCTGCTCCCACTGTGACAAGAGAGCATGGGGGCTGCGGGAGCACCAGCGGATTCACACCAGGGAGAGACCTTTTGTGTGCGTTGAGTGTGGCAAAGGTTTCACCTACATGTCCAACCTGTGCTGCACCGGCGTACCTACAATGGGGAGCATCCCTTCCCCTGCCCGTCCTGTGGTAAGGACTTCACCCGCCTTGACCACCTGCTGAGGCACTGGCGAGTCCACACCGGCCATCACCCCTTCACCTGCCCACCCTGTGGCAAGGACTTTGCCTGCTCCTCCAGCCTGCTGACACACAACCATGTGGATAGGCGCTGTTTAGGTAGACAAAAATGCTGGAAGGAATAGGCACTCTTGCCGGCTAAATGATCAGTAAAGCTTGTATTGGTTGATCTAACTTATTGTGAGTTGTCTGTTTTAAGAAATGAACCTTAACAGTTCTGGACTCCCCCAACATGGGAAACATGTTTTCTGCATCTACGCTGTCCAATCCCTCACTAATTTGATATGATTCTATGAATTCCAGTGAATACAAACGCAGTCGACCCATTCTTTCAACATATGTCAGTCCCGCCATCCCAGGAATTAACCATGTGAACCTACGCTGCACTCCCTCAATAGCAAGAATGTCCTTCCTCAAATGAGGAGAGCAACCCTGCACACAATTCTCCAGGTGTGGTGTCACTAGGGCCATGTACAACTGCAGTAGGACCTCCTTGCTCCTGAACTCAACTCCCCTCACTCTGAAGGCCAACATGCCATTAGCTTTCTTCAGTGCCTGCTGTACCTGCATGCTTAATTTCAGTGACTGATGTACAAGGGCACCCAGGTGTTGTTGTACTTTCCATTTTCCTAACCTGACACTATTCAGATAATACAGAGTGCTGGAGTAATACCTCACACTTCCTCATCTCTGTCTCCCTCTCCTGTGACTCTCAGTCTGAAGAAGTCCTTCACTCTATAGATGCTGCGTGTTCCGCTGAGTTACTCCAACATTTTGTGTCTGTGGACAACATATGGATTGGGGCCGTTTTTTTCGGTCACAACCCTTCTTCAGACTTGAAACATCGTCTATCCAAATTGACCAGAGATGCTGCCCAACCCGCTGAATTACACCAGCACTCTGAAACGTCACCTCTCTATGTTCTCCACAGATGCTGCCTGACCCGCTGAGTTACTCCAGCACTCTGTGAAACATCACTTATCCATGTTCTTCACAGATGCTGCCTGACCTGCTGAGTTACTGCAGCACTTTGTGTCGATTGAGCAAGAGCATCCATATATAACTATCTGTCCAGTTCAAAGCTCAATGAATAACCACTCTGCACATCACACACAGCTTCCTTTCACCTGAAAGTCTTTCATGCTTTGCTTAAGGTAGTTATCATTAACCATTTCACACAAGTGGTTAATGACTAGTTCACATTAACTTTGAAATGCCACCAATCTGCGTCTGTCTTCAATATTCACACCAATGGCAGAATGGCCCACTCCTGCACCTATTTTTCAGTTTCCCTGGTTTCAGGGCTTTTACAAATATTGACATCGAGGAAATGGGCCATAAATAAGCAATGAAGAACCATTTTGCAGTAAAGAGCACAATTAAATCTAATTGTTCGACAGCAACTTCCAATGTACATTGAATTCATATATTAAATCGCTCCAGTTTGTGGTCAACACTCCCACCATGTGCTGATCCGCTGCACTGCAGGCTCATCTGGTATGTGGACAACACTCCCACAGTGTGGTGATCCGCTGCACTGCAGGTCCGTGGATATAATTGGCCGGTCTTGCAGTGCAGCGGATCACCACATGGTGGGAGTGTTGACCACAAACTGGGCGGGCCTGCAGTGCAGCGGATAACTACACGTTTTTTTAAAATTATACAAATACTTTTATTTCAAAAAAATTAAAATAAACATTCAGACTATTAACACAAACAAAGACTGCCTATATTGATAGTTTACAAACGTTCATCAGATTAATATATCGCCAACCATGGCTATCATGGCAAGAGGACTCCAGTATAGGAGCAAATAGGTCGACAAAAGTGCTGAAGAAACTCAGCCGCATCTATGGAGCAAAGGAAATAGTGCAGCCGCATCTATGGAGTGAAGGAAACAGGCAACGTTTCGGGCCAAAACCCTTCTTCAAACTGGTGTTGGGGGGGGGGGGGGGGAGAAGAGCAGTCAGAGAGGAGGTTGTAAAACTGTCTTCGGAGGGAGGAGGAGAATTTCCTCAAAGTAGGCATATCTTGAGGAGTTTTCGCAGTGGAGTAGACAAAGGGTTTAAGAAGGAACTGCAGATGCTGGAAAATCGAAGGCACACACAAATGCAGGAGAAACTGGAGCAAATAGGTCCTTCTGCAGACGTACAGGGCCCTGGTGAGACCATACCTGGAGTATTGTGTGCAGTTTTGGTCTCCAAATTTGAGGAAGGACATTCTTGCTATTGAGGGAATGCAGTGTACATTTACCAGGTGAATTCCCAGGATGGCGGGACTGTCATACGCTGAGACAACGGAGTGGCTGGGCTTGTATACTCTGAAATTTAGAAGGATGAGAGTGGGTCTAATTGAAACATATACTATTATTATGGGATTGGACAGGCTAGAGGCAGGAAACATATTCCCAATGTTGGGGGAGTCCAGAACCAGGAGCCACACAGTTTAAGAATAAGGGGTTGGTCATTTAAGACTGAGATGAGGAAAAACTTTTCCACCCAGGGAGTTGTGAATCTGTGGGATTCTTTGCCCAGAAAGCAGTGGAGACTGGTTCACTGTAGGTTTTCAAGAGAGAACTAGATAGAGAATTGAAGATAGCGGAGTCAGGGGATATGGGGAGAAGGCAGGAACGGGGTACTGATTGGGGATGATCAGCCATGATCACGTTGAATGGCGGTGCTGGCTCGAAGGGCCGAATGTCCTACTCCTGCAACTAGTGTCTATGTTGCTGTGTTTCTTCCCCCCATCTCTCTGACCCCAAGGCACGGCTGCCTTGACGAACACACATCATGGTAATTGGTATGTTCAAACGCTCATGCATGTTCTTGCTTCACACGCTAAGGACACGCGTGTGGCAGATATTTTGGAAAAGTTAAGTTCCTCCCCTCTTCCCTCTTTCTCTGTCTCCCCTCTCTTAGTTCGGAGATGCAGCACGGAAACAGGCCCTTTGACCCACCGAGGCCATGCCTATCAGCAATCTCCGCCCACTAACACTATCCAACACACTCATGCCCCCATTCCCTCCCCCTCAGTCGCTCCCCTCCCTCCCTCCCCCCGAGGTCCCGAGCGAGGCTGCGGGCAGGCGTTTGCGAAACAGGCACCGAACCGAGCCATGGTGCCCGCCCACCTCATTGTGACATCATCAGCCGAGGCTGGTTGAAGAATCTGCGTTTGAAAGGTAGTTTTGTATTTCTCTAAAACTCTAATCACCAATTATTTGTGAAATATAGCATCAAATTTTAAGTGAACCCAATCACTGCGTAGAGGGGATAAATGTGTCAGAATATGTAAAAATCTAAGCATCACCACGTTGCGTTTTTGCGAAAATATTTTAAAAATCCACACACATACAAGATGAAACTTTTATAGGTATAGAGATTTACGTTTTATTTACAGATGATAAACCAGTAACAGATATTGTTCTGTGAATGAAGTATTTGAACACTGCTGTGTTGTCACCATCAATCCGCAGGAGGAGCGGGGCCGCTGATGGTAAAATCTCATCCAGGATCCTGCAGGTCCAGCTGCAATAAGCAAGTTCGGTATTCCAAAAATTGCATGGAATCAAAGGTCATTCGAGAATTTAAAAAGTGAATGGGGGGCCTGGTAGCGGGGGAAAGCGGGGTAGATGCGAGTGGGAGACGGGGAGAGAGCGGACCGACGGCGAGAGGTGGGGGAGAGAGAAAGGGGATGAAAGACGTGCGTGGGGAGACGAGAGAGGAATCTCAGTTAGACAGACAACCACTGGTAAAGCCATGGCTCGTTGCTTCTAGGAGAGTCGAGAAAATGTCCTCAATCGAGAGAATGCAACTTCAGAACCCCCTCGTCTCGACCGCGCTGGGGATTTCCGCGGGCGTAATGAACAAATGACCTAAAGTTTGCGTTGTGTGAACTGAGTGTTCTTACCGTCTTCGCCATACACCGGCGCTTTGTGAGAGTGATGTGAGGCATCGGCCATGCTCTGGAATCCTAGCCAGCCGAGCAGCGCGATCGAGGAGTCAGCGCCCGACAGTGAGCGGCCCGCGGGAGATGGTGCCTCTCCGCACGCCGCTGGAAAAACGGACACCTCTACTCCCCGGGTCGGGCGCTGACTCCTCGACCCCGCAGCCGGCTCGGATTCGAGAGCATCGCCGATGCCTCACAGCAGCTCCTGATCCCCCGCTGCCTGTCCGGATAATGTGACCGACGTTGACTGAGCTGAAGATGGGATCCAACCACTCACACAGGACGGTAAGAACACTCAGTTCACTCAACGCAAACTTGTGCCCGCGGAAATCCCTCATCCCATCCATCCCAACCATGGCGCAAAAGTCTAATATGTAGGAAGTCTGAAGGAGAGTCTTCTATCCAGTGGTCCGCGGACGGAGGTGTCGCCGAGGCCCGTGGAAGGGAGCGATGGTGCAGGCTCGCAGTCAGAGTGGAGGAGAGGCGCCGGCCCCAGCTCGACTCTGCCTGTTCGGCCGGCAGGACGAGCGGAGTTGAGCTGGAGTTGGTGCATCTTTTCCACGCTTCGACGGGTCGGCGGGACAGGAAGAAACGAGCTGGAGCTGGCGCCCCCTCCCCCCTGGGCCACCCCGGACGGGACACTCGGGAGCGGACGGGCCGGAGCTGTGACGAGGACGGCCCAGCATCGGCTGCTTCGGGACGAGACGCAGGTCTGCACCCATGCAGCAGCACGGCCGCCGAGAGTGTTTATCCCGAGCGACCCATGACCTGTGCAAGTGCAGTCGGAATACCGAACTCGCTTATTCCCCTGACCCCCACTGGGGGGGGCAGCACCGGATATCCGGACCAGCAGCAGCACCGCCTATCCGGGTCGCGTGACAGCAGGCAGGGCCGCCTCTGATGTTTAAAGGGGAGGGCGGGGAATCGGCCAACAATATTCCAGTGCCCAGGGCGGTGACGTTTACACCAGAGATGTTCACACGTCCACACTCAGTCCGGGTCTGGTTCCCCACAGACTCAGCAGCTGGTTCCGTCCATATTCACTGAACTTATTCTTCAACCTGAAACAAGTCGAGGAATAACGAGGAAATAAACAGATGAAACATCAGTGTCAATAACAGGGTCTGGGGTTAATATTTCTACAACACTTACAAAACAAAATCACAGGAGAAGCCCGTGGATCCCCTGATATTTTATCACATTAAACATTAACACAAACACTCACATGATCAGCTCCAGTCTCGGGAGGTTCAGTATGAGGCAGCGGAGAGCGGGGACAGATCAGTCTGTGAGGGAGTTTTGTCCCAGACACAGCTCCGTCAGTGAGGGGTTTGTACTGATAGCGGGGATGAGATCCTCGGCTCCAGAATCTGTGAGATCAACACTGTTCAGCCTGGAGATGAGAGAGAGTAAAGGTGAGGGACACAGAGAGACAGGAGATGGTGCAAATCCCCAGTGTTTATCAGTGACACAATTACTGATCATATTAATGTTCAGTGTCAGACACCCAGTGAGTGTAAACACAATATCTCACGGTCTGGGACTTACCCTAATGTCTGAATTTTACAGTCCGGGTTCCTCAGAGCCACAGACACCGGTTTCACTCCGGAATCTCCCAGGCGGTTATGTCCCAGTCTAAACACAAACAGACAGAGTAAGAAACAAACTGATAGAAACCCCGGCGAGGCTGAGATAGATAACTTCTCCCAAACGGATATTTCTGGAAGCACCTCAGCGAATGATTGAACAAATCTCTGTAGTTGTGGTGTTTGTTGACTTTCACCATTTATTCGCATTCCCCGACGACCGGGTAATGTTCCCCGTGCAGAGAACGACTGCAACACACCTGACCCGGGGAGGGTAAAATATGAGGGTGCCCCCCATGCACAGTGACGGCCGCTCGGCCCCATAGAAGGGATGCTGGACGGAATAACAAAATAGTGGAACTAATTTACAGTTCAGTGTTAGCGTCAAACGGACAGTTACCTCAAACACTGATACTTGTGCGGCTCTGCACAAGAGCCTCTGCACTACAGCGGTCCCAGCCACTGGAGACCTTCACACTGAATGCGGCAGCCCCATAGATCGAGGTGTTTGATTGTATCACAGAGCCTGATGGCATGAGACAGGACAGCACAGTCAATCGGGTCAGTCCCAGTCCACTGAATGAAAGTGTTTCCACAGATCCCAGTGTCTGCTAAGCCAGTACAGGATTCTGAGACTCAAACAGGTAGTGCAGCGTGTTCAGGAGCCTCCGTTTACCAGCTTTACTCTCTGTGTTTCCAGCCTGGCGTTTAACCTCCCCCTTCACCCAGTCAATCACTCGGCAGATTGTTTGATGAGGGAATTGACACAGAAACTCCTCCAGGATCCAAGCTGCCCGTGGGGAGGAGAGACCAGCGATAAAACGGAGAAATACTTCAAATCGCCCGTCTGTCATGCCATGGGCTTCAATGAGGAGTGTCGTGATATCCCCGCGATCTGGAGTCAGGAATTGTGCGAGTGCGGCTATAAACTCTTGGACGGTGAGGTGTGGGAAGGTGTACACCACGCTCCGGGCTGAATCCTCTCTCTCCAAAAGTTCCATCAGGAACCCGGACAGGAACTGGGAAGGCTGCAGATTGTATTTGATCAAATCTCCATCTGTAAATACAATGTTCTTCTCAGCCACTCCAGTGAAGGCCATCTGACCAACCCTTAGTAACACCTCACGGGGGCTCTCAATCTCACGGCCGTGGTTTTTCAGGATGTTGTAAATAAAGTAGCAATATAGTTGGGTGATGGTCTTGGGAACTCGCTGCGGGTCCCGGTGTGTTTGTGTGAAGAAGGGGCCCAGTGTCAGGCCGAGGATCCAGCAGTAGGAGGGGTTGTAGCTCATGGTGTACAGGATCTCGTTCTCCTTCATGTGTTTGAAAACAGCTGCTGCTACCGTCTGATCTTCAAAATACCTGGTGAAATATTCCTTCCGTTCACCAACAAATCCCAGGATTTCAGCCCAGACACTGATCTCTGCCTTTTCCAGTAAATGTAACACAGTGGGGCGGGTGGTCACTAGCACTGAACACCCTGGGAGCAGCTTGTGCTGGATTAAACTGTACACAATGTCAGACACTTCACACCACCACTCGGGATCTGGGCACTGGTGCTGAGGTTCTGTGTCTCTCTAGCTGTCAGGAAAATCGATTCTGCCCTTGAATTCATCCAGACCGCCGAATATAAACAGCAATCCCTCTGGGTTCTTCCAGACCTTTCCTAGCGGGGAGGGGGAGGGACAGAGGGCGAGGCAGGGGCAGAGAGAGGCAGAGAGGCAGAGAGGCAGAGAGACAGAGAGACAGAAGCAGAGAGCGCGAGAGACAGACAGAGAGAGCGCGAGAGTCAGACAGCGAGAGCGCGAGAGTCAGACAGCGAGAGCGCGAGAGACAGACAGCGAGAGCGCGAGAGACAGACAGCGAGAGACAGACAGCGAGAGACAGACAGAGCGAGACAGGGCGAGACAGGGCGAGAGCCAGAGAGCCAGAGAGCAAGAGCCAGAGAGCAAGAGCCAGAGAGCAAGAGCCAGAGAGCAAGAGCAACAGAGAGCCAGACAGAGACGGAGAGGGGGGGAGAGAGGGGGGGAGAGGGGGGGGAGGGGGGGAGAGAGCGGGGGAGAGAGGGGGGGAGAGAGGGGGGGGAGAGGGGGGGGGAGGGGGGGGGAGAGGGGGGGGGGAGGGGGGGGAGAGGGGGGGAGAGGGGGAGAGGGGGGAGAGGGGGGGAGAGGGGGAGAGGGGGGAAAGCGGGTGAGGTAGAAAGAGAGGGAGAGAAGGAGGGAGAGAAGGAGGGGGAGAAGGAGGGGGAGAAAGAGGGGGAGAAAGAGGGGGAGAAAGAGGGGGAGAACGAGAGAGAGGAGAGGAGAGAGAGAGAAAGAGGGGGAGAAAGAGAGGGAGAAAGAGAGGGAGAACGAGAGAGAGGAGAGGAGAGAGAGAGAGAGAGAGAGAGGAGAAAGGGAGAGTGGAGAAAGGGAGAGTGGAGATAATCATTTAATAACTTGAGTGGGAAATAAGAGAGGGAGGAGAAAGGAAGAGAAAGAGAGAGAGAAAGAAAGAGAGAGAGAGAAAGAAAGAGAGAGAGAAAGAAAGAGAGAGAGAAAGAAAGAGAGATATTCGTTCTATTTCTCGGTACATATTCACGTATAGATTATTTCCTGGTGGACACAAAATTGATTCCGTATACTCTGAATCCAAAATACCATAGACATACGATCTCAGATCATTCCACCCTAACTTTTTTTTAATAGAAGGAATGTCTAAGAATACATCGTTTTGGAGATACAACCCCCAAATGATAAAAGACCCACAAGGGAGTATATATCCAAGACAGCAAATGGATCTTTTTTTCAAAATAAATGATACGCCAGACACATTACCTACATTATTATGGGAATCTTTCAAAGCTTTTATTAGAGGTGTTATAATCTCATACCAAGCCTTTCAGAATAAAAAAAAATAAGAATGAACAACGGCAGCTAGAGAAACAAATTAGACAATTGGATATAGATAATGCTAAAGACCCGCCCATGGATAAACATAATAAAATATTAATACTAACATTTAAATTAAATAATTTACTATCAGAGAAAGTTATAAGATTATTCCAAATCACAAGACAGGAACAGTTTGAATTTGGGGATGAGCCCCATAAACTCTGGCACATCAGTTTAAAAAAACGAGAAAAGGAACATACGATTTCAAAGATTAAATCAGATACAGGGGAAGTATTCACATTACCGAACGAAATTAATAAAAGATTTGTGCAATTTTATGAGAATTTATATAGATCCAAAACGAGAATGGACACCAACAAAGTTATTGAGTTTCTGAATAATTGCAATCTTCCCAAATTAGAATTGCAGGAACAAGGGGAATTGGGAGCACAAATCTCAAATAAGGAAATAGAAGAAATAATAATCTCATTAAAAAATGGAAACACACCAGATCCCAATGGATTCAATAATTAATTCTATAAAAGTTTTTACGATATATTTATTCCTCGCCTACGGAAAATGTATACACATGCTTTTAGAGAACAAATATTACCTAATACATTAGCAGAATCTACAATTACATTAATACTTATGAAAGACAAAGATGAGGAAGAACCTAGTTCTTCGAGAGCTATCACATTGTTAAACACAGATCCAAAAATATTTGCGAAAATATTAGCAAGAAGATTAAGTACGCCAGCAAATTAATACATCCAGATCAAACGGGGTTTATCCCTAAGAGATAATCATTTAATAATTTGAGACATCTGCTTAACGTAATGCACTCACACCAAACTAAAGATCCAAATCTCGCAATTATTTCGTTGGACACAGAGAAAGCATTCAATCAGGTTGAATGGAAGTATATGGTTAAGGTATTGCAAAAATTGCAAATGGGAGAGAACTTCATTCAAAGGATTAAATTAATATATAATAAGTCAACGGCCAGAATATGAACTAATAATATCTTATCCACAAAATTTCAATTGTCGAAGGGTTATAGACAAGGCTGTTCATTATCACCATTGTTATTTGCCCTCATAATTGAATCACTAGCGGAAAGAATTAGAGCACGTCCGAATATCCACGGATATAATACAAAACATGCAAACAATAAAATATCATTATACACTGATGATGTACTTTTGTACATCACAAAGCCTCATATAATTATACCCAATATTCTAAATTTAATCGAGGACTTCGGTTCATTTTCAGGTTATAGAATAAACTGGAACAAAAGTGAAATTATGTCAATAAAACCGAAAGAATCTACACATCTCGTGCAATTTCCTTTTAAAATAGCTGGGGAAAAAGTTAAATACCTGGGTATTTAAATCACTAGAAGATATCAAGACATGCTTAATGCAAACTATAACCCTGTACTTAAGAAACTACATCATTTAATTAAATTCTGGAAAACGCTTCCGATGTCCTTAATAGGTCGAATAAATATCATTAAAGTCAATACTCCCACTATACTTACCCAAAAGTATTTTTTTTTAATTTATTTTTTTTAATTGGACTTAGATATTCCAAATTTTATTTGGGATTATAAATCCCACAGAATACAAAGACCACAGCTGAATAAACCCAAACTAGTAGGGGGATTAGCACTCCCTAATTTCATGTATTATTATTTGTCGGTAAATATTAGAAACATGATTCAATTGGTGGATAACCCTCCTCAACAACGTTAAGGAGAAAGAGGATTGCTCACCTTTTAATATTGGTGTGATCCTTCTCTCACCAATGACGATGAATAATACAAACTACAACAAAAATCAAATTATCCATAGTACAATCAGAATTTGGAAACAAATAAAATAAAATTTAAAATTCAGAAACTTATCTCTCCTATCTCCTATTGCTAAAAACCCTCTGTTTAAACCCTCAATTGTACATAAAGCATTTATACAATGGGAAAGAGCAGGAATGAAAACTTTGGGAGATTTCTATGAAACGGGAAAACTACTATTATTTAAACAATTACAACTAAAATAGTAAGATTAAATGAGAACTTACCTGTTCAAAGTTTGATCTTTATTTTATGAGGAGTTACGGTAAGGGATTACGCGAAGAAGCCCCGCCAGGCGCATGTTCGGCATACTTCAAAGCAGCGGCGTGAAAAACACAGAACCAATAGCTGGAGTAAGATAGTAAGGCTCACAAAGATTAGAACTACCAGATGATCATTTATATTATGAGGGTTGGGAGTGGAGGGCACGTAATTGCTCATCGTAACTCCTCATAAAATAAAGATCAAACTTTGAACAGGTAAGTTCTCGTTTAATCTTACTATTTTATTTTGGAGTTACGTGAGTGACTATGTGAAGATTTTAAAGTTCTGTGATTTCCATGCCGTAGATCATTCCATACGACACACTGCTTCAGTTTACCCAGTAATGAGTGAATAATATATATTGCTTGAAATTATGCAATAAATATTTTAATATAGATATATAAACACACAATTTATTTTTTATTTATTTATCATCATTAATTTTATTTGTTTATTTATCTTTAAATCTCTATTTATTTATTTATTTACCCCTTTTTTAATAATAATACAAAAAATAATAACCCCTCTATCCCAGGGAAATAACAACAAATGTTATGCAACAAAGCAAACAATTTTGAACAGAACCCAACACAGCATGTGCAACTCTGGCACTGTAACAACAGGTTTATCTTAAAACTAGGAAAGTTTCTTCTTTAGACCATCCTGCAGTCTCCAGAATTTGGTCGAACGGCACGTACTGCACCTTCGCTGCGGACATTGATACCGCCCTTGTGGAGTGAGATTTATACACATGAGTGTCGACACCAGTTAATGCAGAACCTGTTTATCCATCTAGAAATAGTTTGTACTGTCACTTTTTATATGTTTCTTGTGGGTAATGAACATTGGTGTCTCACAATCTCAGGGACTCAATAATTCAATACATATTAATTCAGATGCTTAACCACACACAATGTTTAGTTGACAGCATATGTCTTAAGATTACATTGGTTCCAGCCTTTCTTGGCTTGCTTAGATCATTGACATAAAACATTATTTTATCTACAGACAACTGTATACAATCTAACCACAACATTTGTAATGTTTGTACTCATTGTGCTGATGTTAATGGTATGAACATAACCACTTTAAATATTAACTTCATCATATAATTGGGTTTGAATATGCGTTGCAAGCATGTCTTAAAAGTATTGGACATAATAAATCCATGTATGTCTTCCCCAAATGCAGTGATGCCAATTGAATATCAGCTAGAGGACATGCTGGAACATGTTTCCTGTCCTCGCATCGTTACACTCATGAGTGCCCAATTACTGTTGGCACCCTGAGCGAGGCACAATAGACGGGTGTTTTATATATTTTTATATATTATTTACTGTTTCAGTCATAACAGTATCTTGGAGGAGGTAAGAAACCAAATAATGTTGGCCGCCAGGTTCATCCATAGCCTCACCAGTCCATACCGATATCGCAAACTTGGTGCTACATTGGGAACACCCGGAATATTTCTATTGTGCTCTGGTGTATACACATAAGTAGGGGACACCAGCTTCAGGGTCAGTTTCATCCTGCCCTGGTACTCCCGAGTCTTGCTCTAGGGAGACTTCATCCAGACCTATGTAAGGCACTGGTGAATGAGATTCTCATTCTTCATAGGCACCATACTCATTGTATGGAAACTCCTTCATAGGAGTGAGGGAAGAGGGAAGGGGGGGGGGGGGGAGAGGGGGGGGGGAGAGAATGAGAGGGGTGGAGATGGAGAGAGGGGGAGGTGGAGAGAATGAGAGGGGTGGAGATGGAGAGAGAGGGAGAGGTGGGGAGGGGGAGAGGGGGAAGAGACTCGATCACTGAGATGGAACCGCATCGCTGCGCGCCTCACACTTCCTGCAAACAGACTTTCTCCCACCACTTTCCATAACCTCTATCTTGCACTCCAACATCGTTGCGCTACAGGGAAAACTGCCACCAATTTACAAATAGCAGTAGCTACTTCCCGGATGGAGGATATTGTTTTTCAGCGAGACTGGTACAGACCTCTCTGATCTCCACAGCCTTGGCTGTAGGCAAAGTCACTGACATATCAACTGAATCAATGACAAATCCCAAATAAACATTTTTTTAGGATGGCTCTAACTTGGATTTGGTTGGATGAACCAGTAACCCTAACCTTTCAAATATGTATTTGGTTGATGAAACCGATTCCTCAGCTGTCTCTTGAGTGTTGCTTATGATTAAAATATCATCTAGATAAGCCATTATCATGTGATTCTGGGCCCAAAGTACCGCCAGCACTGGTTTCCTCAATTTCTTGAATAGCCTATAACTGAGGTTAACTCATTGGTAATGCTTTAAATTGCCGCAGCTGTCCCATCCAACTAAATTTCAAGCATCTCCGATACTGATGATGAATTGGTACTGAATAATTAGCATCTTTTAGATCTATAGTTGCCATATAACAGCCTTGTGATAACAGCCGTTTCGCAGAATTGAAGGTGTCTATTTTAAAAATGCATGTACTGAACATAGGAATTTAACTGGTTTAGGTCCAGAATGCCTCTACATCCCCCATATTTTCTCTGTCTGGGGAATATATTGAACACACATTGTTGAGGATGGTTTATTGTCCTCTCAATTCCACTTTTTTGGGACAAACCCGTAATTTATTCTTTTACCTGCTGAGTTTGTGCAGAAACCCCCAATACTCTATTAGGCATATTCTGTACAGGCGGATCAATTCCTGACATGAACTGTATTCGAGCTTGAGACAGTGTGCAGTACAAACTGGTGAGATGTTATGCAGCACCCTTCCTCATAACCAATTGCAACCTACCCCCAACCGGAGGTCCCAGAAACTTATCCTGGACAGAATGAATCACCTGTACCTCTACAGTTGCCCTTTACTCCTTCTGCCCATATTGGGGTTGTAGCTGGGATACACAGGTGAGTAATACCGTCGTCCCACTGGCCCCGCTCTGCTTGGACCTGCCCCTGGATCCGTCACCTCTCACATTGAAACGACCTGCAAGGTGGCATCCTGGCAGAAGGAACGTATGTCTTCCTGATACGGATTGTTTTGGCTTGTTCCTCCAGGTTCTTGACTTGTTTGAGGAGGTCGACCCCAAATAAATAATCTGGGCTTGGATATTTAGTGGACCTACATAGAGCTGCAAACTTCGGGTTCAATGTAGGCGTTGCAGAACCAGGGCCAGCATATCCTGTTGAATACCAGACATCGGTGCCCCTTGGACCTTCTCCGAATGCCTGCTGCCAACAACTTGAGGATGCGTTGAAATCTCACTTGTCTCCGCATCGTTGCACTCATTTTTGCCCTTGCCGAGTTCATGGTGGACATTTTGAGTGAAGCACAGTTTACAGGTGTTTTATAACTTGTGGCAGTCTCCATGAACGTATCCTGGAGCTGATGAGAAGCCATGTCATTTACATTGGCGGCTAGAGTTTTCTTGATAGCCTCACCAGTCCCTTCCATGTTTAGCGAAGTTTAACACTATGTCCGGGACACCTGGAGCATGGCTCGTGTGCGCTGGTGTGTGCACATAGGCAGTGACAGCAGCTTCAGGGTCAGATCCCTCCTGCCCTGCTTCTCCCGAGTTATGCTCTAGGGAGGTCTCATCCAGGCCTAAACAAGGTGCTGTGGAGGATGATTCCCACTGTTATCCATAACAATGCTTTCTTCTTTGCTGTATGGACTTCTGCGCGAGATTGTGTGGGAATCCTAGGGCATTCGACCCCAAATTGAAATATTTTCCCCCATGGCTCTTTAAATTTGCAGTATTTTCCCCCATTTGATTGAGCCATCCCCATACCTTTAAATTAAGGAGGGAGTCTTCCATATCAGCAGACTCATGAGACAAATAAGCCTGAGAGTACTTTAGTTTGGCATTTCAGAGTGCCTTGAAGCACTGGGAATTGATGGAGGCGGTTGGGAAATAAAGACTACAAAAAGTAGTAAACACTGCCCAGTCCATCATCGGCTCTGACCTTCCTTCCATCGAGGGGATCTACCACAGTCGCTGCCTCAAAAAAGGCTGGCAGCATCATCAAGGACCCACACCACCCTGGCCACACACACATCTCCCTGCTACCTTCGGGTAGAAGGTACAGGAGCCAGATGACTGCAACGACCCGGTTCAGGAATAGCTACTTCCCCACAGCCATCAGGCTATTAAACTTGACTCGGACAAAACTCTGAACATTAATATCCCCTCCATCTGTTCTTTGCACTTTATTAATTTATTCATTCATGTGTGTATTTACGTATATAATTGTAGTCCATGCCTACTATGTTCTGTTGTGCTATGCAAAGAAAGAATTTCATTGTCCTGTCAGGGACACATGACAATAAACTCTTTTGACTTTGACTTTGAGTATTTCATTTTATTCCATTTCATTTTATGTTATTTTATTTCATTTTAGCTGCCAGTAGAACAGTAGCGGGTATTGGAGCCGGCATTATCTCCAAACCCAATCTAAATAGCGGTAATCGCGGGAGCCGGCTTTAGAGCAGCCATTATGTCCCGACCCGATCTATAAGGGGTAACCGCGGTCCCCGCGTGTTCATCTCCATTACCGCAGTTTATATTAACAATATATATTAGCAACTCTAGCTGGCTCTGCGAGCCAGACTTACAGAGTTTAAAAAACACTCGCAGGAAAGGTTTAACATTGACTTAGCTGCGGGTTACTACTTACCGCTGGTGGAGCTGAGCTCTCCAGCCAGTCAGTGCGACATGCGTCGACGTAATGACGCGCATGCACCTGGCGGGGCTTCTTCATGTAGTCACTCAGGTGACTCCGAAGTAAAATGAGTGTTTGTCAGCGCTGGGCCTGTACTCGCTGGAGTTTAGATGAATAAGTGGGGACCTCGTTGAAATGTTCATAATGGTGAAAGACTGGGATAGAGTGGATGGGGAGAGGATGTTTCCACTAGTGGGAGAGTCTAGGACTAGAGGTCATAGCCTCAGAATTAATGGATGTTCTTTTAGGAATGAAATGAAAATACATTTATCTAGTCAGAGGGTGGTGAATCTGTGAAATTCTATGCCACGGAAGGCTCTGGAGGCTGTCAGTGGATATTTTTAAGGCAGGGATATGGTCTATATGGACTCTGGCTGCCCACCTCGCCCTTTCAAAATAGGAACAATAGACGCAGTAGTAGGCCATTCGGCCCTTTGAACCAGCACCGCCAGTATCAACATGGCTGATCATTCAAAATCAGTACCCTGTTCCTGCCTTTTCCACATCTCCCTCGATTGCGTTAGTCCAAAGAGCTACATCTAATACTCTCTAGAAAACTTCCAGTGAATTGGTCTCCCCCTGCCTTCTCTGGCAGAGAATTCCACAGATTCACAACTCTTTGGGTAATAAAGGTTTTCATCATCTCAGTCTTAAATGCCCGACCACTTATTTTTAAACTGTGACCTCTGGTTCTGGACTCCTCCAAAATTGGGACAATTTTTCCTGCATGTAGACTGTCCAATCCCACAAGAACTTTATATGTATCTATGAGATCCCCTCTCATCCTAAATTCAGTGAATATAAGCCCAGTCGATCCATTATTTTATCATATGTCAGTCCTGCCATCCTGGGAATTAAGCTGGTGAACTAACGCTGCACTCCCTCAATAGCAAGAATGTCCTTCCTCAAATTATGAGACCAAAACTGCACACAATACTCCAGGTGTGGTCTCACCAGTGTCCTGCGCAACTACAGTAGGACCTCTTTGCTCCTATACTGAAATCCTCTCGATGAAAGAATGGATCGACTGGACTTATATTCACTGGAATTTAGGTGGATGAGAGGGGATCTTGCAGAAACATACATTGGCTTGTGCTCGCTAGAATTTAGAAGACTGAGGGGGGAACTTATAGAAACTTACAACATTCTTATGGGGTTGGATAAGCTAGATACAGGAAGATGTTGGGGAGGTCCAGATGTTGGGGAGGTCCAGAACAAGGGGTCACAGTCTAAGGATAAGGGGGAATTCCTTTAGGACCGAGATGAGGAAAACATTTTTCACACCAAGAGTGGTAAGTTTCTGGAAATCTCTGCCACAGAAGGTAGTTGAGGCCAGTTCATAGGCTATATTTAGGAGGGAGTTAGATGTGGCCCTTGTGGCTAAAGGGATCAGGGGGTATGCAGAGAAGGCAGGTACAGGATACTGAGTTGGATGATCAGCCATGATCATATTGAATGGCGGTGCAGGCTCGAAGGGCCGAATGGCCTAATCCTGCACCTATTTTCTATGTTTCTATGTTTCTATTGTTAAGGGATCGAACAGGCTAGATGCATGAAAAATGTTCCAAATGTTGGGGGTGTCCATAACCAAGGTACAGTTTGACAATAAGGGGTCGGCCATTTAGGACTGAGGTGAGAAAAAACGTTTTCACAGAGAGTGTTGTGATTCTGTGGAATTATCTGCCACAGAAGGCAGTGGAGGCAAAGTCTCTGGATGTTTTCAAGAGAGAGCTAGATATAGCTCTTAGGGCCAATGGTATCAAGGGATATGGGGAGAAAGTAGGAATGGGCTACTGATTGTGGATGATCAGCCGTGATCACAGTGAATGGCGGTGATGTTCCACGTCACTCGCTCTCTCGTTGCCTCCCCGCCCTCGTGCTCTCTCCCTCAGGCCCAGCCTCTGCTCATCCTCCCGGAGGGCCACTGGCACTCAGCTCATCCCGCCTGGAGGGCTGCTGGCTCCCATTACAGAGTGATATCTCCCTGTATCATCCCGTTTCCTTCACTCTCCCTCTTGCTCTCACTTCCCCCTCCCCCTCACTCCTCCCCCTCACTCCTCCCCTCTCTCCCCCCTCAATCCTCCCCTCTTTCCCTCCCCCACCCTCTTCTCTCTCTCCCCTATCCCTCACTCTCTGCCCCTCTCCCTCCCAGCTCTGTCCCCTACTCTCTCTCCCAAACATCCCTCACTCCTTCCCTCTATCCATCCCAAACCTGTTCCCTCAATCCCTCTCATCCTCCCCTCCACCTATCCGCTCACTCTCTCCTCCTTCCCCCTTCACCCCCATTTCTCCCCCTCACCTCCAATCACTCCTCTCCCCCTCCCTCTCTCCACCCCTCCCATTCATTCTCCCCCTCACTCTCCCATTCCCTCTCCCTCCCCTCCACTCCCCCTCCCACCCTCCCCTCCCCCTCTCTCTCTTCCTCCCAGCTCTGTCCCCTCCTCTCTCTCTCCCTGCCTCTCTCTCTTCCCCTCTCCCTCTGCCCCCCCTCTCCCTCCCAGCTCTGTCCCCTCCTCTCTCTCTCCCCACCTCTCTCTCTTCCCCTCTCCCTCCCTGCTATGTCCCCTCCTCTCTGTATCTCAAACCTAGGGCCCATGAGAGTGGGGTGCAGGGGGTACTTCATACCTGGGCCAGGGGTCCAAAAGAGGGCCCGGGAGCCAAAGGAGGGGGGCCGGGAATTTCCTGAAATCTCAGAAAACGTTTGCATATATTTTGTGAAGACTAGCATTCACATTTTGTGTGAGACGACATTGTTTTATATATCGTAATTCGTAGCAATGGTGATCCATAATAAAGCGGGGAATTTTATCTACCGGGTGTGTGGTCCAGGTAACCTGATTAAAAGAGGGGGAAGGGGAAGACCCCTCACCACTGATGGATCCACCCTGTAGGAGGAGGGAGGCACTAGGACCCAGGAGAGTCATCACTACTGATGGGTCTTACCTATAGGAATTGGGGAGGAGCACTAGGACCCAGCACAGTCATCACTACTGATGGGTCCACCATGTAGGAGGGGTGGGGGCATTAGGACCCAGGAGAGTCACCACTACTGATGGGTCTTTCCAATAGGAGGGTGGGGGGAGCACTAGTACCCAGCAGAGTTATCACTGTTGGGACTTCCCTGTAGGGATTGTGGGGGAGGGGGGGGGGGGGGGCAGCACTAGGACCCAGCAGAGACAGACCATGTGCTGGCTGCATGGTGTAGCAATGTTACAACATTTTGAGATATAAAAAGTCAAGTCTGCAATTTATCCCATCAGATAAAGCATAAAAATAACTTTAATTTGACACCTAATTCACTTTCATATCCTCAGTATTAAAAAAGTTATGGCCATTTTCATACTCGGAAATTAGCATCTTGTTCCCTATTGACTTAACACAAAAGCTGTGATTCGGGACAGTCAAAAGCCCATAACTTTCTTTAAAATTTATAAAACTGAATTACATTTTCAGTTATGATAGATTGAAGCATTCCGAAACAAATAGAAAACATCTTTCTTGGATGACCTGAAATTAAAGCCAATCAGTTACCTTATTGTAGCTAATTACAAAATTGACCGTTGTGACGGAAATAGTAATAAACACCCAGACTGCCTTGAAAATTCAAAAATGTTATATTCTCAAGATCATAACTTTAATATTATTATATTATATGCTGTAAATCCATAACAGATAGGTAAATAAATTACAATTTCTAGCAATAGACCAAGTCTTAATTGAGAAGATCAGTTGTTAGCTGGTACATTGGCATATCATAATCAGTAGCATCAGATTGTAACCAATAAGCAACTCTGTACACCTTGGTTTTCCTCCACTTTTCAATTTGGGCATTGTAAACTACAAGGTTTTGCTCTTCAAACCACACATGACATGTCTTTCTGCCCTCTACTTTCCCATTAAGATTCCCTGTTGGTTCCATTTCTTAAGAAAAGGATAATTTTTTTAAATAGCCTAAGTATCCAAATAACAAACTAATCCCATTCACACAAGAATTCGAAATATAACATGATTTTTAAATCTGACTGTCATGAACATAAGCCAGATGGAACTAACTTAATGTTTAATTCCTATAAATTAATCTAGAAACGTCCACTTTCAATATAATCAAAATTATTATTTTTTGCACAATAAATGTGGCTAAAGCTGTTATGTATATTTAGTATAAAAATATTGATTATGGATGGACAATTACACAAAATATGGATGATTTAGATGCTCTTATGTCATGATTGTCCAAAAAAAAGATAATTTTAATAATCTTGCGAGTGGGTGTTTCTGGAACGCGATCGATTGGAACGTTGCATTTGCGGTGGATTTGAACCCCATATCAGCAGGAAAGACACTGCTAGTTCGTATGGGGCCCAAATCACATTTTCACAATGTAAAATTAGATTTTGCACAATAAATGTGGCTAAAGCTGTGGTGTATATTTAGTATAAAAATATTGATTATGGATAGACAATTACACAAAATATGGATGATTTAGATGCTCTTATGTCATGATTGTCCAAAAAAAAGATAATTTTAATCATCTTGCGAGTGGGTGTTTCTGTAACGCGATCAATTGGAACGTTGCATTTAGAAACATAGAAACATAGAAAATAGGTGCAGGAGTAGGCCATTCGGCCCTTCGAGCCTGCACCGCCATTCAATGTGATCATGGCTGATCATCCAACTCAGTATCCCGTACCTGCCTTCTCTCCATACCCCCTGATCCCTTTAGCCACAAGTGCCACATCTAACGCCCTCTTAAATATAGCCAATGAACTGGCCTCAACTACCTTCTGTGGCAGAGAATCCCAGAGACTCACGACTCTCTGTGTAAAGAATGTTTTCCTCATTTCGGTCCTAAAGGAATTCCCCCTTATCCTTAGACTGTGACCCCTTGTTCTGGACTCCCCCAACATCGGGAACAATCTTCCAGCATCTAGCTTGTCCAACCCCTTAATTTGCGGTGGATTTGAACCCCATATCAGCAGGAAAGACACTGCCAGTTCGTATGGGGCCCAAATCACATTTTCACAATGTAAAATTAGATGAAAGCCATCCCAAGAAGCAATATTATTTGTAAAATATACGACTTACCCTTTCTTTTGTCCTCACATTGTGATCCGTCACGCTGCAGGCGTTGAGGGCATTCAAAGTCGCTTTTTATTTTAATTAAACTATTAAACTGTCCAGCAATTAAAAAAAAAAAAAACAGGATTGGTAGTCCAATCAATTTTTCTCCATCGACTCGCAGCCCGAGGAAATCCTTCTCCGATAAGCGTTACAAACCTGCATTTTAATCCCGCCACCCCCCCCCCCCCCCAAAGTAGGTATGTTACAAAACATACCTTCAGTGGCGCTGCAGTTCTGTCACTGCTCGTGTGAGCGACTTTGGCGCCTTTGGGGGGGGGGGGGGGGGGAGTGGAGTTAAAATGCGTTTTTTCTCTTGCCTGAGAAAGACTAGGAATTAAAAAGGTTGGAGATGTGTACGAAATGGGAAACCTCTTATCATTCCAGAAATTACAGTCGAAATACAGTCTGAAAGGTGCATTGATTACCTTTCAGACAAAAATGCATTATTTTTTCTCTTCCCGCCCCCCCCCCCGGTCCCTCTCCACCCGCCCCCCCCCCCCCCCCCGGTCCCTCTCCACCCGCCACCCCCCCGGTCCCTCTCCCTCTTAAAATGCGTTTTTTCTCTTCTCTGGGTGCAAGCTTTTGTTGAAGAATTGTTCCGACCTCTGTTCTGTGAATTTTTTTTTTAAATCGCTGCACAATTTCAGCGCTAGAGTAAAATAAAAATCAGCTTCTAATGCCGTGAACGCCGACAACGGGACGGATTTCCCAACGGGACAGGTAAAGGAAAGCCGTTTATTTTACATATAAATGTGCTTCATAGGATGCCTTTAATCCATATTTTACATTGCGAGAAGGTGATTTAGGCCCCATATGGACCGGCAGTCTTTTTCTTGCCGATATGGGGTTTAAATCTATGGCAACCGCAACATCCAATTGATCGCGTTCCACAAAAACCCACTCGCAAGATGATTTAAATGGCCATTAATTTACGGGAATTAAACACTAAATTCCTTCCATTTGGCCTATAAATTCATGACATTGAGATTTAAAAATCATGTTATATTGTGAATTTTACTTGGGAGTCACGTGAGTGACTACGTGAAGACCCCGCCAGCACACATGCGCGACATATCGTCGAACGCATTGCGGAAGCGACAGTCGGGAGGAGCGTCGCTCCTCCAGCGTAAGTTTAAAAACTTACAGAAGGTAAGTCTCACTTGTAGTGGTGAGCGTGGCGACTAGGTGTCTTCTTGCTTTACAGAGAAAACCGCAAATGGAGTCCCGAAAATCGAAGAGAGCAGCGGCAAAATCCGCTGCTGTGGGGAGCAGCCAGCAGCATGCCGCTACTCCAGAGCTGCAGGTGTTGCCGGCAGCTCCCGACTTCTCGCCGATAAGGATCGCAGGTGCGCCGCGGTCGGGCGGCAAAACCACCCGGAAGTCGGACGGGGCCATTGACTCAGCTGGGTCCGGACCCGAAGACACCCCGTTCGCTGATAGCGACGGCGGGCATCTCTTCCGCATGGAGCGGAAAGTGGAGCAGTTGCTCCAGCGTGACCTGCTTATGCAGGGACAGAGTCACGGTGGGTCTCCTCGCAGACCCACGGCAGAATCCTATCATGGACTGCCAAATGTCTCACCCTCTTCACAGGGGAGCATTAGGGGTCAGAGCTGGGCTGACCCTGAAGAGGGGGCTATGGCTGAACAACCAGCAGTGTCGGGGGTGCCAGAAGAGTTATTGGGCATGCTGAACAGACATGCCATTCCTACACAAAAAGGACTGCCTATTCACCCTAAGCTGGCAGCCAGTATAAACTATATGGCTACTAACCAGCTGCAGGAGCAAGCCATTAATACCACGGCTAAGAAGTATCTCGCTCCTGAGAATTGCAACTCGCTCAATGTTCCAGCAGTAAACAACCCTATATGGGGGAACATGAGCCCTACAATAAGAGGCCAGGAGGTAAAGCTTCAGAGGATTCTGAAACTGTTGGCTGCTGGAATCACAGCAGTGACCAGGACTGCTGTTGGGGTTGAGTTACCGGAAGAATTGCAAGATGCTCTGGCGTTACTGTGTAATACACAGTTTAAAATCAACAGCTATAGGAAGAGCATCATAAAACCTGCACTCAATCCCAAATTCGCGGGATTATGCAGGTCAGGTAACACTCAACCGCCAAATCTGCTGTTTGGGGACAACCTTCCGAAGCAGGTGAAAGACCTGGATGAGGAGGCCAAGGCTATAGGCCTGATCAAGATACCCAGTACCTCAAAATCCCATTACCAGCAGCGCCAGCACCCCTACACATCCACCAGACAACGGTACTATGACAGACCATCTGGTGGTGAAAGCTCGAAGGCCAGCCCACCTGCACAACGGTCTTTTTTTAGACCATGGCCCAGCCCGGCCTTCCTGGAAAATGCGCCAACCCCACAACGCAGCAACACAGCAATAGAAGAAGCAAGGGCAGAGACCACAACACCGGCGATAACCATGGAGGTAGGTGGGTCTGGTTCCCTCAAAAACATTGCATGTTTAAATTTATCGAATGTTGGGGGACGGTTGCACTTGTTTCATCATGCACTTTTACCTCTGATCCTTACATACTCGGAAGTATTCAGGGTTACAAAATTGAATTTATACACAAACTCCCTACACCAGTTCAGCATTCGCCTAGTTTCACAAAAAGAAAGAACGGCAGGCCATGCTGAACTATTAAGACTAAACTATAAAGGGGTAACTGAGAAGACTATCAGAGAATCTCAAGAGTTCGTATCAAATATATTTACAAAAAATAAAAGAGATGGCGGTTGCCGCATCATTTATAGATCTGACCGAACTAAATACTTCCGTTCAGTATGCCCATTTCAAGATGGACACATTTGTCACAGCTAAACAGCTAATATCTGAAAGGTACTACATGGCTTGCATTGATCTTAAAGATGCGTACCATTCAGTACCTATACACAAGGATCATAGGAAATACCTAAAATTTATCTGGATGGGACAATTGTGGCAGTACAAAGCCTTACCCAATGGGTTGTCATCAGCACCCAGACTGTTTACAAAAATATTAAAACCAGCTCTAGCTTATTTAAGGAAACAAAACCATATTGTTATGGCCTACCTTGATGATATCCTCATTGTCGGGGAGAATTTGGAGATGGCTACATTGGCAGTTTCAGCCACAAAACATCTTTTTCAAAAGCTGGGATTTATCATACATCCAGATAAATCAAAATTGGAACCCTCCATTACCATGGATTATTTGGGGTTTACTATTAATTCTGTGCACATGTCTATCACCTTGCCACCTAACAAAGTGGTGGACTTGATAGAAGCTTGCAGAAGCCTCACTGGCATCAGGGAACCATCCATACGGCAAGTAGCCAGAGTGATTGGGAAAATAGTGGCTTCGTTTCCAGCAGCACAATTTGGGCCACTCCATTATCAAAACCTTCAAAGAGCAAAAATTTTAGCTCTCAAAAATCATGCAGGCCATTTTGATAGGCCTATGAAACTACCAGGGAAGGCAAAATCCGAATTAAATTGGTGGATAGAAAATGCTCAGCTTTGTTCTAACCCCATCACTATCATGAATCCCTTGGTTACATTACAAACTGATGCCAGTAATGCTCATCGGTCGGGTCTTACAAAAAATCAAACAAGACTCCGCAAAGGGTATTTTGGTTGTTCCCGACTGGCCTACCCAACCATGGTTCCCAGCAGTACAGAATATGGCCACAGAACACTACATGCGGATAAACAAACGACCTAGTTTGTTGGTACATCCCGTCACAGGGGATAGTCATCCGTGTCATGACCGCATGGATCTATTAATTTGCAGATTCTGAAAAGGCCATTTCTGGGATACGGACTCTCCGATGGAACGATACATGCCATCTCAGCGTCGTGCAGGGAGTCCACCAGAAGACAGTACCTGACGTATGTCAGGAAATGGGAAGTGTTCTGTACCACGACGAACACTATGTATGAAACAGCCACAACCACGGAAGTACTGGAGTTTCTGGCTACCCTTCAGTTCGATGAAGGATTAAGTTACAGTGCTATCAATTGTGCAAGGAGTGCTCTATCAAATTATCTGGGCAAAGGGAGTGATCATCTGGCAATAGGATCACACCCATTAGTGTCTAAACTAATGAGGGGAATATTTAACTCCAATCCCCCTAGGCCCAGATACAACCACACGTGGGACATAAGCATAGTCTTGACTATGTTACGAGGATGGACACCCATAACGGGGATCACCTTGGACAAACTCACATATAAGATCGTAATGATTATGGCACTTGTAACAGCACAACGGGTCCAGTCCCTACACAAGTTAAGTATGGACGCCATGACTATCACCAATGGCAAGATAACTTTCTCATACAGGGATTATTAAAACAAGACCGACCCGGTTCATCTGGCCAAAAATTAGAATTTCAAGCCTATCCTGCAGATACTCGACTCTGCATTGTTACACTTATATTGCAATATATAAAAGTCACTAAGACTCTAAGGGGCACGGAGAAAGCCTCATCACAAAGTCACGGTGCAAACCATATCAAGATGGTTAAGGGTGGTGGTAGAGGCAGCGGGGTGGATACTAACGTTTTTAAATCTCACTCCACTAGGGCTGCATCTACATCGCCGGCTAGGATGATGGAAGTTCCCATGGACCACATCCTGGCGACAGCGGGTTGGAGCAATGAAAAGACTTTCCAACGCTTCTATAATAAACCCTGACACATTTGCAGGGAAAATTTTGAGTTCTGCAAAATAAATTACCCAATGTGGGGTATAGTATTATTTTGGTATGAATAAATACATATTTTGTTTTTCAGCACAGTGTCATGTCTGAAATACGTTCATCCTCTTATCCTAGCATGGCAGTGTGTGAGCATGGATTCGTTCCAGGGCATAGAAACATAGAAACCTAGAAAATAGGTGCAGGAGTAGGCCATTCGGCCCTTCGAGCCACACTGTCATTCAATGTGATCATGGCTGATCATCCAACTCAGTATCCCGTACCTGCCTTCTCTCCATACCCCCTGATCCCTTTAGCCACAAGTGCCACATCTAACGCCCTCTTAAATATAGCCAATGAACTGGCCTCAACTACCTTCTCTGGCAGAGAATTCCAGAGACTCACCACTCTCTGTGCAAAGAATGTTTTCCTCATTTCAGTCCTAAAGGAATTCCCCCTTATCCTTAGACTGTGACCCCTTGTTCTGGACTCCCCCAACATCGGGAACAATCTTCCAGCATCTAGCTTGTCCAACCCCTTAAGAATTTTGTAAGTTTCTATAAGATCCCCCCTCAATCTTCTAAATTCCAGCGAGTACAAGCCGAGTCTATCCAATCTTTCCTCATATGAAAGTCCTGACATCCCAGGAATCAGTCTGGTGAATCTTCTCTGTACCCCCTCTATGGCAAGGATGTCTTTCCTCAGATTTGGAGACCAAAACTGTATGCAATACTCCAGGTGTGGCCTCACCAAAACCCTGTACAACTGCAGTAGAACCTCCCTGCTCCTATACTCAAATCCTTTCGCCATGAATGCTAACATACCATTTGCTTTCTTCACTGCCTGCTGCACCTGCATGCCTACTTTCAATGACTGGTGTACCATGACACCCAGGTCTCGTTGCATGTCCCCCTTTCCTAATCTGCCACCATTCAGATAATAGTCTACCCTCATGTTTTTGCCACCAAAGTGGATAACCTCACATTTATCCACATTATACTGCATCTGCCATGCATCTGCCCATTCACTCAGCCTATCCAAATCACCCTGCAGCCTCCAAGCATCCTCCTCACACCTAACTATACCCCCCAGCTTGGTATCATCTGCAAATTTGGAGATGTTGCATTGAATTCCCTCGTCCAAATCATTAATATATATTGTAAATAGCTGGGGTCCCAGCACTGAGCCTTGCGGCACCCCACTAGTCACTGCCTGCCATTCTGAAAAGGACCCGTTTACTCCTACCCTTTGCCTCCTGTCTGCTAGCCAGTTCTCTATCCACATCAATACTGAACCCCCAATACCGTGTGCTTTAAGTTTGTATGCTAATCTCTTATGCGGGACCTTGTCGAAAGCCTTCTGAAAGTCTAGATATAACACATCCACTGGTTCTCCCTTATCCACTCCACTAGTTACATCCTCGAAAAATTCTATCAGATTTGTCAAACATGATTTACCTTTCATAAATCCATGCTGACTTTGTCCAATGATTTCACCACTTTCCAAATGCGCTGCTATCCCATCTTTAATAACCAACTCTAGCAGTTTCCCCACTACCGATGTTAGACTAACTGATCTGTAATTTCCCGCTTTCTCTCTCCCTCCTTTTTTAAAAAGTGGGGTTACATTAGCTACCCTCCAATCCTCAGGAACTACTCCAGAATCTAAGGAATTTTGAAAAATTATCACTAATGCATCCACTATTTCTGTGGCTACCTCCTTGAGTGCTCTGGGATGCAGACTATCTGGCCCTGGGGATTTATCGACCTTCAATCCGTTCAATTTACCCAACACCACCTCCCGGCTAACCTGGATTTCACTCAGTTCCTCCATCTTATTTGACCCCCGTTCCACTGCTATTTCCGGCAGATTATTTATGTCTTCCTTAGTGAAGACAGAACCAAAGTAGTTATTCAATTGGTCTGCCATGTCCTTGTTCCCCATGATCAATTCACCTGTTTCTGACTGCAAGGGACCAACATTTGTTGTAACTAGTCTCTTTCTCTTCACATATCTATAAAAACTTTTGCAGTCAGTTTTTATGTTCCCTGCCAGTTTCCTTTCATAATCTATTTTCCCTTTCCTAATTAAGCCCTTTGTCCTCCTCTGCTGGATTCTGAATTTCTCCCAGTCCTCCGGTAGGCTGCTTTTTCTGGCAAATTTGTATGCCTCATCTTTTGTTTTTATACTATCCCTGATTTCCCTTGTTATCCATGGATGCACCACCTTCCCCGATTTATTCTTTTGCCAAACTGGTATGAACAACTTTTGTACTTCATCCATGCAGTCTTTAAATACCTTCCATTGCACATCCACTGTCAACCCTTTAAGAATCACCTGCCAGTCTATCTTGGCCAATTCACATCTCATACCTTCAAGTTACCTTTGTTCAAGTTCAGAACCCTTGTTTCTGACTTAATTTTGTCACTCTCCATCCTAATGAAGAACTCAACCATATTATGGTCACTCTTGCCCAAGGGGCCACGCACAACAAGACTGCTAACTAACCCTTCCTCATTACTCAATACCCAGGCTAGAATAGCCTGCTCTCTCGTTGGTTCCTCCACATGTTGGTTCAGAAAACTATCCCGCATACATTCCAGGAAATCCTCTTCCTCAGCACCCCTGCCAATTTGATTCACCCAATCTACATGCAGATTGAAGTCACCCATTATAACCATGTTACCCTTGTTGCACGCATTTCTAATTTCCTGTTTGATGCCATCCCCAACCAATACTACTGTTAGGTGGCATGTACACAACTCCCACTAGCGTTTTCTGTTCCTTAGAGTTTCGCAGCTCTACCCATATCGATTCCACATCCTCCACGCTAATGTCCTTCCTTTCTATTGCATTAATCTCCTCTCTCACCAGCAACGCTACCCCACCTCCTTTTCCTTTTCGTCTATCCCTCCTGAATATTGAATATCCCTGGATGTTCAGCTCCCAGCCTTGGTCATCCTGGAGCCATGTCTCCGTGATCCCAACTATAGCATAGTCATTAATCGCTATCTGCACCTTCAACTCATCCACCTTATTACGAATGCTCCTCGCATTGAGACACAAAGTCTTCAGGCTTGTTTTTACAACACTCTTACTCCTTATACAATTATGTTAACAAGTGGCCCCTTTCACATCGATCCCTATTACACTTGGCCATACTCTCCTATCCCTTTGTGAGCTTTCTTTCCCGTTAATTCTGGGGTCATTAACCATCCCTTTACTCTCTTTCCCTTTAACTCCGTTCTCGATTATCCCATTTGACACCCCACCCCCCTTATTCAGTTTAAAACCATCCGTGTAGCAGTGGCATGAAATCTCAGAGCTTTGAAATCTTCACGTAGTCACTCACGTGACTCCGAAGTAAAATAGTAAGATTAAATGAGAACTTACCAGTTTGAAGTTTGATCTTTATTTTATGAGGAGTTACGATGAGGGATTACGTGCCCTCCTCTCCCAATACCCTCTATTATAAAGTTCAACTGGTATGAAGTTCTCTCTTATCTTACTATATTAGTCTACGTTGCTATCTGTGATTTCACACCACTGCTTTGAAGAATGTCGCGCATGCATGCTGGCGGGGTCTTCACGCAATCCCTCATCGTAACTCCTCATAAAATAAAGATCACACTTCAAACTGGTAAGTTCTCATTTAATCTTACTATTCTTGTGTGAATGTTATTTGGACACTTAGGCTATTTAAAAATGTAAATCTTTTCTTAAGAAATGGATACAAATTCTCTATTTATTTCAATCAATACCGATATATCTACCTAAAATTAAAAAAAAACAATTTGATTCTCAGACTACAAATTTTATTTGGGATTATAAATCACATAGAATTCATAAACGACATCTACGTAAACCCAAAGTAATTGGTGAATTGGCTCTCCCCAATTTCTTATACTATTATTGGGCAGCGAATATTAAAAATGTAATTCACTGGCTGGATAATTCATGTCCACAGGTAGATTGGTTAGTAATGGAGAGAGAGGATTGCCAGCCCTTTAATATAGGCACGATCCTTCTCTCCACAATAAAGTTGAAGAACACAATATACAAGAAAAACCCGATTGTACATAGTACTTTACGAATTTGGAGACAAGTAAAATTTATTCTTAAACTAAGAAATCTGTCTCTCCCCAATAGCTAATAACCCATCGTTCAAACCATCTATTATGGATAAAATATTTATTCATTGGGAAATACTAGGAATTAAAAAGGTTGGAGATGTGTACGAAATGGGAAACCTTATCATTCCGGAAATTACAGTCGAAATAGTCTGAAAGGTAATCAATATCTTCAAATTAGAGATTATCTGAAAACATATACCACGAATACCAAACTCTATTGCCAGATATATTAGATGAGGGTATGAATAGAAACGCAGAGTCAAATAATTGAATATCATACTTGTACAGTATCCTTTTAAATATAGAAACTCCATCATCAGATGTAATTAGAAAAGAGTGGGAACAGGAATTAAGCTTAAAAATTCCCAAAGACAGATGGGAAAAACATCTTTTATATGTACATAATTGTTCGATTAATGTAAGACATATTCTAATCCAATTTAAAATACTACACAGACTATATTACTCAAAAACTAAACTGAACAACATTTTTCCAAATGTATCTCCCATTTGTGACAAATGCTTATCTCAAGAAGCAACTATAACACACTCCTTTGCCTCTTATATAAAACTTCACAGATTTTGGAAAGGAATCTTTGAAATCTTCTCAAAATTATTAAAAAACAAGACTGGACTCCCACAAAGAATTGATTATTTTTGGAATAACAGGAGTCCGCGCTGAGCTATCAATATTTTAAAGACGTTTCCTTAATTATGGCCTGATAATGGCTAAAAAACTAATACTTAAATTTTGGAAAAATGTTTCAATCCCAACTCTCAAAATGTGGATTACAAGCATGTCTGAGATGCCATGTCTTGAAGATATGAGACTCGTTTTAGCGGGAAAATCAGAGCAATTTTTAAAGATATGGTCTTTTATTGATTCATTACGGGTATAGTATGGTGCAACGCAATTCTGGAATTCGATTCACGGACAGGGTGACGGGTGTGGTGAGAAATGAAGCAGGTATATCAACACGTAATGTTCCCTTTGTTTTTGTTTGGTTTTTTTTTGTTTATCTTCCCTTCTTTTCCCTCACTATTTCTTTCATTTTCTTCCTTTCTCGCTCTTTCTCTATTTCATTTTTGTTAAATTTAAAATGAAAGACGTACAAGAAATGTATTTTGATGTATGCCGCGGTTTATATTACTGTACACTGCTTCTAATAAAAATATTAATAAAAAAAAAGAAATGGATAGATGTTTAGATCTAGTAATTGAATTTTGTAATTAGCTACAATTGGGTAACTAACTAATTATATGCTTTAATTTCAGGTCATCCAAGTAAGATTGTTTCATATCTGTTTCAGAATACTTCAATCTACAATAACTGAACATTTCTTTCAGTTCTCTTAATTTTTAAGAAAGTTATGGGCTTTTGACTGTCCTCGATCACAGCTTTTGTGTTAAGTCAATGGAAAAGCAATAGGAAACAAGATGCTAATTTCCGAGTATGAAAATGGTCAACGTTTACAAATAAAAGCTGCAAATAAGCAATTTACAAACTCTAAGAGTGTTCAACACATTTTAATGATAGCACAAGGTATTACATACATCCTCAAGTACTGGCTACATTCTTCTAGTGAACCGTACCCAGGAAGGGGAGGGCGTTATGATTGATGTTGACTAGGCGGGGTTAATGGTACTGAGGTAACTATGTTATTGGTTGCATGCAAAACCATCTACATCCTTCCCCTTCGAAAATAAAAAAAAACAGACCGTTGTCACTACAACAGAATTAAACAGAATCGCCATAACGAACAGGTGGCTTGCTGATCCGGCCCGAGCGCGTACGGATGCCTCCCCCTTCCCCCGGAGGAGCAGAAAAAACAGGGAAACCCGAGACAGCAGGGGAACCAGGGAAGGGCGGTGGGGTTGGAGGAACAGCGGAGGGAGAACCGCGACCGGCAACAGGTGACCCGCGCAGAGGGGAACCGGGTGCTCGATATGGGGAACGAGGCATGCAGGGAACGCTGGCTGGGACAGGAGCCGGCTGCTGGTATGAGAGCGGCGGGGCATAGGGGCCCGGGGCCTGCGGCTTCGGCTCATTAACCGCAAGCAGGTGTTGTCGGCTCCTACGGTAGATGGTTCCATCATAGTCGACCAGATACGAACGAGGTGAGTCGGCCACCCCAACCACGGTAGCCAGACGGGAGTGACCACTGGCGGTTTGCAATCGAACAACCTGTCCAGGCAACAGAGGATCGAGTGGTCTGCACGACCGATCGTGGGAACGCCGCTGGCTGTCATGTTTCTGTTGAATGCGCCTCTGCACGGAGGCAGGCTCCAGCACCCGAGGTTTCAGCTGGCGCTGGGCAATCGGGATGGTAGATCTGGTTGTTCTGGACATTAGACGCTGAGCAGGGGACCCCATGGCCGGATCCCTGGAAACATTCCTGAGGTTCAGGAGATCCAAATACAAATCAGAATTAGACAGTCTCGCCTGTTCCATCAGAAGCTTGGCGCTGCGGACGGCCCGTTCAGCAAGGCCGTTGCTCTGTGGGTACTCCGGGCTGCTGGTGAAATGCACAAAATTCCATTTGTCGGCAAAACTCTTGAACTCTCGGCTGGTAAACTGCCTGCCATTGTCAGTCTGCAGCCTCACAGGGGACCCAAACGTGGAGAAGTGTTTCCGCAGCTTACGGATTACCATCTCTGACGTGAGGGATGTCAGCAAATCCACCTCGAACCAGTTTGAGTACGAGTCGACCAGGACAAGGTAGTGGTTACCACGCCACTCGAAGATGTCGGCAGCCAGCGAGGACCAGGCCAAGGCAGGAGCGGGCTGTTGCAGCAGGGGCTGTCGCTGCTGGTGTGGAGCAAGACTGTTGCACGTGGAGCAGGCAGAAACACCAGGAAACACCACGTCCCTCTCCACCCGCCCCCCGGTCCCTCTCCACCCGCCCCCCGGTCCCTCTCCACCCGCCCCCCGGTCCCTCTCCACCCGCCCCCCAGCCCCTCTCCACCCGCCCCCCGGCCCCTCTCCACCCGGCCCCCGGTCCCTCTCCACCCGGCCCCGGCCCCTCCCGTGGCCGGACAGCGCTGACCCCGGGAGAAGAGTGGGGGCTGTCCTGAGGGATGCGCTCCTTCGGCCGCTTACACCTTGGTGCTGGGGTTCAGAGGAAAGATACTGACACCTTCCCGCTTTCAATGACAGTACCCACAAATATTTATAGTGCAAAAAATGACAATTTTGGCGGTTTTTACAGGTAAGAAGGTAGCGTTCTGTGAGTTAACAGTGTGTGTTGAGGCAGCCGTGTTCTCCACATGGATTGAGCTGTTCTGTGCATGACGCCCTTTGACCCGATGACCTTACGTACAACCCCCCCTATTGAGGGAGTGCATCGTAGGTTCACAATATTAATTCCCGGGATGGCGGGACTGTCATATGCTGAGAGAATGGAGCGGCTGGTCTTGTCTACTCTGGAGGTTTGAAGGACGAGAGGGGATCTTATTGAAACATATAAGATTGTTAAGGGTTTGGACACGCTAGAGGCAGGAAACATGTTGCCGATGTTGGGGGAGTCCAGAACAAGGGGCCACAGTTTAAAAATAAAGGGTAGGCCATTTAGAACGGGGATGAGGAAACACCTTTTCACACAGAGAGTTGTGAATCTGTGGAATTCTCTGCCTCAGAGGGCGGTGGAGGCCGGTCCACTGGAAACTTTCAAGACAGAGCTAGATAGGCTCTTAACGATAGGGGAGTCAGGGGATATGGGGAGAAGGCAGGAACGGGGTACTGATCACAGTGAATGGCGGTGCTGGCTCGAAGGGCCGAATGGCCTACTCCTGCACCTATTGTCTACATCTCTCTCCCGGGAAGGTGCCGCAACAGGACCGTGCTGGAGATCACCAGTGGTAAGTTAATCAGTTAGGGTGTCAATTAGGGGAGGACAGGAGGCGTATTGACTATTAATTCAGCTGAGTTTCCACACTGTATCTTCAAATTAAACTGGGGTGTGAACGGGTGATCGCTGTTCAGCACGGAGTTGGGTTGAAGGGCCTGTTTCCGCCCTGTATCGCATAAAATAAACTAGTGTGTGCACGGGTGATCGCTGGTCAGCACGGACTCGGTGGGCCGAAGGGCCAGTTTCCGCGCTGCATCTCTGAAGTAAAAAAACAGAAAAAGAGTGAGGGTGATATTTTGGGGCCTGTTTCAAGATGGCCTACTTTTGCCTCCTTTATCCAGGGTGAGAAAATGTCAATTTCCGCCCCGTATCCTCGAAAATCGCCATTCTCGCCTTATTCTACAGTCTTCCCTTGATAATCGTGATGTTGTCTGGAATTGTGGCGGCGTTTCGGATCGGGGTGAGTGGATGGAAAGAGAGGGGGAAGAGAGGGAGGGGGGAGTGAGAAAGGGGAGCGTGGGGGAGAGTGAGAGAGGGGGAAGAGAGAGAGTGATGAGAGAGAGGGGGAGAGTGAGAGAGATGGGGAAGGGAGTGGGAGAACTGTGAGAGGGGGGGGGGAGTGAGAGAGGGGTAATAGAGAGAGTGGGGAGAGAGAGGGGGGGAGAGTGAGAGAGGGGTGTGAGATATAAAAAAATCACAAATGCTGTTTGAGACAAAGGTAATATTCTGCAGAGTAGGTGCCTCTGCTTTGCTGTCCCCTAGAGGCACACCAACGTTAGGATAGTAAAGCCCCTTTATACACACAATTCTGCTGGTTTAACCTCCCCAATGGCTCTTCCCAATCAGAGCACTGAGGTGCACAATCTATAGGTACGTCCCCCAGTGCCTCCCACATCATACATTGCATGTTCATGGTAATGAGCAGTTTCTTGACCAGGGGCGTGTAAGTAATATTCATTTATTTCATTAAGCATGCTCAGTTGCAATTGACCTGGCCTAGTTTCTCGTATTTTAATTGAAAAGCTAGTATCTGGTGATTATGGCCGCATCCCCCATCTCTGTCTGCCGCTATACAATGCTATCATTGGTGCTCAAGGATGATGCTGGTTACCTCATTCACAACGATATTAGAATCCTCGCCCGGTCCTTCACAACAGTGGGGGTTAATCACTCTATTTCTCACAATCCTCCCTTTTTCTTTTGCTATGCATTTATTGATTAAACCCCAATTTCAAGCTCCCGCAGTTCTAATTGAAGTAACATTCTCCTAATCTCCTTCTCCTGTGAATCCTGGACCTTCCCCGGTCGCATTATCATTATTTTCTGTGCTACCCTTTTTTCTCCCATAGGTACTACTACAGCCTGCATCTGACATACTCCTCGTAATAAGTTCCCTGAAACAAGGGATACAACAGGGGATAAATATCAGCCTGGCCAATGCAGATAGAAACACGAGTCCCGCCGTTCTCCACCATGTTCCTCGAGGATGGAATCCCACCATCCGATAACCACTCTCAAAGGGAGGTGGAGAGAGAGGGGACGGAGACAGGGGGGAGAGAGAGAGGGGCTGAGAGGAGAGAGAGAGGGGGAGACAGAGAGGGCATGAATGGGGAGAGAGAAGAGGGACAGGGAGTGGGGGGGGAGAGAGGGGGGTGAGTGAGGTGGGAGAGTGAGGTGGGAGAGGGGAAGAAGAGAGAGGGGTGAGAGGGAAGAGAGAGGGGGTGGAGAGGGTAGGAGAGAATGGGAGAGAGGGGGAAGAGGGAAAGTGAAAAATGGGGGAAAGAGAGGGAACTGGGGGGCAAAGAGAAATAGGAGATTGAGACAGAGGAGAAAGAGAGAGGGGAGAAAGAGCATGGGGAGAGTGAGGTGGGAGGGAGAAATGGGGGAGAGAGAGGGGAAGAGAGAGGAGGAGAGAGAGGGAGGGGGGAGACAGTGTGTGTGTGGAGAGGGAGAGAGGGAGAGAGAAAGAGATAGAGAGAGTAGAGGAGGGGGGAGAGAGAAGAAAGAGGGAGAGAGAAGAAAGTGGGAGAGAAAGAGAGGGGGAGGGAGAGAGGGGGAGGGAGAGAGGGGGAGAGAGGGAGGGAGGGGGAGAGATAGAGAGTTATGGGAAGGAGAGAGGGGACGAGAGAGGAGCGAGATGGAGGTGGGAGAGAGGGAGAACAGAGAGAGAGGGGGGGGAGGGGGGGGAGGGTGAAAGGGGGGAGGGAGAAAGGGGGGAGAGAGATGGGGAGAGAGGGGAAGAGAGAGCGAGAGAGGGAGAAAGGAGAGGGAAGGGGAGAGGGGGTGAGAGGGGAGAGACGGGGAGAGAGAGGGGAGGGAGAGGGAGGGAGAGAGAGGGGGAGAGAGAGAGAGAGAGAGAGAGAGAGAGAGAGAGAGAGAGAGAGAGAGAGGGGAGAAGGGGGAGAGGGAGATAGGGGGGAGAGAGAGGGGGAGAGGGGGAGCGATAGGGGGCAGAGAGGGGATAGAGAGGCAGGGCTGCCAACTCCCATGCACTGAGCGTGAGAATCACACATTTTGCCAAATTCTCACGCTGATCACAAATTTCTCACGCTCTGTCGTGAGAAATTCTGTGATCAACGAAATTTTATAAATTCATATCAGCTGCATGGGCCATGGGAGTTGGAAGCAGAAGCAGCGACTGGGTACAGATGCAGATGGGGAGCAGGGCTGGCGAGTCGCTCACTGCAACTCCGGCCATGGAGCACCCTCAGTGCAAGGCGTCGGAAGCGTTGCACCGCTGCCGTGAGAGTTTCTGTGCCAAATTCACCCTGGTGACTGGCATGGATCAGGCTGCGGCTCGGTGCATCCTGGAGGACAACCAGTGGCTGCCGGAAGTAAGTACCAAGCACTGGGTAGAAATGGTGGAAGATAATGGACCTCAAATGGGGGTGGTTGGAGAAAGCATCCTGCTCGCCTGCTAGATTTTCACTTACTGTAACTGCAGGAAAAATGTTCCCGATGTTGGGGGAGTTCAGAACCGGGGTCTACGGTTTAAGAATAAAGGGGGAGGCAGTTAGGACTGAGGACAAACTTTCTTCACGCAGAGAGTTGTGAATCTGTGGAATTCTCTGCCACAGAAGGCAGTGCAGGTCAATTCACTGGATGTTTTCAAGAGAGAGATGCATTTAGCTTACGAAATCAAGGGATAAGGGGAAAAAACAGGAAAGAGGTACTGATTCTAGATGAATAGCCATGATCATATTGAATAGCAGTGCTGGCTCGAAGGGCCGATGGCCTATTCCTGCACCTATTTTCTACATTTCTATGCTTGAGTATATGGCAATAAAACTCGATCACTTGATTTTGAAGCATTCATGCATGGTGGAGGTATAACGTGGTCATGGAATGATAGTGTGAAAACAGGCCCTTCAGCACAACTTACCCACACCCGCCAACATGTCCCAGCTACGCTACCTGCTTATGGTCCATACCTCCAAACCTGTCCTATCCATGTATCAGTCTAACTGTTTCTTAAATGTTGGGATGGTCCCTGCCTCCACTATCTCCTCTGGCAGCTTGTTCCAAACACCCACCACCCTTTGTGTGGATAAAGTTACCCCTTAAAAGGTTACCTCTTAAAAATACTTCATACAAAAAACATTGAAATCATACTTCTACAATGCACTAAAATAGTAAGATTAAATTAGAACTTACCATTTTGAAGTTTGATCTTTTTTATGAGGAGTTATGATGAGTGATTACATGAAGACCCCGCCAGCACGCATGCGCGACGTTCTTCAAAGCAGTGGTGTGAAATCACAGATACCAAAGTTGACTAACATAGTAAGATAAGAGAGAACGTTACATTTCAGTTGACCTTTATAATAGAGGGTTTGGGAGCTGAGGGCACGTAATCCCTGATCATAACGCCTCATAAAATAAAGATCAAACTTCAAACTGGTAAGTTCTCATTTAATCTTACTATTTTATTCGGAGTCACGTGAGTGACAGGGGAAAGTCATCCGTGCCATGACCTGTTGGTTTGCAGATTCTGAACAGGCCATTTCTGGACTACGGACTCTACGTGAAGATTTCAAAGCTCTGTGATTTCCTGCCCTGGAACAAGTCCATGCTCACACACTGCCATGCTAGGAAATGGAGGAAGTAACATATTTCAGACATGAAACTGTGCTGAAAAACAAAAAGGTATTTATTTCATACCTAACATAATAATGCCCCTACATTGGGGTAAATCATGAAACAGAACTTAAAATGTTTTCCGCAAATGTCTTGGGAATGGCAATGGGTTTATTATAGAAGCGCTGAACAGTCCTTTCATTATTCTAATCCGCTGTAGCAAGGATGTGGTCCATTGGAACTTCCATCATCCTAGCCACCGTTGTGGATGCAGCCCTGGTGGAGTGAGATTTAAAAATATTAGTGTCCACCTCCGCTGCACCCAATACCACCCTTAACCATCTGGAAATCGTTTGTACTGTGACCTTATGGTGAGGGCGTTTGTGGCTAATAAGTAAAGCCCTCTCCGTCCCCCTGAGACTCTTGGTGACCTCTATATATCGCAATATATATGTCACGATGCAGAGCCGACAATCTGCAGGATAGGCCAGAAATTCTAATTTTTGACCAGTAGATCTGGGTCTATCCTGTTTAAGTAGCCCCTCTAAAAGGAAGGTTATCTTGCCACTAGTGATATACATGGCATCCATACTTAGCTTATGTAAGGACTGGACCCATTGTGCTGTTACAAGTGCCATTAACATAACCATTGTATAGGTTAATTTATCCAGTGTGAGTCCCGATATAGGTGTCCATCCTTGAAGCATAGTCAACACTATGCCTATATCCCAACTATGGGTGTATCTGGGCCTGGGGGGATTAGAATTAAATATACCCCTCATTAGTTTAGATACCAGTGGGTGTGATCCCACAGCCAGGTGATCACACCCTCGGCCCAGATAATTGGATAGGGCACCACGGGCACAATTAATGGCACTGTAGCTCAATCCCTCATCAAAATGAAGGGTAGCCAGGAACTCCAGCACTTCAGTGATGGTGGCTGTGTCGGATGAAGTGTTCGTTCTGGTGCAGAACACTTCCCATTTCTTCACATATGTAAGATATTGTTTCCTGGTGGACACCCTGCCCGATGCTGTGATGACATTTATCGTCATGTCGGAGAGTCCGTAGTCCAGAAATGCCCTGTTCAGAATCTGCAAACCAACAGGTTAATTCGGTCATGGCACGGATGACTTTCCCCTGTCACAGAGTGTACCAAAAGGCTTGGACGTTTGTAAATCCGAATGCAGGGTTCTGCGGCCATATTTTGTACTAGTGGGAACCATGGTTGGGTAGGCCAGTCGGGAACAACCAAAATACCCGTTGCGGAGTCTTGTTTGATTTTTTGTAAGACCCGACCAATGAGGCAGAGGGGGGAGAAATGCATAGAAAAACAAATCCCCCCAATGCATAAGTTCACTTTTATTCCAATTAATACTATATCCTGAAAACGAACCAAATTCAGTTATTAAATTTAATAAATTTAAAATACTAATTTCGGGTTTTGTAATATAAAGTAATACATCATCAGCATATAAGGAGATTTTATTTTCAGTTTCTCTAGTTTTGTACCCATATATTTCAGGATGTAATCTCACGCTTTGAGCTAATGGTTCAATTGCAAGTGCGAACATTAGTGGGGATAAGGGACAACCTTGTCTACAGCCTCGGGATAAATTAAATTTAGTTGATAACATTTGATTTGTTAATATTCTAGCTGTTGGATTTGCATATAATAATTTAACCCATGATATAAACTTCTCTCCAAACTTAAAAGTTTCCATGACCGAAAACAGATAGGACCATTCCACCTGGTCAAAGGCCTTCTCCCAAGCAACATATGTTGGTAGTTGTTGATTTAATCTGGATGCAAACAGGTCGATATCTGGTGTCCCATACCGTTCTATAATATCGGCAAACACTTTCCGATCCAACATCCATTCGGTGTTGTCATTGGATTTGCGTGACTTGGTGTCCGCCACTGTACTTAGCTTACCTGGATCCAAATATTCCTGAGATCCTAATATTCCTTTCCAGACACCAGTGCCAGATATTATTAACCAATTCATTGCATGATATCGACTTTATTCCACCCATGAGATTAATATAGGCCACCACAGTGGTATTATCAATCTGTAATCGGACATGCAAATGGCGCATGTCTGAGCAATAGGCCCGGAGTCCATGAAATGCTCCCAGCATTTCTAAATAATGAATCCCTAGTGCTCCCAACAGGGTTAATTCTTGTGCACTCCATCTGCCTCCACAACTTGAGGTGATATTAGTTGCTCCCCAACCTTTTGCACTGGCATCAGTCTGTAATGTAACCGAGGAATTCATGATAGCGATGGGGTTGGAACAATGCTGAGTATTGTCTATCCACCAATTTAACTCTAATTTGCTTTCCCTGGTAGTTCCATTGGCCTATCAAAATGGCCCGCATGAGTTTTAAGAGCTAATATTTTTGCTCTTTGTAGATTTTGGTAATAGAGTGGTCCAAATTGTGCTGCTGGAAATGCAGCCACTAGTTTCCCAATTACTCTGGCTACTTGCCGAATGGATGGTTTTCTGATGCAAGTGAGGCTTTTACATGCTTCCGTCAAGTCTGCAACTTTGTTTGGTGGCAAGGTGTTAGACATTTGAACAGAATCGATAGTGAACCCCAAATAATCCATGGTAGTGGAGGGTCTCAATTTTGATTTATCTGGATGAATGATAAATCCCAGCTTTTGAAAAAGATGCTTTGTGGCTGATACTGCCAATGTAGCCAACTCTAAATTTTCCCCTACAATAAGAATATCATCAAGGTAGGCCATAACAATATGATTTTGTTTCCTCAAATATGCCAAAGCTGGTTTTAGCAATTTGGTAAATAGTCTGGGTGCCGATGATAACCCATTGGGTAAGGCCTTGTACTGCCAAAGCTGTCCTATCCAGACAAATTTCAGATATTGACGATGATCCTTGTGTATTGGTACTGAATAGTATGCATCCTTTAGATCGATGCAAGCCATGTAGTACCTGCCAGAGATTAGCTGTTTGGCTGTGACAAACATGACCCTTTTGAAATGGACATACTGAACAGAAGTATTCAGTTCGGTCAAATCTATAATGGTGCGGCATCTGCCGTCTTTTTTGTTTTTGGTAAATATGTTTGATACGAACTCTTGAGATTCTCTGTTTGTCTTCTCAATTACCCCTTTTGCGTTTAATCTTAAAAGTTCAGCATGGCCTTCTATTCTCTCTTTTTGGGAGAGTATAAACTTCCGGCTAGGTGTATGCTCAACTGGGATGGGGAGTTCGTATACAAATTCAATTTTGTATCCCTGCATACTTCCGAGTATGTAAGAATCAGAGGTAAAAGTGCTCCACACATGACGAAACAAGTGTAACTGTCCCCCAACCCATGATGAGTCTAGACATGCAATGTTTCCGAGGCAACCAGACCCACCTACCTCCAAGGTTACCGGCGGTTCTGTGTTGGTTGTCTCTGTCCTTGCTTCTTGTTCTGTTGTGTTGCTGCGGTGTGGGGATGGTGCATTTTCCAAGAAGGTTGGGCTGGGCCATGGTCTAAAAAAGACCTTTGTGCAGGTGGGCCGGCCTTCGAGCTTTCACCACCAGATGGTCTCTCATTGTAACGGTGCCTGGTGGATGTGTAGGGGTGCTGCCGCCGCTGATATGGGGTTTTGGAGGTGTTCGGCACCTTAATCATGCCGATAGCCTTGGCCTCCTCATCCAGGTCTTTTACCTGTTTTGGGAGGTTGTCCCCAAATAGCAATGTTGGCGGCTGTTCACTGCTGGGCCTGCATAATCCCGCAAACTTGGGATTGAGTGTAGGCTTTATGATGCTCTTCCTGTAGCTATTAATTTCAAATAGCGTATTGCACTGGAGTGCTAGAGCGTCTTGCAGTTCTTCAGGCATTTCAACCCCATCAACTGTTCTGGCTACTGCTGTAATCCCAGCAGACCAGTAGCTTGAGGATTCTTTGGAGTTTCACCTCCTGGCTCCTTATGGCCGGGCTCATGTTGCCCCAAATGGGGTTGTTGGCAGCAGGCACATTTAGAGAAATACAATTCTCTGGCGCAAGATATTTATCTGCCGTATTGTTAATTGCCTGTTCCTGCAGCTGGTTTGTTGCCATGTAATTTATACTGGCTGTCAGCTTAGGATGCAATGGCAGCCCTTTTGTTGACCGAATAGCGAATTTGTTGACCATACCCAGTAATTCGTCTTGCGGCACCCCTGACACAGATGAGTCGTGAGCCATGTCCCCTTCTTCAGGGTCAGCCCAGCTCTGACCCCCAATGCTCCCCTGCGAAGAGGGTGAGACATTTGGCAGTCCTTGATAGGAAGCTGCCGTGGGTCTGCGAAGAGACCGACTGTGACTCTGCCTCTGCAAAAGCAGGTCACGCTGGAGCAATTGCTCCACCATCCGCTCCATGCAGGTACGACGACCGCCGTCGCTATCAGCGAACGGGGTGTCCTCAGGTCCTGACCCAGCCAAGTCAGCGGACCTGTCCGACTTCTGGGTGGTTTTCCGTCAGACCGCGGCGCACCTGTGGTCTGTTGCGGCGAGAAGTCGGGGGGCTGCTGGATGTACCTGCAGCTCTGGAGAGTCGGCACGCTGCTGACTGCTTTCCACAGCAGCGATTTTTGCCGCTGCTCTCCGTGATTTTCTGGACTCCATGGTGCTGTTTCCTGCAACACACAACACACAGTCGCCACGAAACTCTACCAGACTGGTAAGTACTTACCGTTCGCTTGTTTTTAAACTTATGCTGGAGGAGCGACGCTCCTCCCGACTGTCGCTTCCGCAATGCGTTCGACGATATGTCGCGCATGCGTGCTGGCGGGGTCTTCACGTAGTCACTCACATGACTCCAAAGTAAAACATGATTTTAATATATCAAATTTCAAAAAGTTCCTACCCTGGGAGGGGGGGACACCCTTCTTCCACACCCTCTCCCCACTCGGTTGCTCCGCTCCCTCACCGGGTACCCCCAAGGCCAGTGATCAGTGATCGCTCAGCCTCCCCACTTTTAAAAATGCTCCGCGGCCCCTGGTTCAGATTGAGAACACTGCCTGATGTGAGCAGGGAACTGAGGCCAGTTGTCCATGATGTTTGGATCCCAATGCTCAGCGCTTCATGTTTCAGAGTTGGCTAATGTTGTTGATTTGTAATTAACCTGATGACTTCAGGACAGTTTGTTACAAAAATGAAATAAATGGTATCAGAATACTTATATAGCTGAGTGAGTATAATTTTATGGATGGGAATTGTGTTCAACCAATTGATGACGTCTTTGACAAAGTGACTAGCATATTAGATAACAAGGAAGCCAATGAATGTAGCAAATTTTGTTATCCATAATTTGGTCTGTGAAGTGCCCCAAAAAGGATTACTGCATTAGCTAAGCACCTGTGGACTTGAACCTAATAGGTTAAGTCCAGGGGGTCACATATGGGGCTTTATGTGTCGACCAGATATATTGTCAGTGCAAAGGGGCTAGGAGCAAAGGGGCCAAGTGTGCATCCAGAGTCAAGGTCTGGAATAGTACTAGGTGTGCAGTCAAAGCTAGGAGCAGGGGTACGTTCAGCACTGGGAACCGAAGCAGGTAAGCAGCTATGATCAGGGTAGAATAGGGGGGCAGGTGTAGGGCTGGACTCAGGGACAGGAATGAGAGAAGGTATGCAACTGGAGTCAGAGCCAGGAGTAGTACCAGGTGTGCAGTGAGACCCAGGTTGGCCAACATGGGTCAAGTGCTTGATTATAATCTGATTTCCATACATGAATACACTAAGATCATTCATGTGCTGCACGTATGGATCAGAGCCTGGATCTACTGTGGAATGTAATGTACTCTACCCTTATTCATAGCTAATCCAATTTAAAGCATATATATTGCATTCTGTACCAGTGAGAGGGAGGACAGCCTCCTCCCAACCCCCCCCCCCCCCCCCCCCCCCCCGGCTGCTACGCTTCCTCGGGCTTGGTCTCACAATTTCTCACTCCCAACTCTCACCCAATGTTGGCAGCCCCGCCTCCTGTGACCACTTGGTGGCTATCGGGTGTGCTTTTATCTCAGTTGGCTGGATGGATGCTAGGAGTTTTCCATGTGGAGCAAAGGGGTGATGAGACTTCAGTCAGGGTGGTCTCTGCTCTCTGCTGATAGCCCGATGGAGGAGGTGATCTGACAGCCCTCAGAGCCTATAATACAGTCCTATGGCTCAGAATTTTGGCCAAAGCCCAGAATTTAGGCCTGGAGTCAACAAGACATTCCCAGAGCCTACAACACAGCACCAGAGCCTATGACACAGGCCCAGAGCCTATGACACAGGCCCGAAGCCTATGACACAGACCCGAAGCTTATGACACAGGCCCGAAGCCTATAACACAGGCCCGAAGCCCATGACACAGGCACGGAGCCAATAAAACAGGCCTGGAGTCTACAACACAGGCCTATGAAACAGGCCCGGAATCCCAGAACATCAGGCAAAGCCCAGAACACAGGCCTTGGGCCTAAATTGTAGGCCTGACGTCAACGTGCAAATCCTCTGAACCAAAGAGCATTATTGAGAGATATTTTAGTGGGTGCTTAGCGACAGATATAATATATTTGTGTATTCATGTTTGGATCTAAATGTCTTAATGAATCTTTTTGGGCCAAAAATCAGCAATTATAGACATTGAAATAATAGCAAAAATAAAGCATAATCCCCCCCCCGTTGATGTCAGTGAGTGAGGAAAGAAAGGAGGTCTGGGCGCCCTCTTGTCCTCCTACTCTAGCGCCTCCCTGGTGGCGGGAGGTCACGATGTACCTGTCCACATTCCCCACAGACGCTGCCTGACCCGCTGATTTACTGCAGCACTCTATGACCTTCTTCCCATGATGCATGGCGTCGCCCCCACTAGTGAATACCCCTTGGATTGGGGGTGACTTCAGGGCGCTGGTGGTTCTGGCTTGCGGACGGGCGGCTCCTCCCCCAGGTTGGTGCGGAGCCCCCACTTCTCCCCTGCCCTCCTTTCCCCCCCCCTCACCCCCTCGCTTCTCCCCCTCCCCTCACTTCCACTGTCCTCATCCCCCTTCCCCACTTGCTTCCTCACCATCTCTCACCTCATTCCCACCTCCCTTGCCCCCCCTCCCCTCATTCTTTCATCTCCCCCCTCAGAGGCCTTCAGCTGCTCCGACTGCGGCAAGAGCTTCAAGACGACGCATGAGCTGAAGATACAGCGGCGAGTCCACATGGGGCGAAAAGCTCTTCAACTGCTGCACCTGTGGCAAAAACTTTGCCTGGATGTCGGGGTTGCGGCTGCACAGGTGGGTGCACAGCAGTGAGCAGCCCTTCACATGTTCCGACTGCGGCAAAGGCTTGAAGTAGTCGCCGGACCTGTTGATGCACAGGCAGGCCATGGTGCAGCTGGTCTGCGACTGCACTCACCATGATGCCCATCGTGGGCTGGTTCCATCACCTCCTCACAAAGGTCACTAGCTTAGCACTGGCCCTGGCACCCAGATCTGGCCCGCTGGACAGCAGCTTTTGTTTGGGGGGTGATGGGCCGGTACTGCTCGCTGGTGAAGGCGTGGGTGGAGGTGGCTGCCTCTGGCAACACCGTGGCCGCTCGGCAAGGACGTCAGCAGACTGGCCGATCTCCTCGCCACTCTCTGCTCCACCATCCTCAACCAGATCAAGGCCGTGCTGGCATCCGTACATCTGAATTTCAAAATCCACAGAGAAATTTCATGTCTCTCACATCTGAACTGTACTTATCAGCCACCACCTGCTATAAACCCAGCTACCTTTGTACCACTGCCAGAAGAACAATGCGACCATGATTGTCTGCTGCTTGTGGAAGCCGCTGCCACTCCCCGCTGGACTTACAGTCATCCGATTGATAATCCTGATCTGATCCTATTTACCGATGGCTCTTCACACCAATCTAGCGATGACAGATTATTGGCAGGATATGCAGTGGTCACACCACACCGAGTGCTGGAGGTGTATGCTTTACCATCCAGAACGTCTGCTTAGGCAGCTGAGCTGTATGCCCTGACTCGTGCCTGCATATTGGCAAAGGATACAAGTGCTAATATCTACACCGATTCTTGCTATGCGTTTGGGGTTGTACATGACTTTGGACAGTTATGAAAAAATAGAGGATTCATCGCATCAACAGGAAAGGCTATTAAGTGTGATAAGCTGATCTTAAATGTATTAAGATCCTAAAATGTAGACATATTCCTCATTAACTATCTTTGCAGTATAAAATACATGAATATACTAACATTGTGTGGGGTGAGATAGAATACAAGGGTGAAGTGAGACATCTAGATGGGCATCTAAACAGGAGGAAGGTAGAAGTTTGAAATCCAACAAACAACTTCCACACAGAACTTAGTGAACTCGCTGCTGGAAGTAAACAAGCTTCCTTATCTGATTAGAATGTTGGGTTTGTGCCCATATTCCTTCGCATCCACAAGGAGATATCTCTTTGCTTGCTCCAACCAAAATTGTAATCCGACCTGTACGGCTCCATTTTTGCAACTGATTAATGAGACAAGATATTAATATCCTTTCTTACTCCAAGTGTTCATCAAGAAGGAGGGAACTGTGGAAGAAAAAATAATATCCATCCTTATTTAATATTGATTGGAATTGAACAAGGTAACGAAAGGATGTATTGGATGCGACAATTGGCAGCTCTCGCTTGACCAGGTGCAGAAGAGGTTGTGGCAATCGGCAAAGATCAGACGTATTACCTCTTGTCTGGGAATGTGTGAAGCGTGGATGGTAGATGTAAACATGAAATAGCAGAGCAGATAACAAAGCTTGTTTACTCTTCTGTCAGGAGTTACAGACAATCTCCCGTGCCCATTACCGCTAGTAGCATAGATATGTTGGAGTAAATGGGAGGCTTAAGATTGGCTTGGAATAGGGATGGTGGTGTGGGCTTCCTGAAGATGAGATAGAATGTCAAGATTCCCCTGTATTGTGTTTGACTTGTATTAATCATTCCCCCACAGACCCCCACACACACCCCTCCCCTGAGAGGTAGAATATTGCTTTGGGGGAACGGGTTGTGTTGGGGGAACAGGTGAGTGGTGGAATATTGCGTTGGGGAATGGGTTGTGTTGGGGCGACCAGGCCTCTCGTGTGACTGGGACCCAACGGGTCCCACTGAGTCTAGTCATGCAATAAAATCTCAAAGAAATTCTGCAAAGTCTCCGCTTTTCATTTTCCTTTAATTTCCCTCCACAATTAAATTCATTTCTTCCACAAAAAAAGACAATTATTTCATTGGAATACGACTTGGCTCCAGTGGGTTGACGAAAAAGTCCTTGTTTACGGCAGCTGGAGTCTTGCGGACGTCCAAGGGCAGAGAGCAAGATCCCAATGTTCGGAGTTGAGGGGGAACAGCTGGGGAACAGAAGTGGTGACTCCGAATTAATCCTGACGCCTTTCACCAGCGAGAAGACAGAGGAATGATGAAGTGATGGCCCACGATTTGGGGAATTCAATGTTCATGTCATTGGGCTGCAAGCTATGAGGGGCTGTTCCTCCAGTTTGCGTGCCACCTCACTCTGGCAATGGAGGAGGCCCTGGACAGAAAGTCCAGTGTGGGAGTGGGAAGGGGAGTTAAAATGGTTGGCAACCGGGAGATCCAGCAGGCCTTGGCGGACCGAGCTCAAGTGTAGGATGAAATGCACGCCTAATCCAGATACAAGGAACAACAGATGCTGGTTTACAAAAAGAGACACAATCTCCTGGAGTAACTTGCACCTCTGAAGAGCATGGACAGGCAACATTCTAGGTCAGGACCCTTCTTCAGATTGCTTGGTGTGGGGGGGTGGAGAAAGTTGGAAAGGAGAGGTGGGAGTGGTCGCCTTAGATTGCCTTCCCTCTACAGATGCGGCCTGACCAACTGAGTTCCTTCACTGCTCTGGAGGGAATATACAGATTATGTTTTGAGTCAGGACCCTTCTTCAGACTTAGTGGAGAGGGTGGGGGAGGAAGCTGCTAAAGAGAGATGGGGGCTAGACAAAACCTGGCAAGTGATAGGTGGATACAAAATGCTGGAGTAACTTAGCGGTACATGCAACATCTCTAGAGAGAAGGAATGGATGATGTTTCAGGTTGAGACCCTGCTTCAGAAGTGATAGGTGGATATAGGTGTGGGAGACACAACTACAGACGCAGGAATCTTGCATAGAACACAATTTAGTTGGATGCACAGAATCTCTTGCCCAGAGTGTGGGAATCGAGGACCAGAGGATATGGGTTCAAGGTGAAAGGGAAAACATTTAATAGGAATCTGAGGGGTGACTTTTGAATAGAGGGTGGTGGGTGTATGGAACAAGCTGCCGATGGAGGTAGTTGAGGCTGGGACTATCCCAACATTTAAGAAAGAGCTATAGGCAGGTACATAGATAAGCCAAGTTTGAAGGGAAATGGACTAAATGCAGGTAGATGTGGCTAGTGTGGACTGAACACGTTGGTCAGTGTGGGCCGAAGGTACTGTTTCCACACTGTATCACTCTATGGCTCTAACACAAAGTGCTGGAGTAACTCAACGGTCAGACAGCATCTGTGGAGAACATGGATAGGTGATGTTTCACCGAGCGCTGGAGTAACTTGGCGGGTCAGGCACCATCTGTAGAGAATATGGATAGGTGAAATTTCACAGAGTGCTGGAGTAACTCAGCAGGTCAGGCAGCATCTGTGGAGAACATGGATAGGTGACGTTTCACAGAGTGCTGGAGTAACTTGGCGGGTCAAGCAGCAAATGTGGATAACGTGGATAGGTGACATTTCACCGAGTGCTGGAGTAATTCAGCAGGTCAGGCAGCATCTGTGGAGAACATGGATAGGTGACATTTTGGGTCAGGCCCCTTATTCAGACTGACACTATGTTACCAGATGAGGGGGGGATCGGCAGATAAGTGACAGAGGCGAGGGGAAATAAGGAGATAAAAGGATGTGAGATAAGGAGAGAGGACTGTATATGTGCAGCTTTAAGGGTCATTGTTCGGGTAGCATTTGGAGTATTGCATTCAGTTAACCAGAATGGTTTAAAAACAAGGAACTGCAGATGCCGGTTCACAAAAAAGGACACAAAATGCTGGAAATAACTCAGCAGGTCAGGCAGCATCTCTGGACAGAAGGACAGAGTGAAATTTCTGGTCGAGACTGAGGATGGTCTTGACCAGAAATGTTACCCATTCCTTCCAGCATTTTGTGTTTACCTAAACTGCCCCTATCCACGTGGTGTTGTGCCAGCAGGCTGGAGGAGCTGGCAAAGGCCTTGCCACAGAGCGGGCAGGTGAAGGGGCAGTGGCCGGTGTGGAATTGCCAGTGCTCCTCCGGCTCCCCTCAGGGCTGTGTCCTGAGTCCACTGCTGTTTACCCTGATGACCCACAACTGTTGTGCCAGGTTTAGTACAAACCACATCATGAAGTACGCAGATGACACAACAGTGGTGGGCCTCATCAGGGACGACAATGAGCTGGCTTACAGGGAGGAGGTGAAACAACTGGTGGACTAGTGCAATACGAACAATCTGATCCTGAATGTCAAAAAAACAAAGGAGGTCATCGTCGACTTCAGGAAAAACCGGCACAGTCCCTCACCACTTCACATCAATGACAGCGATGTGGAGGTGGTCAGTAGCACTAAGTTCCTGGGGGTGCAGATCACTAACAGTCTGGTCAAATAACATCTCATCAACAGTTAAGAGAGCGCAGCAGCGGTTGCACTTTCTGCGCCGGATGAGAAGAGCTCACCTCCCCCATCCCATCCTCACCACTCTCTACAGGGGCACCCATAGAGAGTATTCTGACCAGCTGTATCTCTGTCTAGTTTGGGGACTGTAAAGCCTCCGACGGGAAGTCCGTGCAGAGTGGTGAGGACAGCGGAAAAAATCATCGGGACTTCTCTCCCGTCAATCGGGGATATTGCGACCAAACGTTGCGTGTCTAAGGCCAGCAGTATTATAAAAGACCCCACACATCTCCATCAGACTGTTCACTCTGCTGCCCTCGGGCAAAAGATATCGTAGCATAAGGAGCAGAACATCAAGGTTCTGCAACAGCTTCTTCCCATGAACCATCGATCTCCTGAATGCCATGTAATGGGCTGCCACCATTGTCTATTTATCCTTTTTGTAGGGTACGCCGGTGCTGCCACAGGCTGGACATGCGTGTGAAACCCTTGCGCACACAAAGGGTCTCTCTCTGGTGTGTATCCGCTGGTGCTCCCGCCACCCCCATGCTCTCTCGTCACAGTGGGAGCAGCTGATCGTAAGCGTGGGCCTCACCACAGTACAGGCAGTCGTAGGGCTAGCCACTGGTGTGTACGTGCTGGTGAGACAATGCATGGGAGGCCATGGCAAAGTGCTCTCAACACACCGGGCTGGGGACGGGACGGTTGCCGGTGTGCACCCGCTGGTGGGACATTAGCCTGGTGGAGCGGGTGAAGCCCTTGCCGCACTGGGCACAGGTGTAGGGACGCTCCCCGGTGTGGGTGCACTGGTGCTCCAGAAGGCTGCTGGATCTGGTGAAGCCCTTGCTGCATTGGGCACAGGTGTAGGGGCGCTCGCCGGTGTGGGTGCGCTGGTGCACCAGCAGGTGGCCGTGTTGGGTGAAGCCCTTGCCGCAATGGGCACAGGTGTAGGGGCGCTCGCCGGTGTGGGTGCGCTGGTGCACCAGTAGGCTGCCGGAACGGGTGAAGCCCTTGCCGCACTGGGCGCAGGTGTAAGGGCGCTCACCGGTGTGGGTGCGCTGGTGCTTCTGCAGGCCACTGGATTGTATGAAGCCCTTGCCACACTGGGCACAGGTGTAGGGGCGCTCGCAGGTGTGGGTGCGCTGGTGCTCCTGCAGCCTGGTGGGGCGGTTAAAGCCCTTGCCGCACTGGGCGCAGGTGTAGGGGCGCTCACTGGTGTGGGTGAGCTGGTGCTCCAGCAGGCTGCTGGACTGGGTGAAGCCCTTGCCGCACTGGGCGCAGGTGTAGGGGCGCTCGCCGGTGTGGGTGCGCTGGTGCTTCAGCAAGCTTCTGGATTGGGTGAAACTCTTGCCGCACTGGGCGCAAGTGTAGGGACGCTCGCCGGTGTGGGTGCGCTCGTGCTCCTGCAGGCTGGAGGATCTGGTGAAACCCTTGCCGCACTGGGCACAGGTGTAGGGCCGCTCGCCGGTGTGGGTGCGCTGGTGCATCAGCAGGCTGCTGGAGTCAGTGTAGCCTTTACCGCACTGGGCGCAGGTGTACGGTCGCCCGGCGGTGTGGGTGCGCTGGTGTTTCCGCAGGTAGCCGTATTGGGTGAAACCCTTGCCGCACTGGGCACAGGTGTAGGGACCCTCGCCAGTGTGGGTGCGCTGGTGACTCAGCAGGCCGCTGGAGCGGGTGAAGTCCATGCCACAGTCGCTGCAGGTGTAGGACCGCTCCCCAGTGTGCAGGCGCCTGTGGACCTTCAGGGTCATGGACGACTTGAAGACTTTTCCGCAGTCGGAGCAGGGGAAGGGCCGCTCACTGCTGTGCACCCGCCGGTGCTCCCGCAGCCCCGACAACCGCGCAAAGCTCTTGCTGCATGTGGAGCAGCCATAGGGCTTCTCGCCCGTGTGCACCCGCCGGTGGATCTCCAGCTGGCTCGGGTTCCTGCAGTTCTGGCCACACACGTCGCACTTATAATGCTTCTCCTTGTTGTGCCCTGCCATGTGGTCCTCCACCGAAGATCAGCCGCTCGAAGCTCAGCCCGCACAACGAGCAGATGTGGGGGTTCACTGGCACCCTGGACTCCCTCAATGGCCACTCACGTCCCCGTATCTCCGTCCACAGCAACGGCTCCTAAACCCTGCAGGAGGGGAACACAGAGGGTCAACAAGCTGGCAAACAGGACATTACTAATACATGAACATTACTAGTGCTTTAAGGGGCGGGGAGGGAGGGCAGAGGGGTGAGAGGGGCAGGAGAGGAGGGGGGCGAAGGGGGATGGAGAGGTGGTGATGAGGGGATGCACTGGAGGGGTGGTGAGGAGGCAAGTGGGATGAGACCAGTGGAAGTGAGGGGAAGGGGAGAAGGGAGGAGAGTGAGGGGAAAGGGGAGTGGAAGAGAAGTGAGGTGCAGAAGGGAGGGGGTGATGTGAGGAAGAAGGGGGGCGGCCCTGCACCGTGACATACCCCCGCCCCACACATGCACGACCGGCGCCCTGATGTCACGGTGGGGGCTGCCAGCACCGCCCCACCAGCGTTTGTGGGGAACGTGGATCGGTTACACCGCATCCTCCCGCCACCAGGTTAAAGCTGCAGTCGGAGGACCAAAGATGCTGCGCCACGGCCTCCCTTGGCCAGAAGGGCGCTGCAGTCGGAGGACCAGAGGGCACCCAGACGCACTCACTGACATCCCCCTCCACCCGCACGCCTCGGGCTCCGGCTCCTCAGGTCGCCGGCTGCAAGATCGCCCTCTGGGAGGGAGGAGGGGGTGAGGAAAGGACGTGAGGCCGAGCGGCGTCGGCTGTTCCCACCTGAGCTCCTGGCGCTGAGGGGAGGCCCCGCCTCTTCGACCCTACGTCACAAAGGACCAGGTCCTGCCCCCTCCTTGCGTCCGACCAATCAGAGCCATGTCCCCGCCCCTCGGACGAACAGCGACCTCCGCCAATCGGAGCCGCACATCCAACCCTAGCAACGGTTGCCACGGCACAGCCGGCCCGGGTTCCTCGGCTCCTACACCACGTGGGAGGGGAGGGGAAATAATCACTGCGGCTGCAGAGGCTGCAAACCTGAGATAAAACCTCAAGGGGGGGGTGGGCAGACTACAAAATGCTGGTGTAACTCAGGGGATGGGCAGCATCTGTGGAGAGAAGGAATGGGCGACGTTTCATGGTCCAGACCCTTCATCAGACTGAAAGTCACAGGAGAGATTTAGATGGTGATGTGGAGTGAAAAGCTTTTACATAGAAACATAGACTGACACCATCACACTGCTGAACTCGGAGTCCCGCCGATAGATTTCTCCAGTCTCTCCGTCCACATTGTCTGCATTATGTATTTATTTTCTATATTGCTATCACTATGAACTGACGCTAAATTGCATTTTGTTGTACCCATACTTGTATCTGTGCAATGACATTAAAGTTGAATTGAATTGAACTATAGATGCGGGAGTAGGCTATTCAGCCCTTCGAGCCAGCACCGCCACCCAATATGATCACGGCTGATCGTCCACAAAAGTGTTTCCTCATCTCCGTTCTAAATGGCTTACCCCTTATTCTTAAACTATGGCCCCTGGTTCTGAACTCCCCCAACATCAGGAACGTGTTTCCTGCCTCTAGCAAAATATGTCCAGGTTCAGCTCCTGAAGGACCGTGTTGGAGCACTAGAGAAGCAGCTGGATGACCTCAGGATCATCCGGGTAAATCCTGGATAGGACCGACAGTAAGATCGTTACACCGAAGATACCCGAAGAGACAGACGTCAGGCAGAGCCGTGGTAGTCGGGGACAGACAGGGGTTTCTGTGGCAACAGGTGGGAGTCAAGGATGATGTGTTGCCTCCCTGGTGCCAGGATCTAGGACGTCACAGACCGATTGCAGAGTATCCTCAAGGGTGAAGGTGAGCAGCCAGAAGTGGTAATGCATGTCGGCACAAATGACGTTGGGAAGAAGAGGAAAGACATTCTACAGCGTGACTTCAGAGAACTCGGAAGGCGGCTGAAAAGCAGGACGTCCAGGGTGGTTATCCCCGGTTTGCTTCCAGTTCCTCGTGCTGGTGAGGGAGGGAACAGGGAGCTAGAGGATCTCAATGTGTGGCTGAGGAGCCGGTGCAGGGAGCAGGGATTTAGATTCTTACACCACTGGGATCTGCTTAGAGGGAAGGGCTGATTGTACAAAAAGGATGGGTTGCACCTTAACAGACGGAGGAACAACAATGGCAGGTATTTCTACAGAAGGTGCAGGATTGGTTCATTCCAAAGAGGAAGAAAGATTCCAAGGGGAGTAAGGGGCGACCGTGGCTGACAAGGGCAGACAGGGACAGTATGAAAATAAAAGAGAAGTACAATACAGCAAAGATGAGCGCGAAGCAAGAGAATTGGGTAATTTTTACAGAAGATAACTAAAAAGGCAATACAGGGAGAAAAGATCAGGTACGAAGGTAAGCTAGCCAAGAATATCAAGGGGGATAGTAAAAGCTTCTTTTGGTATGTGAAGAGGAAAGAATTAGTGACGTCCTAATTTGGACCCTTGAAGACTGAAAAGGGTGAATTTATCATGGGGAACAGGCAAATGGCAGATGGGTTGAACAGGTAGTTTGGATCTGTCTTCACCAACAATCTCCCAGATGTACTAATGGCCAGAGGATCTAGGGAGACGGAGGAACTGAAGGAAATTCACATTCGGCAAGAAATGGTGTTGGGTAGACTGATGGGAGTGAAGGCTGACAAATCCCCAGGGCCTGATGGTCCACATCCCAGGGTACTTAAGGAAGGAGAAGTCAAGAGGGAGGGAGGGAGAGAGAGAGGGAGGATGGATGGACAGTTTATTGATTACCCCCCTTAGACGGGAGTTTATTGATTTTGTACAGCGAGGGGGAAGAGTGGGGGAGAGATGGAGATGGATAGAGAGGAGAGGAGTTCATTGATTATTAACCTCATAAATCCACTCAGATAGAGGTTTATAACATTTACCCCCGTTTTTCTCACAGACCTGTAGTTTATGTGGAGATTTTTGATTATTTACAGGGGGGACAGACACTGAGGGATGTTTATAACATTATTTACCCCAGTTGTATCCCCAGACATGTAGTTTATGTGAAGATTTACCTCAGTAAATAAGGAAGGTAGATAAAAATGCACGAGAAACACAGCAAGTGAGGCAGCATCTGTGGAACGAAGGATACATTAAACTACTGTTGCTGGTGTCTCTGCCAAGGCACCGCAACAATTCTCTCACTCCAACAAGAAGAAGACTTTTGCAACTTAAAAACAGTGCTGGCTACTGCACCAGCTACAGCAGGAGAGGGAGAGAGGGAGGGGGAGAGAGGGGGTGAGGGGGGGAGAGAGGGAGAGAGGGAGAGAGGGAAACGGAGAGGGAGAGGAAGAGATGGAGAGAGAGAAACGGAGAGAGAGGGAGAGAGGGAGATGGGGAGCGAGAGGGGGGGGGGAGAGAGAGGCGGGAGAGAGGGGGGGAGGAGAGAGGGGGAGGAGAGGGGGGGAAATGAGTGATAGGGGAGAGAGAGTGGGAGAGGGGGAGGGATGAATATATATAGATAGATAGATATAGATATATAAATATATATATAGAGAGAGAGATAGATAGACGCAGACAGTGAGATCGAGAGAGATGTCTGTGTACATTATCCTGCAGTCGTTGTTTACTATTTGACAGTAGAGAGAGAGAGAGAGAGGAGGGGAGAGAGAGAGAGGGGGAGAGAGAGAGAGGGTGAGAGGGGTAGGGGAGAGAAAGGTAGAGAAAGAGGGGAAGGAATGAAGATGCTGCATGACCCACTGAGTTACTCCAGCACTCTGTGAAATGTCACCTCTCCATGTTCTTCACAGATGCTGCCTGATCCGCCAAGTTACTCCGGCACTCTGTGAGTGCTGGACTGGAAGAAATTCAAAGTCCAGCAGAGGAGGACAAAGGGCTTAATTAGGAAAGGGAAAATAGATTATGAAAGAAAACTGGCAGGGAACATAAAAATTGCGAAAGTTTTTATAGATCTGTGAAGAGAAAAATGTTAGTTAAAACAAATGTAGGTCCCTTGCAGTCAGAAACTGGTGAATTGATCATGGGGAACAAGGACATGGGAGACCAATTGAATAATTACTTTGGTTCTGTCTTCACTAAGGAAGACATAAATAATCTGCTCGAAATAGCAGGGGACCGGGAGGTCAAATGAGATGGAGGAACTGAGTGAAATCCAGGTTGCCGGAAAGTTTGTGTTAGGTAAATTGAATGGATTTACAGGGCCGATAAATCCACAGGGCCAGATAGGCTGCATCCCAGAGTACTTAAGGAAGTAGCCCCAGCATTAGTGGATGCATTAGTGATAATTTTTCAAAACTCTTTAGATTCTGGAGTAGTTCCTGAGGATTGGAGGGTAGCTAATGTAGCCCCCCTTTTTAAAAGGGGAGGGAGAGAGAAAACAGGCAATTACAGACCAGTTAGTCTAACATTGGTAGAGGGGAAAGTGCTTAAGTCAGTTATTAAAGATGGGATAGCAGCACATTTGAAAAAGTGTGAAATCATTGGACATAGTCAGCATGGATTTATGAAAGGTAAATCATGTCTGACGAATCTTATAGAATTTTTTGAGGATTTAACTAGTAGAGTCGATAAGGGAGAACCAGTGAATGTTATATCGGGACTTTCAGAAGGCTTTTGACAACATCCCACATAAGAGATTAGTATGCAAACTTAAAGCACACAGAATTGATTTGGATAGAGAACTGGCTGGCAGACAGGAAGCAATGAGGAGGAGTAAACGAGTCATTTTCAGAATGGCAGGCAGTGACTAGTGGGGTACCGCAAGGCTCAGTGCTGGGACCCCAGCTATTTACAATATATATTAATGATTTGGACGAGGGAATTGAATGCAACATGTCCAAGTTTGCGGATGACACGAAGTAGGGGGGCAGTGTTAGCTGTGAGGAGGATGCTAGGAGGCTGCAAGGTGATTTGGATTGGTTATTGTGAGTGGGCAAATGCATGGCAGATGCAGCATAATGTGGATACATGTGAGGTCATTCACTTTGGTGGGAAGAACAGGAAAGTCGACTATTATCTGAATGGTGGCCGATTAGAAAAAGGGGAGATGCAACGAGACCTGGGTATCATGGTACACCAGTCATTGAAAGTAGGCATGCAGGCAGAGAAGATAGCATATGGTATGTTAGCATTACTAGCAAAAGGATTTGAGTATAGGAGCAGGGAGGTTCTACTGCAGTTGTACAGGGCCTTGGTGAGATCACACATGGAGTATTGCGTACAGTTTTGGTCTCCTAATCTGAGGAAAGACATTCTTGCCATAGAGGGAGTACAGACAAGGTTCACCAGACTGATTCCTACGATGGCAGGACTTTCATATGAAGAAAGACTGGATAGACTTGGCTAGTGCTCGCTGGAATTTAGAAGATTGAGGGGATCTTATAGAAACTTACAAAATTCTTACGCCGTTGGACAGGCTAGATGCAAGAAGATTGTTCCCGATGTTGGGGAAGTCTAGAACAAGGGGTCACAGTTTAAGGATAAGGGGGACGTCTTTTAGGACCGAGATGAGAAAAGAAAAATTCACACAGAGTGGTGAATCTGTGGAATTCTCTGCCACAGAAAGTAGTTGAGGCCAGTTCATTGGCTATATTTAAGAGGGAGTCAGATGTGGCCTTTGTGGCTAAAGGGATCAGGGGGTATGGAGAGAAGGCAGGTACTGGATACTGAGTTGGATGATCAGCCATGATCATATTGAATGGCGGTGGAGGCTCGAAGGGCCGAATGGTCTACTCCTGCACCTATTTTCTATGTTTCTATAATTCAGTTTTTATCTATTGATGTTATTGCTGATAAAAATGGTCGCCATCTTATAGTTGCAGCAACATTAATGCAAACAAAGATGTTGTTAGTAAATGTCTATGCACCTATCTTTGATGATGCTGAAATTCTCTAATAGACTACTTAGTAATATACCTCATTTAAATACCCATTTGTTAATTTTGGAGGTGATCTGAATTGTGTGTTTGACCCAAAGCTACATCGTTCTAGTCCCCGCACTTTATCCCAATCAGCTATGTCTAAACTGTTTTTTGATTTTATGACCCGGGGTGGTTTGGTTACCCTTGGAGACTTCGTAACCCCTCAAACAAAAAGTTTTCTTTCTTTTCTCGGGTACATCAATCATCTTCAAGAATAGATTATTTATTTATAGATAATAGTCTCAACTCATGTGTTGTTTCCTTGGATTATTCAAGTATTCTAATATCTGATCATGCACCATTATTTCTAGATATTCAGTTATCCATACAGAAATCTACCCCCCCCCCCCCCCTTTGGAGATTCAACTCATTATTGTTGGCTGCTGAAACATTTTGTGAATTTGTTTCAAACCCAATTGATGAATTTATCTTCTTTAACCAGAGTGTATCTACACATTTTTCATTAATTTTGGGGTCGCTGAAAGCTTTTCTTAGAGGGCAGATTATTTCATATTCCTCCTATTCTAATTAAAAAATGCAATACCAGGCTTACTGAGCTTACATCCGCTACTAATAGCCTCGATCAAGAATGTTCATCCGATCCTTCTCCAGAACTATTTAAGAAGCGTCTTAATCTTCAGGGGGAGTATGATCTTAGAATCATAGAATCATAGAAAATAGGTGCAGGAGTAGGCCACTCAGCCCTTCGAGCCTGCACCGCCATTCAATATGATCATGCCTGATCATCCAACTCAGTATCCTGTACCTGCCTTCTCTCCATACCCCCTGATCCCTGTAGCCACTAGGGCCATCTTATTTCTACCAGAAGTGCTGAGTGACTGTTGTTACAAACTCGTGATAATATTAAGAACATGGTGATAAAGCAAATCGAATACTAGCACACCAATTAAAATGTCAGTTCACCTCATGTCTTATACCCCAAATTAATAATGTTTCTAACACGACTGTTACGTATCCTGTGGAAATTAATGCCACATTTAAATCACTTTATTCTTCCCTATACAAATCAGAATTCCCTGCTGATACTATCAAAATGAATCAGTTCCTGGCCAATCTTGAGAATCCCACCATTGACTCTGTGCAAAAGAATTGGATGCTCCACTTTCCCTTGAACAACTACGTTTTGCAATTACAGCAATGCAATCTAACAAAGCCCCAGGTCCTGATGGATTTCCAATAGAGTTTCTAAACAAATATATTGATAAATTGGCACCTCTACTTTTGTTGATGTTCAATGAATCTTTGGAAAATGGCTCAATTTTCTGACTCCAGCTTCAATAGTTCTTCTTTTAAAGAAAAATAAAAACCCCACTTCCTGTGGATCTTATAGACCTGTCTTTACTGAATGTCGATGTCAAAGTTTTGGCCGACATTATTGCTCTCCGTCTAGAGAGGGTTGTGTCTAGTATTATTTCTGATGAACAGAACGGCGTTAATAAGGGACGCCATTTATTTTTCAACACTCGTACCGTTTTAAATATTATTCTTTCAACACATTCTGATAATTTACCCGAGATTGTAATCTTATTAGATGCTGAGAAGGCATTCGATAGGGTTGAGTGGGGTTACCTATTCGTGGTATTGAAGAAATTTGGGATTGGAGATAAATTTATCAGTTGGGTAAGATTACTGTATGCATCGCCACAAGCTAGTGTTCAAACAAATGATATTCGTTCGGAATACTTTGCACTAGAATGTGGGGCACGTCAGGGCTGCCCTTTATCTCCATCTCTCTTCGCTTTGGCTATTGAACCGCTGGCCATTTCTTTAAGGTCCTCCCTTTAAAGGTATTATTCGTAACGGTTTTGAATATCGTTTATCTTTGTATGCGGATGATTTGTTGCTGTATGTAACTGATCCTGCATCTTGTCTTCCGGGTATCATATCAATTCTGGATATTCTTCATTCTTTTCCAGAACATAAACTAAATCTTCAAAAGAGTGAATGTTACCCCATTAACGCAGCAGGTTTGCAACTTCAGGAAGCTGATTTGCCCTTTAAAATCTCTCGTTCTGGATTCAAGTATCTTGGCATCAATGTGACGCGTACATTCTCAGGCCTTTTGACTGCCGACTTTACCCTGCTCATGACTAAAGTGAAATCTGATTTTCAGAGATGGAATAATCTGCCTCTTTAATTGGGAAGATTAATGTTATTAAAATGAATGTTTTGCCTACATTTCTTTATTTGTTTCAATCAATTCCCTTATTCTTACCAAAACATTTTTTTGACTCCTTAGACAAAATGATTAGCTCTTTTAATTGGGGTGCGAAGCCCCCGAGGGTCCGTAAATCATTACTCCAACAATGTAAGTTCAATGGTGGTCTCGCTTTACCGAACTTTCAATTCTACTACTGGGCTACTCACATTCATAAAATACGTTATTGGGTTGATTTTCCTTATTTAGCTTGGTGTGAACTGGAAGCCCGCACTTGCCCTCCTTCATCCTCTATATCTGCTCATCTATTCCTCTCTTCCAACCAAGATTTCATTGTTTATCAAAAATCCTGTTGTGCTCAATACTTTAAAGATTTGGTATCAATTCAGGAAACATTTCAAAATTGTAGCTGCATCTCCTTTAGGTCCATTATGTAACAATCACCTGCTTCCTCCCTCACAATTGGATTCAGTTTTTTCGATGTGGCATAACAAAGGTACACAGAGTTTTCTTGATCTGTTTTCAGATGGTATTTTTAAACAGCTTTACCAATTTATTATCATTGTATGGATTACCAGCAAATCATTTTTTTAGCTACTTCCAAGTTAGACACTTTGTTTCTAAATGTTTTTCTAATTTTCCCTCTTCACCTCCACGACAAACATGGGATAGTTTGATTACTTACAAGACACAACAAAGAGGGATTGTTTCAGATATTTATAACCGCATTCTGGATCTTTGCGATCAGTCCGACTATAAAACAAGGGCTGCTTGGGAGGAAGAGCTGTGACCAACTTACTGAGGAGTGGTGGGATAACGTTGTGAGTGGGCTATGTACTGTTACGTCTTATGCTCGTCTTGCACTCATTCAGTTAAAGGTTATACAGAGGGTCTATTTTTCCAAATCAAGATTGCCTGTGATTTATCCAGAGGTGCAGGATAAATATGATAGATGTTCGGGCCCAAAATGTCATCTGAGCCATATGTTTTTCCTTTGTCCACGATTACATAATTTTTGGTCCGGCTACTTTAATAAAATGTCTACCGTAATGGGAATACCTCTACAGCCCTGTCCATTGACTGCCATCTTTGGGGCCCCGGATGAGTTGAGTTGATTAAACTGTGCAAAAATAAATTATTAATTTTACATCGTTAATAGCCAGATGTCACCCACTCCTTCAGTGGAAATACCCTAACCCACCCTCTGTGTCACAGTGGCTCAAATATGTAGTGGTTTTTCTTAAACTTGAGAAAATTATATATACATTAATGGGATGTACTGATAATTTTTTTCACAAATAGCAACCTTTTTTATCATGGTTTACAGACTTGCAGGTTCTGCCAGACTAAGGGCTGGTTTGTTAAATGTTGTTATGTGTAGGCGCACTCTTCACTCTTAATTAGCCAGGGTGAGATGGGTGACTGATGGTATGGTTGCATTATATATAACTTTTAAAAATATATATATATTTTTTTATTATTTCTATTTTATGTTTCAGTATATTTTTGTATTTTTCTCTGGTCTATTATTTGAATGTTTCTTATTAACATGCCTTTTTTCATTATTGATTTATTGAAAATGAAAAATAAAATGTATAAGAGAAAGACAGAGACAGAGAGACAAAGAGACAGATAGAGACACAGAGACTGACGGCTCATCCCGCCCGCCGCCCGTTGCCCCGGAGACAGAGAGAGAGAGACCGCGCGGCGCAGGGGGCCTCAGCCCGGAAATGACGTCACGGACCCGATTGCCCCGCAGACGGAGAGACCGCGCAACGCGGGGGGGAAAGGGGCATCAGCCCGGAAACCAGTCTGAGGAAGGGTCTCGACCCGAAACGTCGCCTATCTCCTTCGCTCCTTAGATGCTGCTGCACCCGCTGAGTTTCTCCAGCTGTTTGTGTATCCCGGAAATGACGTCGTTGCCCCGCAGGTTGCGGGGCGGCCTCAGCCCCGGAAATGACGTCACGGCCAAGATGGAACCGACCCGCACTGGACGGTGAGAGAGAGTTAAATGTGGGGGAGAGGGTGTCGAAGGGGAAGAGATCTGAGCGGTGGGGGGGCTGAGAGGCGCAGGAATAAGGGGAGAGGGTCAGAGAGCGAGGAGAGAGATTCAGGAGGGAGGGAGCGAGGGGCTGGGGTTGGAAAAGGGGTGAAGTGAGTAGTGGGGGGAAGCAGGGAGCAAAGGCATTGGGGAGGGATTCAAGGGGAGCGGGTTTGGTGTCGAGGGAGAGAAACATAAACAATAGGTGCACGAGGAGGCCATTCGGCCCTTCGAGCCAGCACCGCCATTCATTGTGATCATGGCTGATCGTCCGCTATCAATAACCCGTGCCTGCCTTCTCCCCATATCCCTTGACTTCACCAGCCCCTAGAGCTCTATCCAACTCTCTCTTAAATCCATCCAATGATTTGGCCTCCACTGTGGCAGGGAATTCCATAAATTCACAACTCTCTGGGTAAAAAAGTTTTTTCTCAGCTCAGTCTTAAATTACCTCACCTTTATTCTAAGACTGTGGCCCCTGGTTCTAGACTCACCCAACATTGGGAACATTTTTCCTGCATCTAGCTTGTCCAGTCCTTTTATAATTTTATATGTTTCTATATGACCCCCCCCCCCCCCCCCCCCCCATCCTTCTAAGCTCCAGTGAATACAATCCTAGTCTTTTAAATCTTTCCGCATATGACAGCCAACCATCCCAGGGATCAATCTCGTGAAACTATGCTGCACTGCCTCAATCACAAGGATGTCCTTCCTCAAATTAGGAGACCAAAACTGCACACAATACTCCAGATGTGGTCTCACCAGAGCCCTATACAACTGCAGAAGAACCTCCTTACTCCTGTTCATAAATCCTCTTGTTATGAAAGCCAACATTCCATTACCTTTCTTCACTGCCTGCTGTACCTGCACGCCGACTTTCAGTGACTGGTGTACAAGGACACCCAGGTCTCGCTGTACCTCCCCTTTTACCTAACCCCATTGAGATAATAATCTGCCCCCTTGTTTTTGCCACCAAAGTGGGTAACCTCACATTTATCTATATTATACTGCATCTGCCAACTCACTCAACCTGTCCAGATCCCCTGCAACCTCCAAACATCCTCTTCACAGTTCACACTGACACCCATCTTTGTGTCATCCGCAAACTTGCTAGTGTTGCTCCTAATTCCCCCTTCCAAATCATTAATATATATGGTAAACAGTCGCGACCCCAACACTGAGCCTTGCTGCACGCCACTCCCTGCCATTCTGAAAAGGACCCGTTCACTCCTACTGTTTGCTTCCGATCTGCCAACCAATTTTCTATCCATGTCAACACCCTACCACCAATACCATGTGCTCTAATTTTAGACACCAGTCTCCCGTGCGGGACCTTCTCAAAGGCTTTCTGAAAGTCTAGATACACTACATCCACTGGCACCCCTTCATCCATTTTACTTGTCATATCCTCAAAAAATTACAGAAGATTGGTCAAGCATGATTTCCCTTTCATAAATCCATGTTGACTTGGACTAATCCTTTTACTGCTATCCAAATGCTCCATTATTACCTCTTTAATAATTGACTCCAGCATCTTTCCTACCACCAAAGTCAGGCTAACTGGTCTGTAATTCCCTGTTTTCTCTCTCCTTTCTTGAAAAGTGGGATAACATTAGCTATCCTCCAATCCACAGGAACTGATCCTGAATCTATTGAACATTGGAAAATGATCACCAATGTGTCCACTATTTCTAGAGCCACCTCCCTGAGGACCCTGGAATGCAGACCATCAGGCCCAGGGGATTTATCATCCTTCAGTCCCATTAGCCCACCCAATACTATTTCTCGCCTAATGAAAATTTATTTCAGTTCCTCTACCCCCTTAGATCCTCTGGGAGATTGTTTGTGTTCTCCTTAGTGAAGACAGATCCGAAGTACCTATTCAACTCTTCTGCCATTTCCTTGTTGCCCATAATTATTTCACCCGCGTCTGCCTTCAAGGGACCCACATTTGACTTTGCTACTCTTTTTCCCTTAAAATATCTAAAGAAGCTTTTACTGTCCTTTATATTCCTGGCCAGCTTCACCTCGTACTTCATCTTTTCAGCCCATATTGCCCATTTTGCTTCCTTCGGTTGTCCTATGAAAGTTTCCCAATCCTCCGGTTTCCAGCTACTCTTTGCTGTGTTATACATCTTTTCTTTTAGTTTTATTCTATCCCTAACATCTCTTGTCAGCCACGGTTGCCTCCTACTCCCCTTAGAATCTTTCTTCCGTTTTGGAATGAAATTATCCTGCATCTTCTGGAATATGCCCAGAAATTCCTGCCATTGCTGTTCCACATCATTCCTGCTAGGATCCCTTTCCAGTCTACTTTGGCCAGCTACCCTCTCCTGCCTTCATAGTCCCCTTTGTTCAATTGCATCACTGCCACTTCTGATTTAACGTTCTCCTTCTCAAATTGCAGATTAAAACTGATAATTATTATGATCACTACCTCCAAGCGGTTCCTTTACCTCGAGTTCTCTTATCATATCTGGTTCATTGGACAACACTAAATCCAGAATTGCTTTTTCTCTGGTCGGCTCCATTACAAGCTGCTCTATGAATCCATCTCGGAGGCATTCTACAAAATCTCTTTCTTGGGTCCTGAACCAACCTGATTTTCCCAGTCTACCTGCATATTGAAATCCCCCATCACCACAGTGGCATTACCTTTGTTACATGCCAGTTTTAACTCCTGCTGCAACATACACCTTACATCTGGCTACTATTTGGGGGTCTGTAAATAACACCAATTAGTGTCTTCTTGCCTTGACAGTTCTCCAACTCAATCCACAGTGACTCTACCTCATCAGTCCATAAGTTTTCCCTCGCAAGGGTCTGAATTCATCCCTCACCAGCAGATCTACCCCCCCCCCCCCCCTCCTCTGCCCACCTGCTTGTCCTTTCTATAGGATGTATAACCCTGAATATTAAGTTCCCAGGCCCGATCCACCTGCAGTCACGTGTCAGTAATCCCCACAATGTCATATCTACCAACCTCTAACTGAGCCTCAAGCTCATCTACTTCACTTCGTATACTTCGTAGATTAATGTACAATACTTTTAATTCCTTTTGCATCTCACCTTTCACATCGATCTCTATTACACTTGGCCATACTCTCCTATCCCTCTGTGAGCTTCCTTTCCCGGTATTTCTGTGGTCATTAACCATCCCTTTACTGTCTCCCTTTAATCCATCGTCGACTCTCTCATTTGACACCCCACTTATTCAGTTTAAAACCACCCATGTAGCAGTGGCAAACCTGCCTGCCAGAATGCTGGTCCCCCACCAGTTAGGATGCAATCCGTCCCTTTTGTACAGTTCCCCCTTACTCCAAAACAGATCCAAGTGATCTAAGAATGTATATCCCTGCTCCCTGCACCAGTTACTCAGCCACACATTCAGGCCCCGTATCTCCCTATTCCTGCGCTCGCCAGCACGAGGAACTGGAAGCAAACCGATGATAGCAGCCCTGGAGGTCCTGCTTTTCAGCATTTGTCCGAGCTCTCCAAAGTCACGCTGCAGAATATTCATCCTCTTCTTTCCGACATCGTTTGTGCTGACATGCACTACCACTTCCGGCTGTTCACCTTCGCCCTTGAGGATTGCCTGCACTCTGTCCGTGACATCCTGGATCCTGGCACCAGGAAAGCAGCACACCATCATCGAATCCCAGAAACCCCTGTCCGTACCTCTCATAATGGAGTCTCCAACTACAGTGGCGTTGCCTGACATTGGCCTCTTTGCTTTTGGCTCAACAGCCCTTTTTGCTTCACAAGCCAGTCCGCCGCTCAGTGTTTTAACGTCTTCTGTCCCGACAGCTTCTAAGTGGGTGAACCTGTTCACAAGAGGTACAACACCCGGGGACCATTGCATTCCAAGTTTGCCTCCATTTCTCACCATCACCCACTTTCTCCCTTCCAGTACCTTAGGTGTAACAATCTCACTGTAGGACTAGTGGAGGAACGACTCTGTTTCTCGGACGAACCAAGGTCATCCACTTGCTTCTCCAGTTCCCCAACACAGTCCTTCAGGAGCTGTACCTGGATGCACTTCTCAGATTTGTAGCAGCCAGAGGCACCAGCAGTGTCCTTGACCTCCCACATACTGCAAGCATCACACTGAATCAGCTTGCTTGACATCTCCTTCTTTTGTCTCTCCCTCTCCAGCATTTTGTGCAGCCTCCTTGCCAAAGACTAGCACTTTTCTGCAGGGCACTTCCCTCACTGTCACTCCCTAAGAGCTGTCTTGCTTATATTGACTGATACATTGCCTAATTTACCAATTTACAAACCAAATTCCTCAGTTTTCATCTGTTTTCCCCCCTCTGACTCACTTCTAACTCTCGCCCCCACTCGGGCTAGCACCAATTAGTGTTTTCTCCTGCTTCTCGTTGTTGCTGTTGCTTCCAAATCCACGGGAGCTCTGAGTAAAGTCTGCCTGTGCTTTGCCTCTCCGTTTCAATTGTTTTCACCCTCTGACTCACTTCTAACTCTCCTCCCACTCAGGCTAGAGCCAACTAGTGTTTTCTCCTGCTTCTCTTTGTTCCTGATGCTTCCAAATCCACGGGATCTCTGAGTGGGGATGAATGGGGGGGCATGGAACTGGGTGGGGAGAGGGGTCAAGTGAGTCAAGGAAGTGGGTCGGGAGCCTGGTGGGGGTTCACATTGTTTGGGGGTGGGGTGGAGGGACCGAAGGAGGGTAAGGAGCAGGAGGCGGCAGGGAGCCACAGGGAGGAGGTCGTGTTGTTTGGGGGTGTGGATGGTGTTACAGTTTAGGAAGTCAAACCAGGGCGGGAACTTCACTGTGAATGGCAGGGCGCTGGGGGAATGTGCAGAGCCGAGGGATCTAGGAGTGCGGGTATGAGTTGGGCCGAAGGGCCTCTTTCCAATGCTGTATCACTCTGACTCCATGACAAAGTGCTGGAGTAACTCAGCAGGTCAGGCAGCATCTGTGGCGAAGATAGACACAAAGTGCTGGAATAACTCAGCGGATCAGGCAGTTTCTGTGGGAAAGATAGACACGAAAAGTGAGAGAGTAACTCAGCGGGACGGGCGGCATCTGTGGAGAAGATAAACACAAAGTGCTGGAGTAACTCAGTGCGTCAGGCAGCATCGGTGGAGAGAAGGAATGAGTGACGTTTTGGGTCGACACCCTTCTTTAGTTTAGAGATGCAGCGTGGAAACAGCAGGTCTTTCGGCACATGGAGTCCACACCAACAGCGATCACCCCGTACACTAGCACTATCCTACACATATTAGGGACAATTTGGCAATTTTGTGGAGGCCGTTTGATCTACAAACCTGAAAGTCTTTGAATTGTTGGAGGAAACCGGAGCACCCAGAGTAAAAACGCACGCACGTCAAGGGGAGAACGTACAAACTACGCACAGTCAGGATCGAGCCTGGGTCTGTGGTGGTGAGGCAGCAGATCTACCGCTGCACCAGTGTGCCGCGCAGAATTATATAACGGTTTTCTCCGCCATAAATGCACCCAATATGTGTTAGTTATGTCCTGTTTGCCAGCTCGGTGACCCTCTGTGCTTCCCTTCTGCAGGGTTTAGGAGCCGTTGCTGTGTACGGAGAGACGGGGACGTGAGTAGCCATTGAGGGCAGCCAGGGTGCCGGTGAGCCCCCCCATCAGCTCGGTGTGCGGGCTGAGCTTCGATGGAGGACCACATGATGGAGCACAACAAGGAGAAGAGTTATGAGTGTGACGTGTGTGGCAAGGCCTGCCGGTGCCCGAGCGAGCTGGAGACACACCGGCGGGTGCACACGGGAGAACGCCCCTTCAACTGCTCGGAGTGCGGCAAGAGTTTCAAGACGGCAAATGTCCTCAAGGCCCACCAGCGAGTGCACACGGGCGAGAAGCCCTATGGCTGCTCCACTTGTGGCCAGAGCTTTACCCAGTTGTCGGGGCTACAGCAGCACCAGTCGGTGCACAGCAGTGAGCGGCCCTTCACCTGCTCCGACTGCGGCAAAGGCTTCATGTTGTCCAAGGACCTGAAGGTGCACAGGCGGGTGCATACCGGGGAGCGGCCCTACACCTGCAGCGACTGCGGCATGGCCTTCGCCAACTCCGGCAACCTGCTGAAGCACCAGCGCACCCACACCTGCGCCCAGTGCGGCGTGGGCTTCACCCACTCCAGAATCCTCCTAAAGCACCAGTGCACCCACACCGGCAAGCACCCATACACCTGTGCCCATTGTGGCAAGGGCTTCGCCCACTCCAGCAACCTGCTGGTGCACCAGCACACTCACACCGGCGAGCAACCCTATATGTGCGCCCAGTGCGGCAAGCGCTTCACGTACCCCAGCAACCTGCTGAAGCACCAGGTTACCCACACCAGCGAGCGTCCCTACACCTGCGCCCAGTGCGGCAAGCGCTTCACGCACTCCAGCTACCTGCTGAAGCACCAGGTTATCCACACCAGCGAGCGTCCCTACACCTGCGCCCAGTGCGGCAAGCGCTTCACGGACTCCAGCTACCTGCTGAAGCACCAGGTTACCCACACCGGGGAGCGTCCCTACACCTGCGCCCAGTGCGGCAAGCGCTTCACGCACTCCAGCTACCTGCTGAAGCACCAGCGCACCCACACCGGCGAGCGTCCCTACACCTGCACCCAGTGCGGCAAGGGCTTCACCCAGTCCACCAACCTGCTGAAACACCAGCGCACCCACACCAGGGAGCATCCCTACACCTGCGCCCAGTGCGGCAAGGGCTTCATCTGCTCCACCAGGCTGCTGTCCCACCAGCGGATGCACACTGGCAACCATCCCGTCCCCAGCCCTGTGTGTGGAGAGCACTTTTCCATGGCCACCCACTCCCTGTCTGACCAGCATGTGCACACCAGTGGCCAGCCCTATGACTGCCCGTACTGTGGTGAGACGTTTGACAGCTCGCGGGGGTTGCGGCAGCACCGGCGGGCCCACGTCAGCGAGCAGCTGCTCCCACTGTGACAAGAGAGCATGGGGGCTGCGGGAGCACCACGGGGACCTACCAGAAAGAGACCCTTTGTGTGCGCTGTGTGGCAGAGGTTTTACCTGCGTGTCCAGCCTGTGGGGGGCACCAGTGTACCCACAATGGTGAGCGTCCCTTCCCCTGCCCGTCCTGTGATAAGGCCTTCACCCGCCTTCTCCACCTGCTGGAACACCGGCGATTTCACACGGGTCAGTGCCCCTTCACCTGCCCGCTCTGTGGCAAGGCCTTTGCCCGCTCCCCAGCCTGCTGGCACACTGCGATGTCCAGACACAAAATGCTGGCAGGAATGGGTAACTGGTTGAGTTCCTGCTCAGTCTCAACCCGAAATGTCACCCAGTCATCTCCAGAGATGCCGCCTGGCCCGCTGAGTTATTCCAGTATTTTTTTTCTACCTGACCAATGTCCCCAAAAGCTGTACATATACAATCCTCTCTCCTTAACTCACACCCTTTTATCTCCTTATTCTCCCTCACCTCTGTCACTTACTTCACCCATCTGCCGATCACCCCCTCATCTATAAACGTAGTGTCAGTCTGAAGGAGGGTCCTGACCCGAACTGTCACCTATCCATGTTCTCCACAGATGCTGCTTGACCCGCCGAGTTACTCCAGCACTGTATGAAATGTCACCTATCCATGTTCTCCACAGATGCTCCCTGACCCGCTGAGTTTCTCCAGCACTCTGAAACGTCACCTATCCATGTTCTCCACAGATGCTGTCTGACCCACCGAGTTACTCCAGCGCACTGTGAAACGTCACCTATCCATGTTCTCCACAAATGCTGTCTGACCAGCGGAGTCACTCGAGCACTTTGTGTTAGAGTCATACAGTGATACAGTGTGGAAACAGGATCTTCGGCCCACCTTGCAAACATGTCCCGGCTACACTAGCCCCACCTGCCTGTATTTGCTCCATATCCCTTCAAACCTGGCCTATCTATGTACCTGTTTATAGCTGTTTCTTAAATGTTGGAATAGTGCCAGCCTCAACTACCTCCTCCGGCAGCTTGTTCCATACACCCACACCCTCAATTGAAAAGTTACCCTCAGATTCCTATTATATCTTTTCACCTTTACCTTGAACCCATGTCCTCTGGTCCTCGATTCCCACACTCTGGGCAAGAGATTCTATGCATCTAACTAAATTGTGTTCTGTGCAAGATTCCAGCATCTGCAGTTTCTTGTGTCTCCCTCACTTATATCCACCTATCACTTCTGAAGAAGGGTCTCAACCTGAAACATCACCCATTCCTTCTCTCCAGAGATGCTGCCTGGCTCACTGAGTTACTCCAGCATTTTGTGTCCGCCTATCACTTGCCAGGCTGTGTACAGCCCCCATCTCTCTTTTCAAGCTTCCTTCCCCCCCCCCCCCCCCCACACCCTCCAATCAGTCTGAAGAAGGGTCCTGACACAAAACGTGTGTCCCTTTCCTCTGAAGCGGTAGAGGCACTCAGTGGGTCAGGCCGCATCTGCAGAGGGAAGGCAATCAAAGGCGACCACTCCCACCTCTCCTTTCCAACTTTCTCCACCCCCCACACCAAGCAATCTGAAGAAGGGTCCTGACCTAGAATGTTGCCTGTCCATGCTCTCCAGAGGTGCAAGTTACTCCAGGAGATTGTGTCTCTTTTTGTAAACCAGCATCTGCAGTTTCTTGTGTCTAGACTAGGCGTGCATTTCACCCTACACTTGCGCTCGGTCCGCCAAGGCCTGCTGGATCTCCCGGTTGCCAACCATTTTAACACCCCTTCCCACTCCCACACTGGTCTTTCTGTCCTGGGCCTCCTCCATTGCCAGAGTGATGTGACACCCAAACTGGAGGGACAGCTCCTCATTGTTTACAGCCCAATGACATGAACAGTCAATTATCCAAATTAAATGGACATCCCCCCCCTCTTCTCCTTGCTGGCAAAAGGCATCAGGATTAATCTGAAGTCACCGCTTCTCGTATTTTAAGTATGTTTTAGTGTTTCTAGCTTCTTACAGGGGGGGGGGGTGAGGGAATTGGGGGAAACTATTTTTCAGTCACTTAACCATATATAAATTACACCACGGAAACAGGTCATCTCGGCCCTTCTAGTCCGTGCCAACACTTGCTCTCACCTAGTCCCATCTACCTACACTCAGACCATAACCCTCCATTCCTTTCCCGTCCATATACCTATGGAGATACCTCGATGGAGATGCGATTCTTCTCCTTTGCCGAGGATCACCCGTGAGGAGCTCCAACCTCGGTCCCTGTGGACTTTAACACCGTGACGACCGCGGTCTCCAGTAAGAAGAGGCCGACTCAGGAGCTCCATGCTCCGAGTATTCAAATCCTTCCCGACGCCGTTTTTTCCGTCATCCCTACGCGAGGACATCGGACTGTCGGCAGTGGCGACTGTGGAGGGTTCAACAGCCCTGACCACGGGTGAACAAACAAGGAAGATGATTGAACTTTATTACCTTCCATCACAGTGAGGAATGTGGATTCCACTGTGGTGGATGTTTCTGTTAATTTTTATTTTATGTGGCTGTGTGTCTTGTTGCTTTTTACTTAGTATGGCTGTATGGTAACTCGAATATAACTGTACCTTAATTGGCACATGTGACAGGAAATGTGAACTGAACTAACTCTTGAAAACTTCCAGTGAATTGGCCTCCACTGCCTTCTGTGGCAGGGAATTCCACAGATTCACAACTCTCTGGGTGTAAATGTTTTTCCTCAACTCAGTCCTATATAATCTACACCTTATTCGTAAACTGTGGCCCCTGGTTCTAATAATATCCTAGTTATATAATATGAATTATAACGTAAGGTATTTTATTAAGTAAAGATTAATTTGGCTTTTTTGGGTTCTGAAGCTTTGTAATTCTGTGCTGTCGATGAGCTGGGTGATCAGGAAATTGGAGGCCAGCATTCAAACTGCATTCAAGCTGCTTCCTGTTGTGCCAAACAAAAGGGTAATAGATAAAGATCCTACATTGTTTAAGAAGGTACTGCAAATGATGGACCTTTGACTAAGTTACTGTTGTTTGGGGGTCTGTAACTAAAGTTGGTGACTGATATAACCATAGCATGAGTAGTATTGTGTTAGTAACGTGAATGCTTTGAATGGGTATACTCTGTGATTGATGTGTTAGATGTCATTGCTCCAACTATGTTTAAACAAATGACTACATTCCCAAAATACTATAAAAAGATGTGGCATGCCTTTGTTTATTAGAATGATTGCCCAGGAGGCTTAAGTAGGGGTTGCATACTTGACTTTGTATCCCCTGGCACTCTCGCCGGCTAAATGATCAGTAAAGCTTGTGTTGGTTGATCTAACTTATTGTGAGTTGTCTGTTTTAAGAAATGAACCTTAACAGTTCTGGACTCCCCCAACATGCGGAAATGTTTCCTGCATCTACCCTGTCCAATCCCTCACTAATTTTATATGATTCTATAAGTTTCCCGCTCATTCTTGTGAATGAGCAGGATACTTTCCATTCTTTCAACATATGTCAGTCCCGCCATCCTAGGAATTAACCTTGTGAACCTACGCTGCACTCCCTCAATAGCAAGAATGTCCTTCCTCAAATTAGGAGACCAAAACTGCACACAATTCTCCAGGTGTGTCACTGGGGCCCTGTACAACTGCAGTAGGACCTCCTAAACTCAACTCCTCTCACTACGAAGGCCAACATGCCATTAGCTTTCTTCAGTGCCTGCTGTACCTGCATGCTTACTTTCAGTGACTGATGTACAAGGACATAATTCTCGTTGTACTTCCCATTTTCCTAACCTGACACTATTCAAATAATAGAGTGCTGGAGTAACACCTTACAGATCCTTATCTTTGTGTCTCCCTCTCCTGTGACTCAGTCTGAAGAAGGTTCCTTATCTCCAGAGATGCTGCCTGTCCCGCTGAGTTACTGAGTTTATGTCCGTGGAGAACATGTGGATAGGGGACTTTTTTTGAGTCACGACCCTTCTTCAGACCTGAAATATCGTCTATCCACATTGACCAGAGATGCTGTCTGTCCCGCTGAATTACACCAGCACTCTGAAACATCATGATCCATGTTCCCCACAGATACTGCCTGACGCGCTGAGTTACTCCAGCACTTAGTGAAGCATCACCTACCCATGTTCCCCACAGATGCTGCCTGACCCGCTGAGTTACTCCAGCACTTTGTGTCTATTGAGCAAGAACATCCATATACAACTGTCTGTCCAGTCCAAAGCTCAATGAATAACCACTCTACACATCACACATGACTTCCTTTCACCTGAAAGTCTTCCATGCTTTGCTTCGGGTAGTTATCATTAACCAATTCACACAAGTGGTTAATGACTAGTTTACATTCACTTTGAAACATCTCCTCAAATTAGGAGACCAAAACTGCACACAATTCTCCAGGTGTGTCACTGGGGCCCTGTACAACTGCAGTAAGACCTCCTTGTTCCTAAACTCAACTCCTCTCACTACGAAGGCCAACATGCAATTAGCATGTTTGTCTTCAATATTCACACTAACTCCTGCACAGAATCTCGTGCCCACAGTTAGGGAATCGAGGATCAGAGGACATGGGTTCAAGGTGAATGGGAAAAGATTTAATAGGAATCTGAGGGGTAACTTTTCAACAGAGGGTGGTGGGTGTATGGAACAAGCTGCCTGAAGAGGTAGTTGAGGCTGGGACTATCCCAATGTTTAAGAAACGGGTATAGACAGGTACATGGATAGGACAGGTTTGGAGGGATATGGACCAAATGCAGGCAGAGAGCTGATGGGGCGCTCGCCGGCACCCTGGCCACCCTCAAGGCTCATGTCCCAGTCTCTCTGTCAACAGCAAGAGCTCCTAAACCCTGCACGAGGGGAACACAGAGGGTCAACAAACAGGTCATTACGAACGTGTGAACATTACTAGTGCATTAAGGGGCGGGGTGAGGGGGGGGGGTAAGGGCAGGGGGGTGAGAGGGGAGGAGCGGCGTGAAGAAGGGGTGAGGGGGAGGAGTAGCCCTGGGCCTCGGACGGACAGCGCCGTCCGCCAATCCGTGCTGCCAATCCCGCCCTAGCAACGGTTGCCACGGCGCGCCGGCCCCGCCCCTGCGGCACCTGCACCACGTGGGGAGGGGAAACAATCACAGCAGCTGCAGAGGCTGCAAACCTGAGATAAAACCTCAAGGGGGGCCAGACTACAAAATGCTGCAGTAACTCAGCGGGACGGGCAGCATCTCTGGAGAGAAGGAATGGGCGACGTTTCGAGGTCGAGACCCTTCCTCAGACTGAGAGACGCAGGAAAGATGTAGACGGTGATGTGGAGTGAAAAGCTTTTACATAGAAACATAGACAATATGTAGGCCATTCAGCCCTTCGAGCCAGCACCGCCATTCAATCGTTTCATCGTCTCCATTATAAATAGTTTACCCCCTTATTGTTAAACTATGGACCCTGGTTCTGGACTCCCCCAACATCGGGAACATGTTTCCTGCCTCTAGTGTGTCCAACCCCTTAATAATCTCATATATGTTTCAATAAGATCCCCTCTCATCCTTCTGAACTCCAGACTATACAAGCCCAGCCGCGCAATTCTCTCAGCATATGACAGACCCACCACCCCGGGAATTAAATTTGTAAACCTATGCTGGACTCCCTGAATAACAAGAATGTTCTTCCTCAAATCTGAACACCAAAACTGCACACAATACTCCAGGTGTGGTCTCACTAGGGACCTGTACAACTGCAGAAGGACCTCTTTGCTCCTATTCTCAACCTCTTGTTATGAAGGCCAACATGCCGTTCACTTTCTTCACTGCCTGCTGTACCTGCATGCTTAATTTAATTGACTGATGAACAAAGACCCCCTACGGCAGCTGAAGAAGCACAATCTGCCATAGGCAACGCTGGTCCAATTCTATACGGCCATCGTAGAGTCTGTCCTCACCTTCTCCATCATGGTCTGGTTTGGCTCAGCCACCAAACACGACACCCGGAGGCTGCAGCAAATCGTCTGATCAGCTGAGAAGGCTGTTGGCTGCAACCTTCCCTCCATTGATGAACTGCAAGGGCCAGGAAGCGAGCGGGTAAGATAATTTCTGACTCCTCTCACCCTGGCCACAAACTATTTGAATCACTTCCGTCTGGAAGGCGACTCCGGATAGTCAAAGCTGCCGCAGCCAGACATAAAAACAGTTTTTTTTCACGTGTAGTAGCTCTACTCAATAGCCAGAAATCTGTAGCCTCCTTTTGCTCTGGTATTTCATTTCGGAGTCACGTGAGTGACTTCGTGAAGAGCCCGCCGGCACGCATGCGCGACATATCGTCGCATCGCATTGCTGTCGACGGCTGGTCGGGAGCGCGGCTCCTGACCAGCCCTTCAGAGGGCCGACTCAGGTAAGGCTAAGCCCCCTAGAGTTGGTGTTTCCTGTTGGGGGGGGGGGAGCAGTGTGTTCTCTCCCTACAGGAACGTGGATTTGGAGTCGCCGCCACTTATCCCGGAGCCTTTCTCAGCGGCTCACCTGCGAGTCGGGCCGGGAAACAGGCGTGGTAGTCGGGGAGCCCTGTTGGCACAGGGCCCGACCCGCCGATACACCGGAGCTCCAGTGTGAGTTGGTGTTTTGTTGTGGCGGGTGTATATTATGTTCTCTCCCTGCAGGTACGTGGGGAAATAGACGTGGATGTCGGGGAGCCCTGTTGTTACCGGGCCCGACCCGCCGCTATGCAGGAGCTCCAGTGCCGATTCAAGGAGCAGGTGCTCCAGTGTTGATTTGAGGAGCAGGAGCTCCAGTGCTGGTCCAGGAGCAGGAGCTCCAGTGCTGGATTAAGGAGCAGGAGCTCCAGTGCTGATTCGAGGAGCAGGAGCTCCAGTGCTGATTCAAGGAGCAGGAGATCCAGTGCTGGTTCCAGGAGCAGGAGCTCCAGTGCTGATTCAAGGAGCAGGAGCTCCAGTGCTGATTCAAGGAGCAGGAGATCCAGTGCTGGTTCCAGGAGCAGGAGCTCCAGTGCTGATTCAAGGAGCAGGAGCTCCTGTGCTGATTCGAGGAGCAGCAGCTCCAATGCTGATTCCAGGAGCCGAGAACGGGGTGCCTCTCGAAAGGGGGGACCCTGCCACAAGTTCGCCATTGGCGACCACGGGGAAGGGGTCGTGCTGCGGCCCGACCCCCCTCCGCTAGCCCTTCGTTGAAGGGCAGGGGAGGAGCCCGTAAGCCTAAACCCGGTTCGGGCCAAGGCTCCACCAGCCGCCATGGTGCGGTCTGGTGCAACGGCGGGACCTGGGTCTGTGAGATCTGCTATCCAACTCCCAAACCCCGCCGCAGGGACGGGGGGCTTGGGTACGGTCCCGCCTCGGTCGCCGAGTCCCCTGTCGATGGGGGGGACGAGACCGTGCGTCGGCAAGGTCCACGATGTGGACAGCCGGCAAGCCCGCGCGGGCGTCGCTCCATGCTTCTGCTGGAGTCGACCCCAAGCCGTCAGGGCCCTTTGTGGCAACGGCTTCCGCTCCCGTTCAACGGAGACGGTTGAACACCTTTCCCGCGCGGGAATCGCGCGGTTCGCTGCGGCGGCCGATAGCGACAACTTCCGGCACCGAGATCACTTCTCAGAGGTGCGGGCCGATGAAAGGAGCCCCGGCAATCTTTCTGAGCCGGAGGTCTCCGACCACCCCAGTGTTCAGGGTGAAGGGCGTATGGCCGCATGACGCGGCTACTGGAGAGGAGCCATCCAGCTCCAGTAGGCACAGGGAGGTTAACCGCCGTCAGCAGAAGTTGAGAACCGTCAGCAGACACTAAGCCCAGCGAACTGCTCCTCCCTTCAACGAGCCCATACGCCACGGTCGCCGAGTCCCCCATGCATGGGGGACGAGACTATGCGTCGGCTAGGTCCATGATATGGGCAGCCGGCAAGCCCGCGCGGGCGTCGGATCTCCATGCTAAGTCAGGTGCCGACTTCCCATCGCATTTGCCCTCCGAGGCAGCGAGACCAAGCTCCGCCGAGGAGGCGTTTGAGAGTACCTCCCGCGCGGGAATCGCTCAGCTTCGCTGCAGCGGCTACCGGCGACAACTTTCCGGCACCAGGGTCACCTCGATGAGGTGTGGGCCGATGGACGAAGCCCCAGCAGTTCAGCAGAACATGAGGACTTCGGCCGCCCGAGTTTTAGCTCAAGGGGCGTATTGGCCAGGATGGAGCGGATATTGGAGCCCCTCCTGCAGCAGAATCAACAAAATTCGGGGAAGACTTCTCCAAGAGGGAAGGATATTCGGGGTCCTCCATCCCAGCATATGCCTCAACGGAAGTTTACGCTGTCTGCCGTTGAGCAGGCAGCAGGCACGGCTGAAAATTTTCGTCGGAACAAAAGGCGTGATAGAGAAAACTATTCACGAGCCCATTGAATTCGTCTCCCATATTTTTACTAGGCCAAAAAAGGATGGAGGTTGTCGGGTGATTATTGACTTGACCAGTTGAATACCTTTTGTAACATATACACATTTTAAAATGGACACCTTTTGAGACAGCCAAATCACTGCTTTCGCATGGTTGCTTTATGGCATGTATTGATTTGAAAGATGCATGCTATTCAGTGTCCATCCGGAAACATCACCGGAAATTTTTGAAATTTGTCTGGATGGATCAGCTCTGGCAATATCGGGCCTTACCAAATGGGCTTACTACCGCCCTAGGCTTTACTAAATTACTCAAACCTATTATGGCCAAATTACGTATACAACATCATATTGTAATGGCTTATTTAGATGATATTCTGCTTATTGGCAACACTCTGGAAGCGCTGTTTCAGCAACTGTTACTATATTTCAGCAGCTGGGGTTTATAGTCCATCCAGAAAAATCGAAGTTTCACCCATCCCAGGTTATGGATTATTTGGGTTTCACGGTGGACTCTATTCTAATGAGGGCCAACATTCCATTTCACAAGGTGGAGGATGTTTCCCTTGCATGTCAGGATCTCGCATCCGCCAGTATACCATCTATTCGGCCTACAGCTAAGATGATTGGGAAAATCGTAGCTTTATTTCCGGCAGCCCGGTTTGGACCTTTGCATTATCAAAATCTGCGAAGGGCCACGATTGCTGCGTTAAAGAAAAAAAAAAAAAAAAAAAGAACGCTGGTCATTTTGACAGACCTATGGGGCTGCCTTCCGATGCTAAGGTTGAGCTACAATGGTGGGTGTCCAATATTGGCAAGGCATTCAAACCCATTGTTGTGCCCAATCCGGTGGTATATTTGCAAAACTGACGCAAGCTTGGGGAGCTGCGGACAGCTCTTCTAGTTGTGGAGGCAGGTGGGATCCCCTTGAAGCTAGCATCTTGCTAATACAAGGGATTAACTATTTGAAGCTGCTTGCAGCATTTCACCGACTGCGGGCATATTGTGCTAATCTTAGTGGTACTCATGTCCGTCTCCAAATAGACAACACTACAGCGGTGGCATATTTAAACCATATGGGCGGTACCAGGTCAGTCTCTTGTGACAAATTGGCTAATACTATTTGGTGCTGGTGTATTGATCGAGATATTTGGATTTCAGCTACCTATTTGCCAGGTAGGCTTAATACTGTGGCAGACACCAGGTCACGCAAATTCAATGATAGTTTGAGTGGATGCTGCATCCTCCAATATTTGCCCAAATTACAGCCAAATTTGGCCAGCCGGATATCGACCTTTTTGCGTCCCGGTTGAACCATCAGGTACCGACATATGTTTCATGGGAACCAGACCCTGGGGCATTAGCGATTGATGCATTCTCGCTAGACTGGGGGAAGTGGTTTTTCTATGCATTCCCCCCGTTTTGCCTCATCAGTCGGGTATTACAAAAAATCAGGATGGATTCTGCCAGAGGCATTCTTGTCATACCCGACTGGCCCACACAGCCTTGGTATCCGGTGGTCTCTGACATGATTAGTCAACCTTGGGTCCCTCTAGAGGGTTGCCCACATTTGGTTTTCTCACCCTGTCTCAGGGGAGTTACACCCCTGCCATGCCTATCTAAAATTACTGGCTTGCAGGTTCTGACCAGGCCATGGATGCAGTATGGCCTTACCACCCGGACCATGAACACCATTGGAGCATCATGTCAAGAGTCAACCAGGCGGAGATATCTCTCCCACATCACCAAGTGTGAAGCCTACTGCAGTCGCTCTCACATCACCTGTGATGATGTCTCCATAGCCGACGTCCTGGAATTCCTCGCGGGGTTGCACCATGATGAGCACTTGAGTTATACTGCCATCAACAGCGCCAGGAGTGCGCTATCATTCTACCTCAACATCGAGGTAGGATCGAACAGGCTAGTGTCCAGGCTTATGCGGGAAATATTCAATCTGAATCCGCCTACACCACGCTACAACATCACCTGGGATGTCAGGGATGTACTTACCCTGCTCAGGTCGTGGTCACCCATGGAAGGGTTACAGCTGGACCAACCCACTATGAAATTGGTGATGTTACTAGCGCTGACTTCAGCACAGCGGGTTCAGACGCTCCACAAACTACGTATTGACAGGATGACGTCGACCCCGGGAGAAGTAGTCCTTTTTATCGATGAGCTACTTAAGCAGCATAGACCTGGGTGCACAGGGCTGCAGCTGAAGTTCCCGGCATACCCTGCAGATGCTCGGCTATGTTTAGCCACTCACATCCGTTACTACATCAAGGTGACGAGGAGCATCAGAGGAATGGAGTTGTACCTGCTTGTCACTCACAAAAGACCTCACCATCGAGTGACAGTCCAGACGATATCCAGGTGGCTCCGGATCGTCCTGAATAAGGCAGGTATTGACACTAATGTGTTTACATCCCACTCCACCAGGGCTGCATCTACGTCGGCGGCGAGAGTCATGGAGGTACCCATGGACCATATCCTCGCCACAGCAGGATGGGCGAATGAAGCTGTGTTCCAGCGATTCTATAATAAGCCTGTTGCTGCTCCCCTTCAGTTCGCAGAGGCCGTGCTGAACGCCGGGTGTGAACGTGGGGATGTCCCTGATTAAAAGGGTGTTATTTGTTGTGTTATTAACAAATCTTCTTTTTGTTTCAGTATAACCTCGTTTCGTCAACTTGTTTACTCCAATCCATCCTTGCTAGTGGTGTGTCCGCATGGACGTTGTCCAGGGCGTGTAATCACAGAAGCTTTGAAGTCTTCACGAAGTCACTCACGTGACTCCGAAATGAAATAGTAAGATTGAACGAGAACTTACCAAGTTTGAAGGTTGATCTTTATTTCATGAGGAGTTGCGGTGAGGGATTTCGTGCCCTCCGCTCCCAACCCTCGATCATCTTCAGCTGGTAATCAGAGTCTCTTTAAATCTTACTATGCCAAGTCATTTCTGTTGTTGTTTCTGTGATTCCACACCGCTGCTTTGAAGAATGTCGCGCATGCGTGCCGGCGGGCTCTTCACGAAATCCCTCACCGCAACTCCTCATGAAATAAAGATCAACCTTCAAACTTGGTAAGTTCTCGTTCAATCTTACTATTTCGTTTGGTTCCCATAGTTGATCAATGGTGTTTTATTAGTGATGTTTCGTGTTTTATGTGTCATTCATAACTACAGGTGTATGTTATGTTGTCACTTGCGGGCAGAGCACCAAGGCAAATTCCTTGTATGTGAATACTTGGCCAATAAACTTATTAATTCATTCATTCAGATCCCATTGTACTTCCACTTGTTCCAACTTGACACCATTTAGATAATAATCTGCCTTCCTGTTTTTGCAACCAAGGTGGATAACCTCACGTTTATCCACATTAAACTGCATCTGCCATGCATCTGCCCACCCACCCAACCTGTCCAAGTCACCCTGCATTCTCATTGCATCCTCCTCACAGTTCATACAGCATTGTGTCATCAGCAAATGTGCTAATGTTACTTCAAATCCATTCATCTACATCATTGATGCATATTGTAAATAGTCACGGTCCTAGCACCGAGCCTGGCGCTACCCCACTAGTCACTACCTGCCATTCTGAAAGGGACCCGTTAACCCCTATTCTTTGTTTCCTGCCTGCCAACCAATGTTCTATCCATGTCAGCACTCTACCCCCCATACCATATGCCTTAATTTTGCCCGCTAATCTCCTACGTGGGACCTTATCAAATACTTTCTGAAAGTCCAGGTACACTGCATCTACTGGCTTTCCCTTGTCCATTTTCCCAGTTACATCCTCAAAACGTTCCAGAAGATTAGTCAAGCATGATTTCCCTTCGTAAATCCATGCTGACTCGGAAGATCCTGTTACTGCTATCCAAATGTGCCGCTATTTCATCTTTTATGATTTACTTCAGCATCTTCCCCACCACCGATGTCAGTCTCACAGGTCTATAATTCCCTGTTTCTCTCTCCCATCGTTGTTAAAATGTGGGATAACATTAGCTACCCTCCAATCCACAGGAACTGATCCTGAATCTATAGAACATTGGAAAATGATCACCAAAGCGTCCACAATTTCTAGACCCACTTCCTTCAGTACACTGGGATGCAGACCATCAGGCCCTGGGGATTTTATGCAGACCATCAGTACCATCAGTCTACCCAACACCATTTCCTGCCTAATGTGGATTTTCTTCAGTTCCTCCGTCACCCCAGAGCATCTGCTCACTAGTGCAGCAGGAAGATTGTTTCTATGAAGACGGATCCAAAGTACCTGTTCAACTCATTTGCCATTTCCTTGTTCCCCATAATAAATTCACCATAATAGATTGCATTAGCCCGAAGAACAAAATCGTACTCGCTCTTGAAAATGGGGGTGAGGGGTTGCTCCCTCCATCAAGCAATCAAATCATTATCAAATTCTGCAGAAAAAAATCAGCAATTGGATTTGGATCAAAAGGAGAGACAACAATTGGGCTGCAAGTTGAAGACAGGAGGGTATGGAATTGAGGGGGGTGTAACTGGGACACCAGGTCTCACCCTTGAGCCCTCTGGAGATGTTGTGGGCTTATCAATGAAACGTCAAAGAAGGTGGGTTCCCACCTGATGACCCCGGTGACGTACCCACCCTACCTTTCACCACTCCAATCCCACTGCATATAGCAAGAGTGCCGACTTATTACAGGGATTGAAACTTCAAGTCCCATTAGCTCTACTGAACTTCTGGAGGAAAAACCAGTGACTGCTGTGAAAGTGCAGCTGCCGACAAGGGAAAGACCATGTGACAGCTTGGAGAGACAGCTGACAGGAGGAAATAGACCCCAATGGGGCTGTTATGGGCTAGCTACCCATAACAGCTGGTTCCATCACCTTGTTAGGGCACAAGAGCCACCCCCACCTGGCTACAAAAAGTTCAAAGAGAAGAATACCCCCAGAGTCTGCGAGAGCGGGGGCACAAGATAACTCATCGACTGACCACCCAGTAACAAACCTTGGAACGGACACGACATTGAATCAGGTAAGTGGCAAAACTCTTGAAAAACGAGCAGCTGGACACATTGTTCAGACCTGTAGGTGTGGCTGGACAAAAGTAACATCAACTCGTGGTCTCAAAATTCATCAGGGACGGAAGAAATGCTTGGAAATCCCCAACCCAGGGCCCCGCATTGACCAGATTCTGCCAGAGGAAGGTCAAATCAGTCGGATGAAACTCAGCGGCAGGAACAACTCCACAATCTGCAGAGCATCATCACCCTACGGGATGTGGCAGAAGTTTCAGTCCAAGATGCAACCAGGCACATCGTAAAGTGGAGAACATGCAAGGATGTAAGCCGTTGGTGAAATGGCCAAAGTCTAACAGCAAGGAGTGGGAAATCATCAATGCCGATGTGAGCTTAATCTTAAGTGGAATCAAGGGATCAGCAGAAAAGAAGTTGGAGAAGATGGGTGATCTAGTCTACAGCTATGGAAAGGAGAAATTTGGTGAGAAGGAACAACTCAGCAGGAAAGATAGGCCTCCTCCCCCCAAGTCCTGTCGTCTCCAGGAAATCCAACGACTTATTAAAGAAAGAAGAAGCCTGAGGAAGGTGTGGAAAAAAGCAACAGCAGGAGAAAGGGAGGGCATCAATCTCCTTCAAAACGCCCTAAACCAGAGGCTCTCGAAGCTGCGCAGAGTGGAGAATTTAAGGAAACTAAGCAAAAAGCAGGAAAAAGCAAGAACAGACTTCTTCAAAGATCCCTTTAAGTTTGTGAAAGACATTTTCACAAAAGAAAAAAGCGGATCCCTGAAGGCGTCAAAAAAGAACCATCCACACTGATGAGTTAAAAGATGATCCGATTTTTGTCATCCCACCAATCTCAGCCCCACAACATCAATTTGACATCAGCCCTCCCAAGTTGAGTGAGGTAAAAGAAGTAGTGAGGAAGGCAAGAATGGCCTCTGCACCATGCCCTAATGGTGTTCCGTATTGTGTCTACAAGAATGCCCCACATATTCTGAAATTCCTCTGGAGGAACATGAGGGTTGTGTGGGAAAAGGATGTCATCCCCAAAGCCCGGCGAAGAAGGGGGGGGAGTCCTGATCCCAAAAGAAAAAAATTCTCCACCATCGAACAGTTTTGGCAAATAAACCTTCTTAACATAGAGGGCAAGATCTTTTTCAGCGTGGTGGCAAAAAAACTTACAAAGTATCTGAAACAACAATTTCATTGATATGTCAATCCAAAAGGCTGTCATAGCAGGCTTCTCGGGATGCCTTGAACATACCAGCATCATATGGCATCAAATCCAGACTGCTAAGAAAGAACGAAAGAATCTGCATATCTTCTTCCTCGATCTGGCCAACGCCTATGGATCAGTTCCTCATTCGCTACTATGGACTGCTTTTGAATTCTTTCAGGTGTCTGCAATAATAACAAATCTGATTTTTAAAAAAACTACTTCCAGGATCTGCAATTATGTCTCACAACATCAGACGTTACCACAGCGTGGCATCATGGCGGGGTGCACCATCTCCCCATTGACCTTCACTATGGCAATGGAGCTCATTATCAGAGCATCAAAATGGGTTGTGGGAGGAAAACGGTTACAGTGTTGTCTGCGATTGCCATTACGAGCCTATATGGACGATATAACAACACTAAGAACAACTATCCCCTGCACCAAGAGACACTTCATGGAAAAACTTCATCAAAACATCACCTGGGCAAGGATGAAGATTAAACCCAGCAAGTGCAGAAGCATCTCCATTGTCAAAGGTCAAGTCAAGGATCAAAGATTTCATATTGACGAAATACTGTTCCAACTGTTTCAGAAATGCCAGTGAAGAGTTTGGGCCGATGGTATGATGCAAAGCTCAAGGACACCGAGCAGTTTGAACAACTGAAAAAGGATAACATCATGCACATAACTCGCATCAACAAGACCTTGCTACCTGGAAAACTCAAGCTGTGGTGCTTCCAATTTGGCATACTACCAAGAATCATGTGGCCTTTAACTATGTATGAAATCCCCATCAACAAAGGGGAAACGCTGGAAAGAATGATCAGCACACATGTGAAACAGTGGCTCGGACGTCCACGATGCTTAAGTGCTGTCGGACAGTATGGGAGTGGCAAATTGGAATGAAGTCTGCTCTTCATTTCCGGGATGTGGTTGGCCAAGTTCAATACGGGAGAGCCGGGATTGAGCTCGTCCAAAAAGCTCCCGAATGGCACAAGACAACATCAGTGCAGAAAAGACGGCTCGTGGTGGAGGAGGTGAGAAGACGGGAGGGGGCAGAGTGACATGCCAAAGCCGTCTCAATGGCCAAGCAGGACCAATGGACTAACTGGAAGAGCCTGGAAAAGAGGACTCAACTGGCGTGACATCTGGCAAATGGAAGGATCTCAGCTAAGATTTGTCATCAGAGCCACTTATGATATTCTACCATCACCCCAGAACCTGAAGCAGTGGTTCGGAGAAGACTCCGCTTGCTCCCTTTGCCAAGCACCTGCATCACTAAGGCACATTTTAACAGGATGCACTATGAGCCTCGGCCAAGGGCGTTTCACTTAGCGGCATAACAAGTTCTCAGACAGCTGGCATCAATCCTTGAACAGAGGTGAACGATCACAACTGCTTCCCCACCAACATCGGCAGGAAATGTCCACTTTACAACATTTGTACCAGCAGGCCAACCTCCAGAGCACCAGATAACATCAATGGATGCAAGCTTTCTGCAGCCTGCTCGGGATTGGAAAATGGAAGTGGACTTAGAAAAAAGGCTTGTGTTTCCCCCAGACATTGTGGCTACAACACTCCGGCCAGACATGTCCTGAAGCTTCCCAGAATGGGTGGAAGACAAAGATTTTCCCAGTCGAAGTGGGATGCAGAGGATTTGTTGCTGCATCTACAACCAGGCTATTAACGAAAATGGGGGTGAGGGGTCGCTCCCTCCAATCCCACTGCAAATAGCAAGAGTGCCGACTTATTACAGGGATTGAAACATCAAGTCCTATTAGCTCTACTGAAAACATCCAGTGAATTGGCCTTTACTGTCTTCTGTGGGAGAGAATTCTACAGATTCACAACTCTCTATGTGAAAAGGTTTCTCCTCATCTCAGTCCTAAATGGCCGACCACCTTATTATTTAACTGTGACCCCTGGTTCTGGACTCCCCCAACATGGGGAACATGTTTCCTGCATCTTGATGTTCAATCCCTTAATACATTTATGTATTTCTATAAGATCCCCTCTCATCCTTCTAAATTCCAGTGAATACAAGCCCAGTCAACCCATCCTTTCATTGTATGTCAGTCCCGCCATCCCGGGAATTAACCTGGTGAACTCCCTCAATAGCATGTATGTCCTTCCTCAAACGAGAATTATGGGCTTGTCGACCCATTCTTTAATTGTAACTCTGGCAAATACTGGCGATAATTCAGGAAAACCTACAGTTGCAAGTTTGTCTATTCTGTTACGTCGTTGGAGATATTGGAGAGATCACTGTTGGGGGAGAGAGAGAGACCTGGTCAATGAAATTCTTCATAAGTTGCAAAATATACTTGGCGAATAAAGTATGATTCTGAGAGAGTGGGGGGAGAGACAGAAGGGGGAAGGGAGGGGGGGGGGGAGAGAGAGAGAGAGAGAGAGAGAGAGAGAGAGAGAGAGAGAGAGTTGAGAAGCAGTAGGGTGAAGAGATAGATTGTGGAGGGGGGGAGGAGAGAGGGGGAGAAGGAGAGTGGGGGAGAGAGAGTTGGAGAAAGGGAAGAGAGAAAGAAGGGGGAAGAGAGAGAAAGGAGGGCGAGAGAGAAAGGGGGAAGGGAGAGAAAGGGGGAAGGGAGAGATGGGAAAGAGAAAGTGGGGAGAGGGAGAGAGAGAGAGAGAGAGAGAGAGAGGGTGAGAGAGGGTGAGAGAGGGGAGAGGGAGCGGTGGACTGTGAGAGAGGGTAAGAAAGAGAGAGTGGGAGAGAGGAGGAAGGGAGATGGGGAGAGAGAGAAAGGAGAGAGAGTGAGGGGGCGAGAGAGAAGAGAAAGGGAGGGGGATAGAGGGAAGGGAGAGAGAGAGTGAGCGAGGGGGAGAGATAGAGAGAGAGAGAGTGAGAGACAGTGACAGAGTTAGAGGGGGAGAAAGAGAGAGAGAGAGAGGGAAAGTGGGAAAACAGGAGGGGAGAGATAAATAGAGAGGGAGGGAGAGAGGCAGGGATGAAAGAAATGAACGGGAGAGAGAAGGGGAGGAGAGAGAGCAGTGTTATCTTGTCGAGTGTAGATTTAGAGCGTGCAGTAGTGTAGAGAGAAGGGGAAAGAGAGAGTGAGAGAGAGGGACTGACAGAGAAAGAGAGGGGGGAGAGTGGGAGGGCTATTTAACACATTCATGCTTTAATTTGCTTTTATTAATGCATATCGGTGTCTAGTTGCTGGTTTTTGGCATAAAAAGCTTCATGCAAAACATTTAGATCCAAGCTTAAATACACAAATATATTATGTGTGTCGCTAAGCACCCAGAAAGATATCTCACAATAATGCTCTTTGGTTCAGAGGCTTGGTACATAGGTGTCAGCCCAGTGTTTTAGGTCCCAGGCCTGTGTTCCAGGCTTTGCCTGAAGTTCTGGGCTACCGGGTCTGTGCTTCGTAGGCATCAAGGCTGTTTTATGGACTTCCGGCCTGTTTTGTGGGCACAGGCCTGGGGCTATTTTAGGCCCCAGGCCTGTGTTGTGGGCTTTGGCCTAAGTTCTGGAAATTCTGAGCCTGTGTGAACAGAATAGCACACCACACTCATTGCCCCACAAGTATTGCCCCACACACACACACCAACATCTTTTGTACAGCAGCTCTAACATGATGCATGTCCCAACTAACTCTTGTGCTCAATGCTCTAACTGATGATGAAGGCGAGCAAGTTTGACAAACCGCTGCTGCTGCTTCTTCATCACCCTGTCTATCTGTCTATCTGTGTGTTTGTGCTTTCAGAGTATTATGCACTCTCCCCCCTCTCTCCCAGTAAGTTTATAGACAGCAGCAGCAGCAGCAAAATTGGTGATGGACAGGACTTTAAAGCAAGCGACTGACTTACTCTGTGAAATTGCAGCCGGGTCCAGATTAACTGGAAATGTGGGCCAAGGAATAATGGCAGATTGCATTTAACGTGGACAAGTGCAGAGTGGCAAGTTAAATCAGTGCAGCAGCAGCAGCAGGACTTACACTGTAAATGGCAGCAGAGCCCCAGAGAATGTGTAGGAGGAGACAGAGACCGCCGAATAGTACGAGTGCATGATTGTCTGAAAGTGATAAACAGGGTGATGAAGAAGCAGTTTGTCAAGCTTGTCTTCATCAGTCAGAGCATTGAGTACCAGACTTGGGACAAGAGCTGTACAAAAAATGTTATTACATAAAAAATACAAAAAAAGGCTGAGGGCGAGAGAGAGAAAGATGGGGGGGAGGGAGAGGGGAGAGGGAGAGTGGGGGAAAGAGTGAGAGTAGGAGTGAGAATGATTGCATATAAAAATTACATACAAAAGCAGAGTAAATTCTCTCTCACTCTCTACGTGTGGAGGAGGGAGATGTGGAAGGATGGGGGAGGAAGATGCCCCCTCCCGATGTACCCTCACTCCCACCCTCTCCACCCCTTCCCCCTCTACCCTCCCATTCTCTGTACCCCACCCGTCTGCCCATCTTCCTCTCGACCCCCCTCCACTCCCACTCTACTCCCCTCCCGTGCCCGCTACACCATCTCTCCCACTCTACCCCAGCCCCCACCCTCTCTGCCGCCTTCCCTCTCTACCTTCCTACCTCTCTCCTACCCTCCCTCTCTTGGGATTGATGAGGGAGGGTGAAGAGGAGGAGGGGAGTGCTGGGGGATGAGGAGAAATGAGCTGCACCTGCGCAGTTGGGGGTTGTGCGTGTGTGGTGCAATATTATGTTGGGGGAGCAGACCCAATGGGTCAGCACTTAGCCTGCAAAGTAACGCCCCCATCTCCTACGCACACAGGAACCAGTCGGCAGCGTCTGCGCAGTTGGGAGCTCTTCATAAAGGCAAGAGTGGGCATGTTGCCATAGAAACTCCTCAGAGGAAAGACCCTTGTAGGAAAGGAAACATTTCCTAATCTAATCAAATCCATTTAAGCAAATAAAATACCACAGAGGCCAAATAATATTGCCATGTGCAGGAACTATCTATGAAGTAGCGGGGAGGTCCGACTGCCCGGCGGCTACAGATATGCATGGAGGCAAGAATCATTTCTTATCATTTCTGGAGATGGTGCCATTTTCTTTCATTATTGACAGCACAACATGAATTCTAAAGAATTCCGAAGAACACAGACAGGTCAGGAAAAGCTTGCTTTATTTGTTACGCAAGGCACAAATGCATCAAGACTTTCTTTTAAAAAAACACTTTAAAATGCCTTAAGGTTTTTGGGCCAGTGGCAGCCAGCTGGTACTGTGAGCCGTCGGCTGTGCACAGCTTAGCTCACTTTTGCGTTTTCACTTTCTTTTAAAAAAACACTTTAAAATGCCTTAAGGTTTTTGGGCCAGTGGCAGCCAGCTGGTACTGTGAGCCGTCGGCTGTGCACAGCTTAGCTCACTTTTGCGTTTTCACTTGGGTACGGTATGAATGAGAAGATGCTGGTACTGTGGATTGTCTGCTTCTTGACAGGGCCAAGGAGGGCTTATATTAGGAACACGTCTCCATCCGTTTCCCACCACGGATGGCTGACCAGCTGTTCTAACGGCACTTTGGAGGGGAACAGTCAGGTGACGTGTCGGGTCTCAACCCTTCTTTGGACTAATGGGGCCGGGGGGGGGGGGGGGGGGGGGGGGGAAGCTGGAAAAAAGATTTGGGGTCAGGACAGACTCCAGGATTTTATTTGGATGAGGGGAGAGTATCCTCAAATTGGAGAATTCACTGTTCATGTCATTGGGCTGTGAGCTATGAGGTGCTGTTCCTCCAATTTGTGTGTCACCTCACTCTGGCAATGGAGGAGGTCCAGGACAAAAAGATCAGCGTGGGAGACGGAAGGGGAATTGAAATAGTTGGCAACTGGGAGATTCAACAGGCCTTGGCGGACCGAGCGCAAGTGTAGGGTGAAATGCACGCCATGTCTAGATACAAGGAGAGCAGATGCTGTTTCACAAAAAGAGACGCAATCTCCTGGAGTAACGTGCTCCTCCGGAGAGCATGGACAGGCAACATTCTAGGTCAGGACCCTTCTTCAGACTGCTTGGTGTGGGGGGTGGAGAAAGTTGGGAAGGAGAGGTGGGGGTGGTCACCTTAGATTGCCTTCCCTCTACAGATGCGGCCTGACCCACTGAGTTCCTCCACCGCTTTAGAGGGAATGGACAGATGACATTTTGAGTCAGGACTCATCTTCACACTGAGGGTGGGGGGAGGAAGCTTGAAAAGAGAGATGGGGGCTGGACAAAGCCTGGCAAGTGATAGTGGATACAAAATGTTGGAGTAACTCAGCGGGACAGCAGCATCTCTAAAGAGAAGGAATGGGTGATGTTTCAGGTTGAGACCCTTCTTCAGAAGTGATAGGTGTATATAGGCGAGGGAGACACAAGAGACTGCAGATGCTAGAAGCTTGCATAGAATACAATTTAGTTTCATTCACAGGATTTCTTGCCCAGAGTGAGGAAATCGAGGACCAGAGGATTCCCCTTCTCATGGTGAAGGGGAAAAGATTTAATAGTAATCTGAGAGGTAACTTTTCAACAGAGGGTGGTGGGTGTATGGAACAAGCTGCCGTAGTTGGGAGTTGAGACTGGGTCTATCCCAATGTTTAAGAAACATTTATAGACAGTTACATGGATAGGACATGTATAGGGCTCAGGTAAGACCACATCTGGAGTATTGTGTACAGTTTTGGTGTCCTAATTCGAGGAAGGACATCCTTGTGAATAAGGCAGTGCAGCATAGGTTCATGAGATTGATCCTTGGGATAGTGGGACTGTCATAATGGGATTGAAAAGACTAGGCTTGTATTCACTGGAGTTTAGAAGGATGAGGGGAAGATCTCATAGAAACATATAAAATTATAAAGGGATTGGACGTGCTAGATGCAGGAATTTTTTCCCCAAAGTTGGGTGAGTCCAGAACCAGGGGCCAAAATCTTAGAATAAACGGGAGGCCATTTAAGACTGAGAAAAAGAGCTGAGAAAAAACGTTTTCACCCAGAGTTGTGAATTTGTGGAATTCCCTGCCACAGAGGGCATTGGAGGCCAAATCACTGGATGGATTTAAGGGAGAGTTGGATAGAGCTCTAGGGGCTGGTGGAAACAAGGGATATGGGGGAAGGCAGGCACGGGTTATTGATTAGGGACGATCATCCATAGATCACAATGAATGGCAGTGCTGGCTCGAAGAGCCAAATGACCTCTTACTGCACCTATTTTCTATGTTTCTATGACATGTTTGGAGGGATATGGACCAAATGCAGGCAGGTGGGACTAGTGTAGCTGGCACATGTTGGTCAGTGTGGGAAAGTTGGGCTAAAGGTCCTGTTTCCACACTGTATCACTCTTTGACTCTAACATGAAGTGCTGCAGTAACTCAGCAGATCGGGCATCATCTGTGGAGAACATGGATAGCTGCCGTTTCACAAAGTGCTGGAGTAACTCGGCGGGTCAGGCCGCATCTGTGGAGAACATGGATAGTTGATGTTTCACAGAGTATTGGAGTAACTCAGCGGGTCTGGCAGCATCTGTGGAGAACATGGATAGCTGACATTTCGGGTCAGGACTCTTCTTCAGACTGACACTATGTTAACAGATGAGGGTGAGTGAAGTGACAGAGGCGAGTGAAAATAAGGAGATAAAAGGGTCTGAGATAAGGAGAGAGGAATGTATATGTGCAGCTTTAAGGGACATTAGTCAGGTAGCATTTGGAGTAATGCATTCAGTTCTGGTCACTACATTACAGGACTAATGTGGAGGCTTTGGGGAAGGTGCAGAGACTAGAATGGTTTAAAAACAAGGAACTGCAGATGCTAGTTTCCAAAAAAGGGCACAAAATGCTAGTGTAACTCAGCAGGACAGGCAGCATCTCTGGAGAGAAGGACTGGGTGACATTTCGTGTTGAGACTGAGGAGGGTCTCGACCAGAAACATTACCTATTCCTTCCCGGATTTTGTGTCTACCTAAACAACGCCTATTTGTCCACGGTGTGCCAGCAGGCTGGAGGAACGGGCAAAGGCCTTGCAACAGAGCAGGTAGATGAAGGGGCGCTGGCCGGTGTGGACTCGCCAGTGTTCCAGTAGGTGGTCAAGGCGGGTGAAGCTCTTACCACAGGACGGGCAGGGGAAGGGACGCTCACCGCTGAGAGTACACTGGTGCTGCCACAGGCTGGACATGCGGGTGAAACCCTTGCCACACTCAGCGCACACAAAGGGTCTCTCTCTGGTGTGTATCCGCTGGTGCTCCCGCAGCCCCCATGCTCTCTTGTCACAGTGGGAGCAGCTGCTCGCCGGCGTGGGCCCGCCGGTGCTGCCGTAACCCACGCAAGCTGTCAAATGACTCACCACAGTACGGGCAGTCGTAGGGCTATCGTAGGGCAGTGGTGGGACAGCAGCCTGGTGGAGCGGTTGAATCCCTTGCCACACTGGGCGCAGGTGTAGGGGCGCTCGCTGGTGTGGGTGCGCTGGTGGTACAGCAGGCTGCTGGACCTGGTGAAGCCCTTGCCGCACTGCGCACAGATGTAGGGGCACTCGCCGGTGTGGGTGTGCTGGTGCTTCAGCAGGTTGCTGGAGCGGGTGAAGCCCATGCCGCAGTCGCTGCAGGTGTAGGGTCGCTCCCCGATGTGCAGCCGCCTGTGTATCTTCAGGTCCTTGGATGATTTGAAGCCTTTGCCGCAGTTGGAGCAGGTGAAGGGCCGCTCACTGCTGTGCATCTGCTGGTGCACCTGCAGCCGCGACAACTGGGTAAAACTCTTGCCACATGTGAAGCAGCCATAGAGCCTCTCGCCCGTGTGCATTTGCGGGTGGGCCTCCAGGACATTCGCCGTCTTGAAACTCTTGCTGCACTCCGAGCATTCGAAGGGGCGTTCTCCGATGTGCACACGCTGGTGGATCTCCAGCTGGCTCGGGCTCTGCCAGGCCTTGCCACACACATCACACTCATAATGCTTCTCCTTGTTGTGGCCCATCATGTGGTCCTCCACTGAAGCTCGGCCCGAACATCGAGCAGATGTGGGGGCTCACCGGCACCCTGGCCTCCCTCAATGGCCACTCACGTCCCCGTCTCTCCGTCCACAGCAACGGCTCCTAAACCCCGCAGGAGGGGAACAGAGGGTCAATAAGCTGCCAAACAGGATATTACTAACACATATTGAGTGCGTTTATGGTGGAGGAAACCGTTATATAATTCTGGGTGGTACATTGACACGCCGGTACAGTTGGTGCCTCATCGCCAGAGACCCGGGGTCGATCCTGACTACTGGTGCTGAGATTGTACGTTCTCCCCTTGACCTACGTGGGTTTTTACTCCAGGTGCGCTGGTTTCCTCCAACATTTGAAAGACGTTCAGGGTTGTAGATTCATCGGTTCCGCAAAACTGCTAAATTGTCCCTAATGTGCGTAGGATAGTGCTCGTGTACGGGGTGATCGCTGGTCGGCGCGGACTCCATGGGCCGAAAGACCCATTTCCACGCTGCATCTCTAAACTAAACTAAATCAAAGAAGACTATCGACCCAAAACATCACCCATTCCTTCTCTCCACAGATGCTGCCTGATCCGCTGAGTTACTCCAGCACTTAGTGTCTATATTCTCCACAGACGCTGCCTAGCCGGCTGAGTTACTCCAGCACTTAGTGTCTATCTTCTCCACAGAGGTTGCCCGTCCTGCTGAGTTTCTCCAGCACTTTTCATGTCTATCTTCTCCACAGATGCTGCCTGACACGCTGAGTTACTCCAGCACTTTGTCACAGAGTCGTTGAGTGAAACAGTGTTGGAAAGAGGCCCTTCGGCCAACTCGTACCTACACTCCTAGATCCCCCGGCTCCACACATTTCCCCAGTGCCCCGCCATTCACAGTGAAGATCCTGCCCTGGTTTGACTTCCTAAACTGCAACACCCTCCCCACCCCCAAACAATGTGACCTCCACCCAGTGGCTATCTGCCCCTTACCACTGCCGCCTTCTGCTCCTTACCCCCCTTTGCTCCCTCCCCCTCCCCCCACCCCCAAACAGTGTGAACCCCCACCAGGCTCCCTACCCCCTTCCTTGACTCACTTGACCCCTCTCTCTCCCGCCAGTTCCCTGCCTCCCCCCCCCCCCATTCATCCCCTCGGCACCAAACCCACTCCCCCTTGAATCCCTCCCCCCTCCCTTTGCTCCCTGCTTCCCCCCGCTACTCACTTCACCCCTTTACCACCCCCCAGCCTCTCACCCCCTCCCTCCCCTGGACTGTCTCCTCTCTCTCTCCCCTTTCTCTCTCTCACCGTCCAGTGCAGCTCGGTTCCATCTTGGCCGCGGCGTCGTTTCGGGGCTGAGGCCCCTCTCCCCCCACGTTGCGTGGTCTCTCTGTCTGCGGGGTAACGGGCGGCCGGGGCCGTGACGTCATTTCCGGGCTGAGGCACCTGCGCCGCGCGGTCTCTCTGTCTCCGGGGCAATGGGCAGCGGGCGGGCGGGATGAGCCGTGAGTACCCGGGCAGGGCCGGGCCGGACGAGGTGAGAGGCGTCAAGTTGGGAAAAGGGGGAAGTACAACGGGATCTGGGGGGTCCTTGTACGTCAGTCTATGAAAGTAAGCATGCAGGTACAGCAGGCAGTGAAGAAAGTGAATGGCATGTTGGTCTTTATAACAAGAGTAATCGAATATAGGAGCAAAGAGGTCCTTCTGCAGTTGTACAGAGCCCTAGCGAGATCACACCAGGAGTATTGTGTGTAGTTTTGGTCCCCTAATTTAAGAAAGGACATTCTTGCTTTTGAGGGAGAGCAGCATAGGTTTGCAAGGTTAATTCCCGGGATGGCGGGACTGTCATATGCTGAGGGAATGGAGCAGCTGGGCTTGTATACTCTGGAGTTTAGAAGCTTGAGAGAGGATCTTATTGAAACGTATAAGATTGTTAAGGGTTTGGACATGCTAGGGACAGGAAACATGTTCCTGATGTTGGGGCAGTCCAGAACCAGGGGGCACAGTTTAAGAATAAGGGGTAAGCCATTTAGAACAGAGACAAGGAAACACTTTTTCTCACAGAGAGTTGTGAGTGTGGAATTCTCTGCATCAGAGGGCGGTGGAGGCCGATTCTCTGGACACTTTGAAGAGAGAGCTAGATAGGGCTCTCAAAGATCGCGGAATCAAGGGATATGGGGAGAAGGCAGGAATACGGTACTGATTGTGGATGATCAGCCATGATCACATTGAATGCCGGTGCTGGCTCAAAGGGTCGAATGGCCTGCTCCAGCACCTATTGTCTATTGTTCCAGAGCCCCGCCATTCACAGTGAAGATTCTGCCCTGGTTTGACTTTCTAAACTGCAACACCCTCCCCACCCCCAAACAGTGTGACCTCGTCCCTGTGTCTCCCTGCCGCCTCCTGCTCCTTACCCTCCTTTGCTCCCTCCCCCCCACCCCCAAACAATGTGAACCCCCACCAGGCTCCCTACCCCTTCCTTGACTCACTTGACCCCTCCCCCCCCCATTGAACTGGCCTCAACTACTTTCTGTGGCAGAGAATTCCACAAATTCACCACTCTCTGTATGATTTTTTTTTCTCATCTCGGTCCACAAAGAATTCCCCCTTATACTTAAACTGTGACACCTTGTTCTGCACTTCCCCAACATCGCGAACAATCTTCTTGCATCTAGCCTGTCCAACCCCTCAAGAATTTTGTAAGTTTCTATAAGATCCCCCCTCAATCTTGTAAATTCCAGCGTGTACAAAGCAAGTCTATCCAGTCTTTCTTCGTATGAAAGTCCTGCCATCCCAGGAATCGGTCTGGTGAACCTTCTCTGTACTCCCTCAATGGCAAGAATGTCTTTCCTCAGATTAGGAGACCAAAACTGTACGCAATACTCCAGGTGTGATCTCACCAAGGCCCTGTACAACTGTACTATAACCTCCTTGCTCCTATACTCAAATTATTTCGCTATGAATGCCATCATACCATACACTTTCTTCACTGCCTGCTGCACCTGCATGCCTACTTTCAATGACTGGTGTACCATGACACCCAGGTCTCATTGCATCTCACCTTTTTCTAATCGGCCACCATTCAGATAATAGTCTATTTTCCTGTTCTTGCCACCAAAGTGGATAACCTCACATTTATCCACATTATACTTCATCTGCCATGCATTTGCCCACTCACCCAACCTATCCAAGTCACCTTGCAGCTTTCGAGCATCCTTCTCGCAGCTAACACTGCCCCCCAGCTTCATGTTATCCGCAAACTTGGAGATGTTGCATTCAATTCCCTCGTCCAAATCATTAATATATATTGTAAATAGCTGGGGTCCCAGCACTGAGCCTTGCGGTACCCCACTAGTCACTGCCTGCCATTCTGAAAAGGACCAGTTTACTCCTAATCTTTGCTTCCTGTCTGCCAGCCAGTTCTATATCCACATCAAAACTGAACCCCCAATACCATGTGCTTTAAGTTTGCATACTAATCTCTTATGTGGGACCTTGTCGAAAGGCTTCTGATAGTCCAGTCATAACACATCCACTGGTTCTCCCTTATCCACTCTACTAGTTACATAATCGAAACATTCTATAAGATTCGTCAGACATGATTTACCTTTCATAAATCCATTCTGACTTTGTCCAATCATTTCACCACTTTCCAAATGTGCTGCTATCCCATCTTTAATAACTGACTCTAGCATTTTCCTCACTACCTGTGTTAGACTAACTGGTCTGTAATTCCCCGTTTTCTCTCTCCCACCCTTTTTAAAAAGTGGGGTTACATTAGCTACCCTCCAATCCTCAGGAACCACACCAGAATCTAAAGAGTTTGAAAAATTATGGCTAACGCATCCACCATTGCTGGGGCTACTTCCTTAAGCAGTCTGGGATGCAGCCTCTCTGGCCCTGGGGATTTATCGGCCTTTAACCCATTCAATTTACCTAACACCACTTCTGTGACATCATTTCCGGGCAGAGGCCACCGCGTTGCGCAGTGAGAGGCTCCGGTGGATCGGGGCGGGCGCGCTGGCTGGGGGATTCGGTGCGCGGGGTGGGGGTGGTCAAGTCCTCCGGCCTCGCACCCGGAAGACAGTCTCTGGGCCTGGGGTTGGCACAGCGCTCGGGAGCTGGGCCTAGCGTCGGGCCAGCGCCGGGTCCCGCCGCCACCGCCGCCGCCGCAACACAACCATTAATCTCGGGTCGGGCTGATGGGTGGGCGCATCGTGTGACCGGGGTGGTGGAGTAGTAATGTCGCGGCTGAGAGAAGTCGGGAGAGAGTCTCTCTCTCTCTCTCTCTCTATATATATATATATATATATATATATATATATATGTCTCTCTCTCTCTCTGTCTCTCTCTGTCTCAGATTGACCAACTCCCCCTCCTCCGTCTCTCTCTGTCTTTCTGTATTTCTCTATCTATCTCTTTCTCTATCTCCCTATCTATCTATCTATCTCTTTCTCTAGGCTCAACTCAGTGCCCGGATGCTCGCCACCCCCACGTCAGTGCCCCCCTTTTCCCACTTGCCTCTTCATCCCCTTCACTCCACTCACATCCCCCCTCCCCTCACAACCCCCTGTCCCTTCTCTCCCTCCCCTCACTTGCACTGTCCTCATCCCCTTTCCCATTCCCCCACCATGCCACCTCATCACCTCTCTCCTCCTTCCCCATCATATCACCCCTCTTCACTCCCCCCATCCCCCCCGCTCACCTCCCAATCCACCCCTCCTCCCTTCAAGCACTAATAATGTTCACGAGTTAGTAATGTCCTGTTTGCTACCTTGCGGGCCCTCTGTGTTCCCTCCTGCAGGGTTTAGGAGTCGTTGCTGTGGACGGAGAGACGGGGATGTGAGCGTCCAAGGAGGGCAGCCAGGGTGCCGGTGAGCCCCCCATCTGCTCGGTGTGCGGGCTGAGCTTCGAGAGACTGAGCTTCGATCGAGGACTACATGACGGGGCATGACAAGGGGAAACGTTATGTGTGCGACGTGTGTGGCAAGGCCTGGCAACACCAGAGCTAGCTGGAGACCCACCAGCGAGTGCACACGGGAGAACACCCCTTTCACTGCTTGGAGTGCAGCAAGAGCTTCACCCGCTATGACAGGCTGCTGCGGCACAGCCGCCAGCACACCGGCGAGAGGCCCATCGGCTGCTCTGACTGCGGCAAGAGCTTCAAGACGACGCATGAGCTGAAGATACAGCAGTAAGTGGACACGGGCGTGAAGCTCTTCAGCTGCTCCACCTGTGGCAAGAACTTTGCCCAGTTGTGGGGGCTGTGGCTGCACCGGCGGGTGCATAGCAGTGAGCAGTCCTTCACCTGCTCCGACTGCGGCAAAGGCTTCAAGTAGTCACCGGACCTGTTGATGCACAGGCAGGTCACGGTGCAGCTGGTCTGCGGCCGCACTCACCGTGATGCCCGTGGCCAGGGGTCCGAGTCCATCACCCCCCCCCCCCCCATAAAGGCCACCAGCTTGGCACTGGCCATGGCACCCAGATCTGGCCCGCTGGATGGCAGCCATTGTGTGGGAGGTGATGGGCCAGTTCTTCTCTCTGGTGAAGGCATGGGTGGAGGCAGCAGTCCCTGGCAACCCGCGGCTACTCAGCAAGACGGCAGCGGACTGGCCGATCTCCTCGCCACACTCTACTCCACCATCATCACCCAGATCAGGGCCGTGCTGGCATCCGTACATCTGAATTTCAAAATCCACGGAGAAATCTCATGCCTATCACATCCGAACTGTACTAATCAGCCATCACCTGCTATAAACCCAGCTACCTTTGTACGACTGCCAGAAGAAGAATGCGACAATGATTGTCTGTTGCTTGTGGAAGCCGATGCCACGCCCCGGCTGGACTTATGGTCATCTGATTGATCATCCAGATCTGGTCCTATTTAACGATGGCTCTTCTCACTGACCTAGCGATGACAGATTATTGGCAGGATATGCAGTGGTCACACCACACCAAGTGCTGCAAGTGTACGCTTTACCACCCAGAATGTCCACTCAGGCAGCTGAGCTGTATGCCCTGACATGCCTGCATATTGGGAAAAGATACAAGTGCTAATATCTACACGGATTCTTGCAATGCATTTGGGGTTGTACATAACTTTGGACAGTTATGAAAAAATAGAGGATTCATCGCATCAACAGGAAAGGCTAATAAGCATGATAAACTGACCTTAAATTTATTAAGATCGTAAAATTTAGACATATTCCTGATTAACTATCTTTGTAGTATAAAATACATGAATATACTAACATTGTGTGGGATGTGGGAGAATACGAGGGTGAAGTGAGGCATCTAGATTGGCATCTCAACAGGAGGAAGGTAGAAGTTGGAGTTTGAAATCCAACAAACAACTTCCGCATAGAACATAGTGAACTCGCTGCTGGAAGTAAACAAGCTTCCTTATCTGATTAGAATGTTGGGTTTGTGCCCATATTCCGTCACATGCGCAAGGAGGTATCTCTTTGCTTGCTCCAAACAAAATTATAATGCGACCTGTATGGCTGTATTTTTGCAACTGATTAATGAGACAAAATATTAATATCCTTTCTTACTCTAAGTGTTCATCAAGGAGGAAACTGTGGAAGAATTAATATCCTTCCTGATTTAATTTTGATTGGAATTGAACAAGGTAACGAAAGGGTGTATTGGATGTGACAATTGGCAGCTCTTGCTTGACCAGGTGCATAAGAGGTTGAGGGAATTGGCAAAGTAAGATTAGACATATTACCTCTTGTCTGGGAATGTGTGAAGGGTGGATGATAAATGTAAACATGATATAGCAGAGCAGATAACAAAGCGTGTTTACTCTTCTGTGAGGAGTTACAGAGGATCTCCTGTGCCCCCTACCGCTAGTAGCGTAGATATGTTGGAGCAAATCGGAGGCTTATGATTGGCTTGAAATGGGGATGGTGGTGTGGGCCGCCTGAAAGATGAGATAGAATAATGCAAATATTCCCTTGTATTGTGTTTGACTTGTATTAACCATCTGTTTGACTTGTATTAATCATTCCTCAACCCCCCCCCCCCCCCCCCACACACACACACACAAACACACACCCCTCCCCTGAGTGGTGCAATATTGCTTTGGGGGAACGGGTTACGTTTGGGGAGCAAGTGAGAGGTGGAATATTGCGTTGGGGAAAGGGTTGCGTTGGTGGGTCTAGGCCTGGGCCGTGTGACTGGGACCCATCGGGTCCCACTTAGTCTAGTCATGCAATAAAATCTCGAAGCAAAGCTGCAAAGTCTCCGCTTTTCATTTTCCTTTAATTTCCCTCTAAATTAATTTCTTCCACAAAATAAGACAATTATTTCATTGGAATACGACGGCTCCAGCGGGTAGACGAACAAAAGTCCTTGTTTACGGCAGCTGGAGTCTTCCGGACATCCAAGGGCGGAGAGCGAGATCCCAATGTTCAGAGTTCAGTGGGAATGGCCGGGGGATGGGAGGCGGTGACACCGGATTAATCCTGACCCCTTTCACCAGCGAGAAGATGACAGAGGAATAACAAAGAGGTGGCTCGCGATGGTGGATGTCTCCTTAATTTGGAGAATTCAATGTTCATGTCATTGGGCTGTAAGCTATGAGGTGCTGTTCCTCCAGTTTGCATGTCACCTCATTCTGGCAATGGAGGAGGCCCAGGACAGAAAGTCCAGTGTGGGAGTGGGAAGGGGAGTTAAAATGATTGGCAACCGGGAGATCCAGCAGGCCTTGGCGGACCGAGTGCAAGTGTAGGATGAAATGCACGCCTAGTCTAGATATAAGGAACAGCAGATGCTGGTTTACAAAAAGAGACACAATCTCCTGGAGTAACTTTCACCTCTGGAGAGCATGGACAGGCAACATTCTAGGTCAGGACCCTTCTTCAGATTGCTTGGTGTAGGTGGTGGGGAATGTTGGAAAGGAGAGGTGGGGGTAATTGCGTTATATTTCCTTCCCTCTACAAATGCGGCCTGACCCACTGAGTTCCTCCATCGCTCCAGAGGGAATGGACAGATGACGTTTTGAGTCAGGACCCTTCTTCAGACTGATTGGAGAGGGTGGGGGGAGGAAGCTGGAAAAGAGAGATGGGGGCTGGACAAAGCCTGGCAAGTGATACGTGGGCACAAAATGCTTGAGTAACTCATCGGGAGAGGCAGCATCTCTTGAGAGAAGGAATGGGTGATGTTACAGGTTGACACCCTTCTTCAGAAGTGATAGGTGGATATAGGTGAGGGAGACACAAGAAACTGCAGATGCTGGAATCTTGCATTGAACCCAATTTAGTTAGATGTACAGAATCTCTTGCCCAGAGTGGGGTAATCGAGGACCAGAGGACTTGGGTTCAAGGTGAAGGGGAAAAGATTTAACAGGAATCTGAAGGGTAACCTTTAATCAGAGGGTGGTGGTAACAAGCTGCCGAAAGAGGTAGTTGAGGCTGGGACTATCCCAACATTGAAGAGACAGTTATAGACAGGTACATGGTAAGGACAAGTTTGGAGGTATATGAGGTATATGCAGGCAGGTGGGACAAGTGTAGCCAGGGCAAGTTGGGGCAAAGGTCCTGTTTCCACACTGTATCACTCTATGACGAAGTGCTGCAGTAACTTAGCGGGTCAGGCATCATCTGTGGGGAACATGGATATGTGACATTTCGGGTCAGGACCCTTCTTCATACTGACACTCTGTTAACAGATGAGTGGGTGATCGGCAGATGAGTGAAGTAAGTGACAGAGGCGTGGGGGGAAAAAGGATGTGAGATAAGGAGAGAGGAATGTATATTTGCAGCTTTAAGGGACATTGGTCGGGTAGCATTTGGAGTATTACATACAGTTCTGGCCACTTCATTACAGGACTGATGTGGAGGCTTTGGGGTAGGTGCAGAGATGGGTAACCAGAATAGTTTAAAAACAAGGCACTGCAGATGCTGGTTTACAAAAAAAGTACACAAAATGCCAGAGTAATTCAGCGGGACAGGCAGCATCTCCGGTGAGACGGACTGGGTGACATTTCGGGTCGAGTCTGAGGATGGTCTCGACCAGAACCATTACCCATTCCTTCCAGCATTTTGTGTTTACCTAAACAGCGCCTATCCACACGGAGGTGTGCCAGCCGGCTGGAGGAGTGGGCAAAGGTCTTGCAACAGAGCGGGCAGGTGAAGTGGTGCTGGCGGGTATGGATTCGCCAGTGCTCCAGCAGGTGGTCAGGGCGGGTGAAACCCTTACCACAGAACTGGCAGGGGATGGGACGCTCACTGCTGTGGGTGCGCCGTTGCTGCCACAGGCTGGACATGCATGTGAAGCCCTTGCCATACGCAGCGCACACAAATCGTCTCTCTCTGGTGCTCCCTCAGCCCCATGCTCTAATCACAGTGGGAGCAGCTGGTCTCCTGCATGGGCCCGCTGGTGCTGCTGCAACCCCTCCGAGTGATCAAACGCCTCACCACAGTACGGGCAGTCGTAGGGCTGACCACTAGTGTGAACATGCTGGTGAGACAGGGTGTGGGAGGCCATGGCAAAGCGCTTGGCACACACTGGGCTGGAGATGGGACGGTCGCCGGCATGCACCCGCTGGTGGGACAGCAGCCTGGTGGAGCGGGTGAAGCCCTTGCCGCACTGGACGCAGCTGAAGGGACGCTCGCCGGTGTGGGTGCGCTGGTGCTCCAGCAAGCTGTCAGAGCGGATGAAGCCCTTGCCGCACTGGGCACAGGTGTAGGGCCGCTCCCCGGTGTGCTGGCACTGGTGCTCCAGTAGCCTGGTAGAGCTGGTAAAGCGCTTGCTGCACTGGGCACAGATGTAGGGGCGTTCACTGGTGTGGGTGCGCTGGTGCTTCAGCAGGTTGCTGGAGTGGGTGAAGCTCTTGCCGCACTGAGCACACGTGTAGGGACGCTCGCCGGTGTGGGCACGCTGGTGCACCAGCAGGCTTTGGGTCTGGTTGAAGCACTTGCCGCAGTCGCTGCAGGTGTAGGGCCGCTCTCCGGTGTGCAGGCGCCCGTGCACCTTCAGGTGCTTGGATGACTTGAAGCCTTTGCCACAGTCAGAGCAGGTGAAGGGCCGCTCACTGCTGTGCACCGACTGATGCTCCCGCAGCTTCGACAACCAGGCAAAGCTCTTGCTGCATGTGGAGCAGACGTAGGGCTTCTCATTGGCTTGGGCTCCGGCAGGCCATGCCACATATGTCGCACTAATTTCCTTGTTGTACCCCGTCATGAGGTCCTGCATTGAAAATCAGTCCCTCGAAGCTCAGCTCGCACACCGAGCAGGTAGGGTGCTCACTGGCACCCTGGCCATTCTCAATAGTCGCTCACGTCCCCATCTCTCCGTCCACAACAATGGCTCCTAAACCCTGCAGGAGGGGAACACAGAGATCAACAAGCTGGCAAACAGGACATTACTAACGCGTGAGCATTACCAGTGCTTGAAGGGGCGGGTGGGGAGGGAAGGTGGGGGTGAGAGGGGTGGGCGGGGGAGGAGAGCGGGGTGGAGGAGATGAAGGGGGATGGAGAGGAGAGTGTTAGGGGCAGAAGGGAGGGGGTGGGGTGAGGAAGATGTGACCCTGTCCCATGACACATCCTCGCCGTGCGCTGTGACGTATCCCCACCCTGCACCGTGACATACCGCCACCTGACACATGCACAGCGCGCATGACAGGCACCCTGACGTCACGGTGGGGAACTGCTCCGCCAGCATTTGTGAGGTATGTGGATAGGTTACACCGTGGCCTCCTGCCACCAGAAGTGCTGGTGGCAGGTATGGGTATGGGGTATGGGTTTTTGACTGTCCTCACAACTTGACTTAACACAACTTTTGTGTTAAGTCAATGGAAAAGCAATAGGGAACAAGATGCTAATTTCCGAGTATGAAAGTGGCCATAACTTTGTTTATACTGAAGATATGAAAGTGAATTAGGTGTCAAATTAAACTTATTTTGATGCTTTAGCTGATGGGATAAAATGCAGATTTGATTTTTTAAGTCTCAAAATTTTGTAACATTGCTATTTATATGGAGGTTTCACGGCAGTCAGGTCACGACCCATGACCCGTGCTGTTGCTATGCTACCCCAAGTGGCTTACACGCGATGAACTGCAGGTAAGCACTTACAGCGTAGCGGGCCCGTTAAAACCCGCCGAAATGATCCATTTTTGCACTGTAAATAATTATGGAAATCTGGATAAGCGTGAGAGACATTTGGCTTACTTCAGAATTCCAAAAGTGAGGAGAAATGACGGTATTTCTCCTCACTGTTCCCGATGTTGGGGAGGTGCAGGACAAGGGGTCACAGCTTAAGGATAAGGGGGAAATCCTTTAGGACCGAGATGAGAAGGACTTTTTTCACACAGAGAGTGGTGGGTCTCTGGAACTCTCTGCAGCAGAGGGTAGTTGAGGCCAGTTCATTGGCTATATTTAAGAGGGAGTTAGATGTGGCCCTTGTGGCTAAGGGGATCAGAGGGTATGGAGAGAAGGCAGGTACGGGATACTGAGTTGGATGATCAGCCATGATCATATTGAATGGCGGTGCAGGCTTGAAGGGCCAAATGGCCTACTCCTGCACCTAATTTCTATGTTTCTATGTATTTCGTACCTTCATTTCGCTTCACTTTTGGAATTCTGATGTTGGGTACATGTCTCTCACACTTACCCCGACTGCCACAATTTTTTACAGTGCAAAATTCCAATTGGCGGTTTTTAACAGGTCGGAAAGTGCGCGTTTCTTGTATTAATAACATGTACCGGAAGTGACGGATGTCCTCCAGATGGATTGAGCGGCTCCGTGCGTCAAGCCCTTTGACCCAGTTACCTTACGTGCAACCCCGTATACTGTCCTTGGCTGCCCTTGTCAGCCACGGGCGCCTCTTAATCCCCTTAGAATCTTTCTTCCTCTTTGGAATGAGCGGATCCTGCACCTTCTGTATTATTCCCAGAAATACCTGCCATTGTAGTTCCACTGTCATCCCTGCTGGGGTATCTTTCCTGTCAACTCTGGCTAATACTGACGCTTCCGATCTTCCCTTCTCCGTCTCAAATAAAACTGATCGTATTATTGTCACTCACTCGTTTACCTCGAGTTCCCTTTATCAAATCGGGTTCATTGCAGGACATTAAAGATCCAGACTTGCCTTGTCCCTGGTCGGCTCCAATACAAGCTGCTGTGAGAATCCATCAGGGAGACACTCCACAAATTCCTGTTCCACGTGGCCTTGCTCTCCTGTCCGTTCCTGCGCCTTCCGCCCCGCTCGTGTCGTCACCGCTTGTGGCAGGCAGCGGGGCTGCGAGGTCATTTCCGGGCTGAGGTCGCGCCCCCTGCGTTGCGCGGTCTCTCTGTCCACGGGCGGCCTGGGTTGTGAGGTAATTTCCGGGCTGAGGCCCCTGCGCCGCGCGGTCTCTCTCTCTGTCTCCGTCTCCGGGGCAACGGGCAGCGGGCGGGATGAGCCGTGAGTACCCGGGCCGGGCCGTGATGACGCGGTGAGAGGCTCCGGTGGATCAGGGCGGGCGGGGCGGGCGCGCTGGCTGGGGGATTCGGTGCGCGGGGGGGGGGGGGCGGGGTCCAGTCCTCCGGCCAGGCCGCGGCCTCGCACCCGGGAGACAGTGACTGGGCCTGGGGTTGGCGGAGCGCTCGGGGAGCCGGGCCTGGGCCTGGGGTCGGGCCTGCGCCGGGTCCCACCGCCGCCGCCGCCGCCACACGGACATCAATCTCGGGTGCGGCTGATGGGTGGGCGCGTCGTGCGGCCGGGGTTCTGGAGGAGGGGAGCGGGGAGTCGGGACACAGTCTCTGTCTCTCTGTATCTATCCCTGTCTCTCTCTGTCGCTCTCTCTCTCTGTCTCTGTCTTTCTCTTCTAAATTTTATTTTTTATTTCAAATAAATCAACACAAAAATGAAAAAAGGCATGTTAATAAGAAACATTCAAATAATGGACAAAATAATACAAAAATATACAGAAACATTAAATAAATAGAGATAATGTTTAAAATATATATTTTAAAAAGTTATATATAATGCAACCATACCATCAGTCACACACCCCACCCATCCCACCCAGGCTAATTAAGAGTGAAGAGTGCACCTACACATAACATCATTTAACAAACCAGCCCTTAGTCTGGAAGAACCTGCAAGTCAGTGAAGTATGATTTTAAAAAAGTTTGCCATTTGTGAAAGAAATTATCAGTGCATCCCCTCAATGTATATATAATTTTCTCAAGTTTAAGAAAAAACTCTACATATTTTGAGCCACTGTGACACAGAGAGTGGGTTAGGAGATTTCCACTGGAGGAGCAGGTGACGTCTGGCTATTAAAGATGTAAAATTAATAATTTCTTTTTGCACAGAGCTTAATCGACCTGACTCATTCGGGGCCCCAAAGATGGCAATCAATGGACAGATCCGTATAGCATTCCCATTATGATAGACATTATATTAAAGTAGCCGGACCATAAATTAGGTAATCGTGGACAAAGGAAAAACATATGGCTCAGATGACAGTGTGGGCCCGAATATCTATCACATTTACTCTCCACCTCTGGATAAATCCCAGACAATCTTGATTTAGAAAAATAGACCCTCTGTATAACCTTTAACTGAATGAGTGCAAGACGAGCATTAGACGTAACAGTACATAGCCCACCCACAACATATTCCCACAACTCCTCAGTAAGTTGAAGTCACAGCTCTTCCTCCCAAGCAACCCTTGTTTTGGAGTCGGACTGATCGCAAAGATCCAGAATGCGGTTATAAATATCTGAAACAATCCCTCTTTGTTGTGTCTTGAAAGTAATCAAACTAGCCCATATTTGTCATGGAGGAGAAGAGGGAAAATTAGAAAAACATTTAGAAACTAAGTGTCCAACTTGGAAGTAGCTAAAAAAAAGATTTGCTGGTAATCCATACAATGATGATAAATTGGTAAAGCTGTTAAAAATACTATCTGAAAACAGATCAAGAAAACTCTGTGTACCTTTGTTATGCCATACGGAGAAAAACAGAATCCAAATGTGAGTGAGGAAACAGATGATTGTCACATAATGCACCTAAAGTAGATGCAGCCAGAAATTTGAAATGTTTCCTGAATTGATTCCAAAGCTTTAAAGTATTAAGCACAACAGGATTTTTGATAAACAATGAAATCTTGGTTGGAAGAGAGGAATGTATAAGAGCAGATATAGAGGATGAAGGAGGGCAAGAGCAGGCTTCCAGTTCACACCAAGCTAAATAAGGAAAATCAACCCAACAATGTATTTTATGAATGTGAGTAGCCCAGTAGTAGAATTGAAAGTTCGGTAAAGCGAGACCACCATTAAACCTACATCATGGGTAATGGTTTATGGACCCTCGGGGCTTCGCCCCCCAAATCAAAGAGTTAATCATTTTGTTTAAGGAGTCAAAAACATGTTTTCATAAGAATAAGGAATTGATTGAAAGAAATTTAGGCAAAACATTCATTTTAACAACATTAATCTTCCCAATTAAAGAGAGAGGTAGATTATTCCATCTCTGAAAATCAGATTTCACTTTAGTCATGAGCAGGGTAAAGTCGGCAGACAAAAGGCTTGAGAATGTGCGCGTCACATTGATGCCAAGATACTTGAATCCAGAAGGAGAGATTTTAAAGGGCAAATCAGCTTCCTGAAGTTGCAAACCTGCTGCGTTAATGGTGGTAACATTCACTCTTTTGAAGATTTAGTTTATATCCTGGAAAAGAATGATAAATATCCAGAATTGATAGGATACCCGGAAGACAAGATGCAGGATCAGTTACATACAGCAACAAATCATCCGCATACAAAGATAAACGATATTCAAAACCGTTACAAATAACACGTTTAAAGGAAGTGGAGGACATTAAAGAAATGGCCAGCGGTTCAATAGCCAAAGCGAAGAGAGATGGAGATAAAGGGCAGCCCTGACTTGTCCCACATTCTAGTGCGAAGTATTCAGAATGGATATCATTTGTTTGAACACTAGCTTGTGGCGGTGCATACAGTAATCTTACCCATCTGATAAATTTATCTCCAAAACCACATTTCTTCAATACCACGAATAGGTAACCCCACTCAACCCTATCAAAGTCATTCTCAGCATCTAATAAGATTACAATCTCAGGTAAATTATCAGAATGTGTTGAAAGAATAATATTTAAAAGAGTACGAGTGTTGAAAAATAAATGGCGTCCCTTATTAAAGCCATTCTGTTCCTCAGAAATAATACTAGACACAACCCTCTCTAGACGGAGAGCAATAATTTTGGCCAAAACTTTGACATCGGCATTCAGTAAAGACAGGTCTATAGACCCACAGGAAGTGGGGTTTTTATCTTTCTTTGAAAGAAGAACTATCGAAGCTGGAGTCAGTGTGCGAGGCAACAAATCATTTTCCAAAGATTCATTGAACATCAACAAAAGTAGAGGTGCCAATTTATCAATAAATTTCCAAATAAACCCTATTGGAAATCCATCAGGACCTGGGGCTTTGTTAGATTGCATTGCTGCAATTGCAAAATGTAGTGGTTCAAGGGAAAGTAGAGCATCCAATTCTTTTGCACGGTCAGAATCAATGGTGGGATTCTCAAGATTGGGCAGGAACTGATTCATTTTGCTAGCATCAGCAGGGAATTCTGATTTGTATAGGGAAGAATAAATTGATTTAAATGTGGCATTAATGTCCACAGGATCCGTAACAGTCGTGTTAGAAACATTATTAATTTGAGGTATAAGACATGAGGTGAACTGACGATTTAATTGGTGTGCTAATAATCGATTTGCTTCATCACCATTTTCATAATAAGTACCACGAGTTTGTAACAACAATCGCTCAGCACTTCTGGTAGAAATAAGATCAAACTCCCCCTGAAGATTAAGACGCTTCTTAAATAGTTCAGGAGAAGGATCGGATGAACATTCTTGATCAAGGCTATTAATAGCAGATGTAAGCCTGGTATTGCATTTTTTATTCGAATATGAAATAACCGGCCCTCTAAGAAAAGCTTTCAGCAACCCCCATATTAATGAAAAATATGTAGATTCACTTTGGTTAAAGAAGATAAACTCATCAATTGAGTTTGAAACAAATTGACAAAATGTTTTAGCAGGCAACAATAATGAGTTGAATCTCCAAAAGGGGGGGTGGGTTAGATTTCTGTATGGATAACTGAATATCTAGAAATAACGGTGTATGATCAGATATTAGAATACTTGAATAATCCGAGGAAACAACACATGAGTTGGGACTATTATCTACAAAGACATAATCTATTGGATATGATTAATCTTCCCAACATCAGGAGCAATCTTCTTGAATCTAGCCTGTCCAACCCCTTAAGAATTTTGTAGGTTTCTAAAAGATCCACCCTCAATCTTCTAAATTCCAGCGAGTACAAGCCGAGTCTATTCAGTCTTTCTTCACATGAATGTCCTGCCATCCCAGGAATCAGTCTGGTGAATCTTCTCTGTACTCCCTGCATGGCAAGAATGTCCTTCTTCAGATTTGGAGACCAAAATTGTACGCAATACTCCAGGTGTGGTCTCACCAAGGCCCTGTACACCTGTAGTAGACCTTCCCTGCTCTGATACTGAAATCCTTTTGCTATGAATGCTAACATACCATACGCTTTCTTCACTGCCTGCTGCACCTGCATGCCTACTTTCAATGACTGGTGTACCATGACACCCAGATATTGTTGCATCTCTCCTTTTTCTAATCGGCCTCCATTCAGATAATAGTCTACTTTCCTGTTCTTGCCATCAAAGTGGATAACCTCACATTTATCCACATTATACTGCATCCGCCATGCATTTTCCACTCACCCAACCTATCCAAGTCACCTTGCACCCTCCCTAGCATCCCCTCACAGCTAACACTGCCCCCCAGCTTCATGTCATCCGCAAACTTGGAGATGTTTCATTCAAATCCCTCGTCCAAATCATTAATATATATTGTAAATAGCTGGGGTCCCAGCACTGAGCCTTGTGGTACCCCACTAGTCACTGCCTGCCATTCTGAAAATAACCCGTTTACTCCTACTCTTTGCTTCCTGTCTGGCAGCCAGGTCTCTATCCACATCAATACTGAACCCCAAATACCGTGTGTTTTAAGTTTGCATCTTAATCTCTTATGTGGGACCTTGTCGAAAGTCATCTGAAAGTCCACATGTAGCACATCCACTGGTTCTCCCTTATCCACTCTACTAGTTACATCCTCAAAAAATTCTATAAGGTTCGTCAGACATGATTTACCTTTCATAAATCCATGCTGACTTTGTCCAATGATTTCACCACTTTCCAAATGTGCTGCTATACCATCTTTAATAACACACTCTAGCATTTTCCTCACCACCGATGTTAGACTAACGTCTGTAATTCCCCGTTTTCTCTCTCCCTCCATTTTTAAAAAGTGGCGTTACATTAGCTACCCTCCAATCCTCAGGAACTACTCCAGAATCTAAAGAGTTTTTAAAAATTATCACTAATGCATCCACTATTTCTGGGGCTACTTCCTTAAACAGTCTGGGATGCAGCCTATCTGGCCCCGGGGATTTATTGGCCTTTAATCCATTCAATTTACCTAACACCACTTCCGTGACTTCATTTCCAGGCAGAGGCCCCAGTGTTGCGCGGTCTCTCTTGCTTCGGGGCAGCGGGCGGGCGGATGGGATGAGCCATGAGTACCCGGGCTGGGCGCGGTGAGAGGCTCCTGTGGATCTGGGCAGTCGGGGTGGGTGCGCTGACTGGGGGATGTGGGGCGGGGGGCGGTGTTCTGTCTTCCGGCCAGGCCGCTGCCTCACACCCGGGAGACAGTGACTGGGCCTGGGGTTGGCGGAGCGCCCGGGGAGCTGAGTCTGGGGTCGGGACTGAGCCGGGTCCCGCCGCCGCCGCACGACCATCAATCTCGGGTGGGGCTGATGGGTGGGCGTGCCGTGCGGCCGCGGTGGTGGAGGACTAATGTTGAGCTGAGGGAAGTCTGGACTCTCTCACGCTCCCTCTCCCTCTCCCCCTCCCTCTCTCCCTCCCTCCCCTCCCTCCCCTCACTCCAGGTCAGTGCGCCCCCCCTCTTCATCCCCTCACACCCCCCCTCCCCTCACAACCTCCTGTCCCTTCTCTCCCTCCCCCACTGTCCTCATCCCCGTCCCCATTCCCCCACCTTGCCACCTCACCACCTCTCCCCTCCTTCCCCCCATCATATCACCCCTCTCACCCCCCATCCCCCCGCTCACCTCCCAATCCCCCCACTCCACCCCCCGCCCTCTGTTCAAGCACTAGTAATGATCACGAGTTAGTAATGTCCTGTTTGCCAGCTTGTTGACCTTCTGTGCCCCCCCACTGCAGGGTTTAGGAACCGTTGCTGTGGATGGAGATGTGAGCGGTCATTGAGGGAGGCCAGGGTGCTGCTGAGCCCCCCATCTGCTCAGTGCACGAGCTGAGGGGCTGAGCTTCGATGGAGGACCACATGACAGGGCACAAGGAGAAGCATTATGAGTGTGACGTGTGTGGCAAGGCCTGGCAGTGCCCGAGCAAGCTGGAGACCCACCGGCGGATGCACACAGGAGAACGCCCCTTCGACTGCTCTGAGTGCAAAAAGAATTTCAAGACGGCAGATCACCTGACGAGACACCAGTGGGTGCACTCGGGCGAGAAGCCCTATTGCTGCTCCACCTGCGGCAAGAGCTTTACCTGGTTGTCGGGGCTACGGGTGCACCGGCGGATGCACAGTAGTGAGCGGCCCTTCACCTGCTCCGACTGTGGCAAAGGCTTCAAGTCGTCCAAGGGCCTGAAGGTGCATAGGCACCTGCACACTGGGGAGCGGTCCTACACCTGCAGCGACTGTGGCATGGACTTCACCCGCTCCAGCAGCCTGCTGAATCACCAGCGCACCCACACTGGCAAGCGTCCCTACACCTGTGTCCAGTGTGGCAAGGGCTTCACCCAATACGGTTACCTGCTGAAACACCAGCGCACTCACACCGGCGAGTACTCCTACTCCTGCGCCCAGTGCGGCAAGGGCTTTGGTGACTCCAGCTGCCTGCTGATTCACCAGCGCACCCACACGGGTGAGCGCCCCTACATCTGCGCCCAGTGCGGCAACAGCTTCACCCAGTCCTGCCACCTGCAGGTGCACCAGCGCATCCACACCGGCGAGCGCCCCTACACCTGTGCCCAATGCGGCAAGGGTTTCACCGACTCCAGCGGCCTGGTGAGGCACCAGCGCACCCACACCGGCATGCGCCCTTACACCTGCGCCCAGTGCGGCAAGGTATTCGCCCAGTCCAGCAGCCTGGTGGAGCACCAACGCACCCACACCGGCGAGCGTCCCTACACCTGCGTCCAGTGTGGCAAGGGTTTCACCAGATCCACCAGGCTGCTACAGCACCAGCGCATGCACACTGGCGAGCGTCCCTACACCTGCGCCCAATGCGGCAAGGGCTTCACCAGATCCAGCAACCTGCTAAAGCACCAGCGCACCCACACCGTGGAGCTCCCCTACACCTGCGCCCAGTGCGGCAAGGGCTTCACCCACTCCACCAGACTGCTGTCCCACCAGCGGGTGCACGCCAGCGACCCTCCCATCCCCAGCCCGGTGTGTGGAGAGCACTTTGCTATGGCCTCGCACGCCCTGTCTCATTAGCATATGCACAACAGTGGCCAGCCCTACGACTGTCCGTACTGTGGTGAGACGTCCGACAGCTCGCGGGGTTGTGGCAGCACCGGTGGGCCCACGCTGGCGAGCAGCTGCTCCCACTATGACAATAGAGCATGGGTGCTGCGGGAGCACCAGCGGATACACAACAGAGAGAGACCCTTTGTGTGTGCTGAGTGTGGCAAGGGTTTCACCCGCATGTCCAGCCTGTGGCAGCACCGGCATACCCACAGCCGTGAGCGTCCCTTCCCCTGCCCGTCCTGTGGTAAGGGGTTCACCCGCCTTGACCACCTGCTGGAGTACCGGCCAATGCCCCTTCACTTACCCGCTCTGTGGCAAGGCCTTTGCCCGCTCCTCCAGCCTGCTGGCACACCGCCACGTGGATAGCCACTGTTTAGGTAAACACAAAATGCTGGAGGGAATAGGTAACGTTTATGGTCGAGACCCTCCTCAATCTCGACCCAAAATGTCACTCAGGTCTTCTGTCCAGAGATGCTGCCTGACCCACGGAGATATTCCAGCTTTTTGTGTTCTTTTTTGTGAATCAGCATCTGCAGTTCCTTGTTTTTTAACCATTCTGGTTAACTGAATGCAATACTCCAAATGTTACCTGAACAATGTCCCTTAAAGCTGCTCATATACATTCCTCTCTCCTTATCTCATATCCTTCTACTCCTTATTTTCCATCAATTCACTCATCTGCTCATCACCCCCTCATCTGTTAACATAGTGTTAGACTGGTGAAGGGTCCTGACCCGAAATGTCACGTACTCATCTTCTCCACAGATGCTGCTTGACCTGCCGAGTTACTCCGGCACTTCATGTTGGATTCATAGAGTGAGACAGTGTGGAAACAGGACCTTCGGCCCAACTTGCCCACACCAACTACCATGTCCCAGCTACACTAGTCCCACCTGCCTGCATTTGGTCCATATCCTTCCAAACTTGGCCTATCTATGTAACTGACTATAACTGTTTCTTGAATGTTGGGATAGTCCCAGCCTCAACTACCTCCTCCGGCAGCTTGTTCCATACACCCACCACCCTCTGTTGATAAGTCGCCCCTCAGATTCCTATTAAATTTTTTCCCGTCACCTTGAAGCCATGTCCTCTGGTCCCCGATTCCCTCACTCTGGGCAAGAGATTCTATGTATCTAACTAAATTGTGTTCTGTGCAAGATTCCAGCATCTGCAGTTTATTGTGTCTCCCTCTCCTACATCCACCTATCACTTCTGAATAAGGGTCTCATCCTGAAACATCACCCATTCCTTCTCTCTAGAGATGCTGCTGTTCCACTGAGTTACTCCAGCATTTTGTGTCCACCCATCACTTGCCAGGCTTTGTCCAGCCCCCATCTCTCTTTTCCAGCTTCCTCCCCCCACCCTCTCCAATCAGTCTGAAGAAGGGTCCTGACTCAAAACATCGTCTGTCCATTCCCTCGAAAGCGGTGGAGGAAATCAGTGGGTCAGGCCTGTATCTGTAGAGGGAAGGCAATCTAAGGCGGCCACTCCCACCTCTCCTTTCCAACTTTCTCCACCCCCCCACACCAAGCAGTCTGAAGAAGGGTCCTGACCTAGAATGTTGCCTGTCCATGCTCTCCAGAGGTGAAAGTTACTCCAGGAGATTGTGTCTCTTTTTGTAAACCAGTATCTGCTGTTCCATGTTTCTAGACTAGGCGCGCATTTCACCCTACACTTGCGCTCGGTCCACCAAGGCCTGCTGGATCTCCCGGTTCCCAACCATTTAAACTCCCCTTCCCATTCCCACACTCGTCTGTCTGTCCTGGGACTCCTCCATTGACAGAGTGAGGAGACACGCAAACTGGAGGGGCAGCACCTCATAGCTTACAGCCCAATGACATGAACAATGAATTCTCCAAAGTAAATAGACATCCCCCCCTCCATCTTGTGCCATCTCTTCGTCATTCCTCTGTCTTTTTCTCAATGGCGAAAGGCGTCAGGCTTAATCTGAAGTCACCGCTTCCTGTAATTTAAGTGTAATTTTAAGTGTGATTTTATTGTTTTGTAGATTTGTTTTACATAGTGGGGTGGGGGGGGGGGGGGAGAGAGAATTGGGGGAAACATTTTTTCAGTCACTTACCTCGACGGAGATGCGATTTTTCTCCTTTGCCGAGGACCGCCCGTGAGGAGCTCCAACCTCGGGGCCTGTGGGTTTTAACACCGTGAAGCCCGCGGTCTCCGGTAAGAAAAGGCCGACTCGGGAGCTCCATGCTGCGGAGTGTTCCAATCCTTCCCCTGCCGGAGTTTCCATCATGCCGACGCGATGGCTTCGGACAGCGGCAGCGGCGACTGCGGAGGGTTCAACAGCCCCGACCACGGGTGAACAAACGAAAAAGATGATTGAACTTTCTTACCTTCCATCCAGCGAGGCTGTGGTGGATGTTGCTGTTAATTTGTAGTTTATGTGGCTGTATCTCTTGTTGCGTTTTACTTAGTATGGCTGTATGGTAACTCAAATATCACTGTACCTTAATTGGCACATGTGACAATAAATTTGAACGATAAGCTTTCCTCAATATCTGTTTATAACTCTCCATCATTATAAAACTGTGATTTGGGGGGGGGGGGGTGTTTATTGATTTGTTTGTGTGTTGTCACATCTTCTCGAAAAAAACAACGCGCTAATGACCCCCTCATTCCCTCCCCTTGCTTCCTCCCCTCGCTCTGTGTCTGCCCCCTCTCGCTCTGCCCTCCTCTCTCTCCAAATGCGCTTGCAAGTTGGGGGCTCTCTTCCACCCCCCTCCCCCCAGCCTACACCCGCCCTCATCTCTCTCCCCCCTCTTCTCTCTCTCCCTCCCTCCTCTTCCCCCCCCCCCCTCACTCCACTCCTCCCTCTCCCTCCACCCCTCTCTCTATGCCCCTCTCTCTGTCTCTGTCCCTTCTCTCTCTGCCTTCTCCCTCTACCCCACCTCTCACTCTCTAGACACACCTGCGAGTTGGGAGTATGCATGAGTGGATAGGGCAGGAATGGGGTAAAAGGAGCCAATAAATAATAATATATCAAGTGGGCTGAGGTTAGTGTATGTGGGGGAGGTTAGTGTGTGAGGGCGGCTTTGTGTGTGCGGGGGCGTTAGTGTGTGTGGGGGGGGTTAGTGTGTGGGGGGGGGGTTAGTGTGTGGGGGGGGGTTAATGTGTGTGTGTGTGGGGGGGTTAATGTGTGTGTGGGGGGGGTTAGTGTGTGCTCGGGGGTTAGTGTGTGGTGGGGGGGTTAGTGTGTGTGGGGGGGTTAGTGTGTGTGGGGGGGGTTAATGTGTGTGTGTGGGGGGGGGGTTAGTGTGTGTGGGGGGGTTAGTGTGTGTGCGGGGGGGTTAGTGTGTGTGCGGGGGGGTTAGTGTGTGTGCGGGGGTAGTGTGTGTGTGGGGGGGTAGTGTGTGGGAGGTGTGTGTGTGGGGGGGGGTAGTGTGTGTGGGGGAGGGGTTAGTGTGTGTGTGGGGGGGGGTGTTAGCGTGTGTATGGGGTGGTTAGTGTGTGTGTGTTGGGGGGGTAGTCTGTGTTTTGGTGGTTAGTGTGTGTGTGTGGGGGGGTTAGTTTGTGTGGGGGTTAGTGTGTGTGTGTGTGGGGGGGTGTTATTGTGTGGGGGGGTTATGTCACAACAGGAACCCTGCAGCCGCGCCATGCATTTGGGGGTTATGGGTTTGCGGTGCAATATTGTGTTCTATGACCAACCCTCCCGTGTGAAACCGCGTACTCTACCCTCCACCCCTCGTGTTGGGGGATTGGGCCCAACAGGTCCCACTTGCTCTCGTCTATCTATATCAGTGTTACTAAAAGTAAGATCATGACAGCTTTTGCTGCACTGCGATTTGATTTCCGAGAGAACGGCGCCACTTATGGCCGCATTTTTTGCCTCCCTGTTCAGAGCCCCACTCCGCCGGACTGGACCAGAGGACTTTTCCCATCGATGAAAAATCTGAGAGATATTAATGTTTTTATCAAATTTGCCATTCTCTCTGTTGCCCCTGCTGGTTGGAGGGGAGTGGGACTATAAAATCCGGAAGTGGTGTGCCTCACTCAGTCTTTGCAAGATGGAGGAAGCCAGAGGGTTATGTCTCTCCAAGCTCTGAATAACACTGAACACATGTCTAGTCAACTGTGAGTGCCCTTAATGTGGTTTGAAAATGAAAGTATGGTTGCTTTGAAATAAAAAGACAATGCATGCAAATGGTTGTTTGGGGGAGTTTGGGTTGAAGTAAAAAGGCACTGCCTGCAAATGGTTGTTTGGGGGGGTTTGGGTTGAAGTGAAAAGGCACTGCCTGCAAATGGTTGTTTGGGGGGTTTGGGTTGAAGTGAAAAGGCACTGCCTGCAAATGGTTGTTTGGGGGATTTGGGGTGAATTGAAAAAGCACTGCCTGTAAATGGTTGGTTGTCTAAATGTGACAACTTCCTGTTTGTGCTATATTGATTTTAGATAAAACACTACCACTTACGGCTATGATTTTTGGCAATCTTACTCGGTTCCCTCCGCTCATCAGGTGCAGATGATTTGCCGTGAACGATCGCTGGAGAACACCCGACCCGACTGAGGATCACAGGTAGTGTACCTGGAAACACCGGGAAGACCTCTGGAGCCGATGGGCAGGATCTTTCAGGAGCAACAGAGCTGGAGCTGCCGTTTGCAAGGGAATCCCCATTCCAGCACAGGTTCACAGAAACAGCAGGTACAGTAAACTCAGTACCTAGAAACAATGGATTGGCCTCCATTGTGTCCAGAAACATGGCCGACGGGCAGGACTTCAGGTAAGACTGAAGTGCAGGGGACTTCAACCCCCTCTCCCTTCCATCCTACTGGCCGATGTACAGTTCCTTGAAAACAAAGTGGATGACTTAAGGGCAAGGCTGCTTTACCAAAGGGAGCTCTGTGTTCTGTTTCACAGAGACATGGCTCACCCCAGCTCCCCAGACTCAAAGATCCAGCCTGAAGGGTTCGCCATCCATCACATGGACCATACACTGACATCTGGGAAAGAGAGGAGGGGGTGTCTGCCTAATGGTCAACTCTGCGTGGTGCTCAGACATGGCAGTCCTATCCAACTCCTGCTCTTCAAGTCAAGTCAAGAGGGTTTATTGTCATGTGTCCCAGATAGGACAATGAAATTCTTGCTTTGCTTCAGCACAACAGAATATAGTAGGCATGAATACAGAACACATTCCACACCTGGAACACCTGGCAGTGAAGTGCCGTCCCTTCTACCTAGGAAACTCACTTCCATCATCCTGACCGTGGTCCACATCCCACCCCAGGCTGATATCCATCTGGCAATGGGGGAGCTGCACGTCGTGGTCAATAAACACCAGACGTCTTACTGTCGGTAATTTATTTGCCCGTAGCTTATTCCTTATATTAATTAATCAGCAGAGTAGACGGCAGTTCCTTACAACGCAGTTTTATTGAGGGAGAGTCGTACAGCAAGCAGGCCAGTGACTGTAAGAGTCTCTCTGGCTTTTTTGTCTACGCATAGGCTTTTTATGCAATGTAGTAAATTGGTCATTGTGTGATAAGATATTGTGACCCTCACACACATACAGCTTAATCTTACAATTTATTTCACATTTCCCCCCCATTTATCATTATGATGACAAAAACCCGTAAAGTATAATAAATGCAACCCTGAGATGGTACATCAGTCGCTAGCAACCCGCAGGCTTTTCCTTTAGACCTCATTCGCTCTCGAGAGTCACACTTAAAGGTGTACCTTCCATCATTTCCTCGGGGTCTTTCTCTCTACCCTTCATTGTTACACCTTCTTCCAACAATAGAATCCTATCCACCATCATCTGCTCAGTCTTTGTTAAGGCAATCTCTATGAGTCTCTGTGTCAACCCCCTGGCACAAGGTATTATGCAGCACCCGATCAGACAGCAATCCCACCATAACTAAGATGGTAGTCAGTGCTGACAAAAATATTCCTTTCCATTTTCCAAACATGGAGTCCAGGAACCCTGTCCAGGAGGTGTCAACCCCAACGTTTTCTGCTAATTTGATGGAGAGGGACTTTAATTCTGCTAAGGCTCGTGACACGGAGCCATCTGGGGCGGTGTTGTTTGGAATAAACGTACAACACTGTTTACCAAACATCTCACAAACGCCACCTTTTTCGGCTAATAACATATCCAATGCCATTCTATTCTGTCATGCCATCATACTCGTAGCATCTAATTGCTCTGCCAGCCCCTTAACAGCATCTCTCGTATAATTTATAAATCTTTGTTGGTTGTAATACAGGTAGTTTATCCAATCAACATTCTTATTGGTGGTTGACCACTAGAACAGTACTGACTCAAACACAGCCGCAATTGATTTCTCGCCTTAAATTCATCCGGAACCCCCCTTGGCACACCTATGGCACCAATATAGATGTGCGCATCAAATGATCCCAGCGCCCTTTTTACTCTAGATGTTCTGTCATGTTTCCCTGCCTGATCATTGACAGCCAGAGTGAAAGGCATCATTAACAGTATCATGGCGCATGTGCCCGTCCAATCAGATGGAAGTTTGGGTCTCAACGTAGCCTTCCCACAATACCACCAGACGTCAGCCCCCCCTACGGTGTGAAGGTTCAACCATGTGCTGTTTACCAGTCCCTGCTGATGCTCCCCTGTCACATTATGGGTCCTGTTACACCCTTCCACATTCCCCATGTCTTTTCCCCCTATCCTTGTTCTGGTGTAACACTCGCAGTGTCTTTCTCCCTTTGTTATCACAATTGGGGGTGATTGTCGGCCTCCTCTCTTGTGTCTTGTCTTGTTACCGTTTACGGGGAATAGGTAGTGATATGGTCTGCACGTTGTGTTCTCGGGCAATCCTGATTGTAAAAACAGCTGCAGCATGCATCTCATGGCATCAGGGCTATTGCTGAATGTCAGTGGGAAGGGGACTGTAATCAACTGGGGCCTAGCCTCACCGCAGGCATAGCAGTCACTCTTCTCCTAAATGTGATGGTCGTGTGTTTCCTGTTTTCTGGTAAGCTGATTCATACTTCCCCTATTACACTTATCATCCAGACCACTATACATGTTAAAACAATTACAATCTTCATTTTTTTATTCTAGCAGACTACGTCCTTCAAAGCCTTTTTACAACGTGTGATGTGTATCCACGATTTTCTCTCAGCTATTCGTACAGTCGTGGCGGTGCTTAGTAGGACTTGGTATAGTCCTGTCCACCGAGGGTTACACCGCCCCTTTATTGCCTTTACGAACACCCAGTCATCTGGTTGGATTTTTATCTCTAGTTCTGTGCTCGTATCAGGCTCTGGAGAAACAAATGATTGTTTTTTTGTTAACATTTTTCGCATATAATCTGCCAAGGTTTGTTCTTCCTTGACAGTCTCAGTGATGCCTTGGAGGGGTGGATATCTGTATGGGCGTCCGAATAGGATCTCATAGCGTGATGCTCCTCCCCCCCGGTGTCATTCTCATAAATATTACCACCAGCAGAAGACAGTCTATCCACCCCATGCTTGTCTCCTCCATTGGTTTTGCTAGTTTTCCCTTTATCATCCCATTTGCTCTTTCTACTAGGCCTGCTGATTGTGGCTGGTGTGCACAATGGAATCTGCATTCTATCTTTAGTGCTCTGGTGAGATTTTTAATTATCTCATTAACAAAGTGACACCCATTGACGCTATACAGTATTTCTGGGATCCCGTATCTTGGGATTATATCTCTCGTTAGGAACTTAGCTACTGTGAGTGCATCCGCCTTGCGTGCTGCATGGCATTCCACCCATCTGCTGAAAACATCAATAATCACTAAACAATACTTGTAACCCTGGCAGTTATGTAGCTCAATCAAATCCATATGTAAATGTTCATAGAATCATAGACAATAGGTGCAGGAATAGGCCATTCAGCCCTTCGAGCCTGCACCGCCATTCAATATGATCATGGCTGATCATTCAACTCAGTATCCTGTACCTGCCTTCTCTCCATACCCCCTGATCCCTTTAGCCACAAGGGCCACATCTAACTCCCTCTAAAATATAGCCAATGAACTGGCCTCAACTACCTTCTGTGGCGGAGAACTCCACAGATTCGCCACTCTCTGTGTGAAAAATGATTTTCTCATCTCGGTCCTAAAAGACTTCCCCCTTATCCTTTTCCTAATCGGCCACCGTTCAGATAACAGTCTACCCTCCTGTTTTTGCCACCAAAGTGGATAACCTCACATTTATCCACATTATACTGCATCTGCCATGCATTTTCCCACTCACCCAACCTATCCAAGTCACCTTGCAGCCTCCTAGCATCCTCCTCACAGATAACACTGCCCCCCAGCTTCGTGTCATCCGCAAACTTGGAGATGTTGCATTCAATTCCCTCATCCAGATCATATATATATATCTATTGTAAAGAGTTGGGTCCCAGCACTGAGCCTTGCGATACCCCTCTAGTCATTTTGAAAGGGGTATTGTGGTTCTGGGAATACGCATTTCTGCTGTTTCATGCGGCCCCCCCACATTGTGTTTTGCACATACTGAGCATGTCTCACAGAACTTTTGCACGTATGTTGTGAACCCAAAGTGTCCAAATGTTTGTTCGATGATCCTGGTCATCCCCCCTGGGTTACCCCATTGCTCATCACTGCAGCAAATCTGAATAAGGATTTTGGCAGTAAACTCAATCCTGCTGATGTCATCGTTCCGCCCTCCGGTGTGTGCGTGGCGCCCCTTTTCTTCCAAATGTTTTTTTTCTGTGACCGGCGCCTGGCGTTGCATGCAAAACAAGATCTCTTGGGCGATCTCTTGTGCGGCGAACATTTGATCCGCGATGATGATGGGTAAGTCGCTGGCAGCGGCGTTCTTCGCTGCCTTATCGGCGAGTCTATTGCCCAACGAGACAGGGTCCTTCCCCGTCATATGCGCCACACATTTGCACACTGCAGTCGCTTTGGGGAGCATGACTGCCTCAAGAAGCTGTAGAATGAGTGCTAGAAACCCGAGGACTCCCATTGTCACTCTTCTGCACTCTTCCTTTGATGGTGAGCAAATGAGAATATCATCGCCATAAAGCAACACAGTGGTAGTGGACGCCTGCGTGTATCTTTCTAAGTCGGCTGTCATAGCGATAGCGAAGATAGTTGGACTCTCTGTGAGCCTTGTGGCAATCTGGTGTAGGTCAATTTTATTCCCTCAAACGTGACAACAAACGCTCCTTTAGCTGCCTTTTTATTTTGTTCCATTTCCTCAAAGTGCTTGGCCCATTCCCGGACTGGCGCCAATGGGCCGGTACGCCACCCTATGTGGTGCTTTCGTATCTGCCTGTTAAGCGCAGGCAACAGCCCATTTAGAAACTCTAACTGCAATTGTTGGGCGAACGGTCCACTGTCGTCCCATGGATCCGGCTGTGTTTGGCCGCTATGGTTTAGGAAGACTTTTCGCAGCCTCCCGTAATATCGACTGCAGCTCTCTCCCTTCTCTTGCCGGGTATCTTGGATTTTGCTGTAGTCTGCGCGGTCAGCCCTGTGCGTCCTTATCCTTCTCATTCATCCCTCTGCGGCATCCCCGTATCCTGCGTTCTGGCTTTGCCACTGGCAGGGGATTCCCTGGCCATCTCCCTGGGGAAAGTTCCCCTCCACTGGGCACCATTCTCCCCCCAGCATGTGCATGGCTGCCTGTACTATCTCTACACTATTCAGGCGGTAGCTCCTAATTAGATTATGGAAACCCGTCTCCCATCCTCCCACATTTCACTTGGGATGGGGTATTCCTTCCACTGCCCTTCTGATATCATGCATGTTCCATGGTCTATACACCCACGTTCCTCCCGCTGCCCCATTTGGGTCTCGCAGCTGTATTAGCGGGCACTGGCCAGCATCTGCGGGGTTTAGTTCCCACTCTCCCGGAGGTTTAAACGACAGACCACTTCTTAACCGGCTTTCACCCGTATCCGTTCCCAGTCCCCCCCCCCCCCCCCTGGTACCTGGAGAGGGGAGTCGGCGGCCCCCTCCATGCCTCGCCCTCAGTTGGCAGTCATCTAGTTCATCACAGTCTTCATCTGGTTCTTCTCGCTCTGCCATCTCCTCCCTGTAAGGAGGGGGCTGAGGTCCCATGCCTGGAGCAGTTGTTGTTTTCCTAGGGAGTAGGTTACCCTATGCCCTGGTCTGCCCCTGTTCTCCTCCAGTAATGCTTAATTTCTCAATTTCCTCCTTAATTGTGTTCAGTCCCCCTGTCGCTTGTACCTGTCCTGTCGGTTCGGCTGCCATAGCCGGTGCTCCTAGCACAGCGGGGGCTCTTGCCGCTGGGCAGTAGCCATCGTCATCTGTCCGTAAATAGACTGTGTCTAACCTTGTCCCCTCTCTTCTTCTCTATTCCCTCTTTTCTACTTTTTACTTCCTTACGCCATAATCTTGCTTCATGGTATCCCATTTTACCCTTATCCGACAACGAATTGTGACTTTGTGCCGATAGCTGTCCCACTAATTTCTGTCATTCTTCTACATTTAACCTTCCCTTGAATCTGTCGTCCTTCACCCATGTCGCTAACTATTTGCAAGATTTTGGATCTTGCCCCTACATATACTTGCTGTCTCCCTCCAAATTCTTGGACTCCGCCTTCCCCATTTTGCACTTTACCTAGTTCTCCCAGTCCACCGGGAAAGTCCCAGACTTTTCCTACCCCCGCGGGGAATTCCGAACTCCGCAATCCTTGCCTCGATGACTGTTGGTAAACAAATGCAAATGGTAAACGGAAATCCCCTCCTTCCCCTTTTTACGGTTATTCCCCTAATGCGTGTTTCCACTTAAAAACCGTCCCCTCAGTTTCCCCGGTCCGTGTGGCCCTGTTTTCTCTCTCCCGTTCGACACCCCCGCCAGCACAGAGCTCTTCGGCTGAGCGGTCCGATCCGGGGGAGAGATTGTCGGGGCCCCACGTTGGGCGACAATTATGTCGGTAATTTATTTGCTGGTACCTTATTCCTTATATCAATTAATCAGCAGAGGAGACGGCAGTTCCTTACAATGCAGTTTTATTGAGGGAGAGTCATACAGCAAGCAGGCCAGTGACTGTAAGATTCTCTCTGGCTTTTTTTGTCTACGCATAGGCTTGTTATACAATGTAGTAAACAGGTCATTGTGTGATAAGATATTGAAACCCTCACACACATACAGCTTAATCTTGCAAGCGCCAACTGTCTGTCGGGAGGGTGCGTTTGCTGTTACTAAGAACTGTTTTTAGTACAGATGTTTTTTTCCTAATCCTGTTTCTGTTTCCTGTTTTTTTCCCTAATCGTTTGTTATGTGCTCTTTGGCTCCGCATGTCTTGGTTACATTTTAAGGCTACATATGGCAATTAGCTAGTACAGTGTTTTACTTTACAATTTATTTCACACCCCCTGCACCCCGTCTGCCACAACTTTGTCCCCCCCCCCCTTTGTTCCCCCCTCTCCCCCTCTCTCTACACTCTCCACACTCTTTCCCCTTCTCTCGCCACCTCTCCGTGCGTGTGTGTATGTGTGTGTATGTGTATGCGTGTGTGCGCTCCACCCCTTGTCCGTTAGTACCCACGTACAGTTTTAATTGATAAAAATGTCTCCCCCTCTCTCTCCTCCCCTTTCCCTCTTTCCCTCTTCCCCTTCCTTCACTATTTCCCTCTCTCTCCTCTCTCCCCCTTCTCCCTCGCCCTTTTCTGCCCCATTTCTAAGACTCTCAATTTTCCAGGCACTTTCTCCAAAGAACTAGCCTCCCTGTTGATGGGTTTACTCCAGACGGATGTGAACTTGAGGCTGGGATCTTTTAACGGGTATGTATACACCGGTCAGTGAATGGGTGTGTCCCGCTGAGAGAGAGAGGGAGGGGGGTGGGGTTGAGAGACACCGGTCAGTATACCCATATCCCTCTGAGAGAGCAAGAGAGAGGGACATAGACACCGGGGAGGGAGAGAGAGACAGAGAGTGAGAGAGTCACGTCAAGTCAAGAGAATTTATTGTCATGTGTCCCAGGTAGGACAATGAAATTCTTGCTTTGCTGCAGTACAACAGAATATAGTTGGCATTTACTACAAAACAGATCAGTGTGTCCATATACCAACACACACACACACACACACACACACACACACACACACACACACACACACACACACACACACACACACACACACACACACACACACACACACACACACACACAACCAGATAAAGTGCAATAGGCTGTTACAGTTCAGAGTCTGTTTGTTGGCGAGTTTAATAGCCTGATGTCTGTGGGAAAGCAGCTATTCCTGAACCTGGAGTTGCAGATTTCAGGCTCCTGTACCTTCCACCTGAAGGCAGTGGAGAGATGAGTGAATCGCCAGGATGGTGTGGGTCGTTGATGATGCTGCCAGCCTTTTAGAGGCAGCGACTGCGATAGATCCCCTCGATGGTGGGGAGGTCAGAGCCGATGATGGACTGGGCAGTGTTTACTGCTTTGTGTAGTCTTTTCCGCTCCTGGATGCTCAAGTTGCCGAACCAAGCCACGATGCAACCGGTCAGCATGCTCTCTACTGTGCACCTGTAGAAGTTCGAGAGAGTCCTCCTTGACATACCGACTCTGCATGATCGTCTCAGGAAGTAGAGGCACTGATGTGCTTTCTTTATAACTGCATCAGTGTGCTGGGACCAGGATAGATCTTCGGAAATGTGTACGCTCAGGAATTTGAAGCTCTTGACCCTTTCCACCATCGACCCATTGATATAAACAAGACTGTGGTTCCCCATCCTACCCCTTCCAAAGTCCACAATCAGAGAGAGACATCCCCCTGAGAGGCACTGAGAGACACTGGGTCAGTGTACGGAGGTAGCCACAAAATGCTGGAGTAACTCAGCGGGACAGGCAGCATCTGTGGAGAGAAGGAATGGGTTAGGATTATGATGTCCCCGCTGAGAGAGAGAGAGAGACGGGGATTAATCACATTTCTTTCTACAGTGCAGATTCGTTGAAATCTCATCCATTTTTCCAAAAAGTTGATTAGCATCGCGTTGAACTATGGGAGGTAAAGAGATGGGGGGAGGGGTTGTAGGGGACGGGGGGAAGGGGGTGTAGGGGAGGGGGCGTAGGGGACTGGGGAGGGGGCGTAGGGGACGGGGAGGGGGTGTAGGGTATGGGTTTAGGGGGAGGGGAGGGGGACGGGGGTGTGGGGGACGGGGATGTAGGGGAAGGGGATGTAGGGGACGGGGGGAGGTGGTTAGAGAGATGGGGAGGGGGTGTATCTCGGTTTCTCCCCACTCCCTTTCTCTCTCTCCCCCCTCAGTACGCCCGCCCATTATCCCAGGCTGTGTGAATCCACCAATTGTGGACAAGAATCTGCCCAGTTTGAGTAGCCCAAATCTGGAGGTGAGAAAGTGAATGTGCGTGTGTGTGTATATATAAATGTCTGTGCGTGCGTATGTGTGCATGTGTATATATGTCTGTGCGTGCGTGCGGGTGTGTGTGTATCTGTGCGTGTCTATATGTCTGTGCGCGCGTCTGCGCGTGTGTGTGTCTCTCTGTGTCTATCTGCGTGTGTGTGTATATGATTGTGTGTATGTGTGTGTTTATGTCTGTGTGTGTGTGTGTCTGTCTGTGTGTGTGTCTGTCTGTGTGTGTGTCTGTCTGTGTGTGTGTGTATGTCTGTCTGTGTGTGTGTGTATGTCTGTCTGTCTGCGTGTGTGTGTGGCTGTGTGTGTGTATGGCTGTGTGTGTGTATGTCTGTGTGTGGGTGTGCCTGTGTGTGGGTGTGCCTGTGTGTGGGTGTGCCTGTGTGTGTACATGTCTGTGTATATGTCTGTGTGTGTATGTCTGTGTGTGTATGTGTATATGTCTATGTCTGTGCGTGCGTCTGTGTGTGTGTCCCTCTATGTCTATCTGTGTGTGTGGGTGTGTGTATATCTGTGTGTGTGGATATGTCTGTTTGTGTATGTCTGTGTGTGTGGGTATGTGTCTGTGTATGTCTGTGTACGCCTGTGTGTGTGTGTGCGCGTCTGTGTGTCTGTCTGTGTGTGCGTGTGCTCGTGTTTTGTTTGCCTTATGTAGGAGGGATTTATTTTACCCTCACGTTAAACCGGTGCCCTCTGGTTCTCGATTCCCCTACTCTGGAGAGGGAGATCAGTTTAACAATGTTCTCCCCTCACCCTCTCTCCCCCCCTCTCTCTCCCCCCTTTCTCCCCCCTCTCTCCTCTCTCCCTCCCCCCTCTCTCTCCCTCCCCCCTCTCTCTCCCTCCCCCCTCTCTCTCCCTCCCCCCTCCCTTCTCCCCCCCTCCCTCCACCCTCTTTCCCCCTATCTCTTCCCACATTTCTATTGCCCCTCTCTCTTCTCACCGACCCCCTCTCAGCTCCATATATGGCAGGCCACAGAGCGACCGGAGATGCGACCCAAAAATTAATCGCATCTCCGGCAAGGTAAGAAACTGAAACAAAAGGCTCCTCGGACCCCCTCCCCCCACATAAAACATTGAAATAATAGTTTATCCAAATATGTGTAAAATATAAGGCAACAAGCTCGTCAGAGTCACTGAGACCAGACTGTTGAAAGTCCTCCACGTAATCCTCAGGAGACTCCTGCCTTAACTAAGATAAACCAAACACACCCGAGTCCACCAACAACGTGCACATGGGACTCACCCAGACCTATCCCATACTGTCAAAGTTGTCCTTGCCCAACGTAGAATTTTACCTGGAAGGCACGAACTGTCCTTTTGCACACATTTCAAAGCTAATAGAATTGTGGATACTGGCCCCAAAGTGCTCACCAGAACTGTCTGAATACGACGTTGGATTCTGTCCACCAGCCAATCTATAAAGACCACATCTGGAGAACTGAGTGTAGAGATTCACATTGGACTCCGTGTAGAGGTTTACTGGACCAATTCCAGAGATGAAATGGTTGGTGGATGAAGAAGAGCCAAATCTCACAAATTTCCAAGAGATGATTTTATTGAAATACGATTCGGAGGAAGACCCAACTTGAACGCAATGAGGAACTTACTCCTTGTGCAGGTATAATTTCATGGTCATCATTTCAGAATCATGTAGAAATTCTTCTTTGCTTCTTGCTCTGCCAGAGAGCTATAGGGCAAGGGCTAATTAATATATTCAAGCCAGTGATGCCAAGCATTTCATCAGCAAAAGAACCAAGAGAGGGAGTTAGAAAGTGATGCTGTGATCAAATCTGGATCTTTCTTGACCTTAGTGAAGGGCAGAGCAAGCTCAAGGGGCCAGTTGCACCTGGGTTATACAGTGAAAAACGAGATAACTAGCAGCCAGGCACGTGCCATCAGGGTAGGCACTGCCTACCCTGACTAAAATTATACTATAGTCATTACTAAATATAAATAGTATAGGCATGGGAGAATTATGCCTATGTAAGAGACCGATCTCTTAGATAGGCATTATTCTCCGTGCCTTTCATCCGCAGCGCTTGTAACACAGGAAGCTCTGTGCAGCCCACGTGCCGTCAGCGCTGCCTGAAGCCGTCAGTTTCAAGCGGGGCTGAAGGCAGCAGAAATTCTGCCTTTGTAGCACTGCGCATGCGCATCATCCTACTGCGCATGCGCTAGTTTCTTGGCGGGGTTTCCTAACATGGTTTGTCAATATTTTAAGTGTATGTTAGGAAACAGCGAGAGAAGAATAGAGCTAGTGTACCAATGATGTGGTAAGTACATTTATTGGTGATTTTTTAAAATATCGTATTTCCCGGGGTGTGGGGGTGGGGGAAGAGTTCCTTTCCAAGCGTTTGGGGAGTCTGGCCTGGGGTAAAGTTGCGGGGAGGGTACTAATGTTATGAATGAGGGGATCGGGATACTGCCACTTGCGACGCTCCTTGCATGGAGACATGGAATGCCACCGCATTGAGGTGGGGGGGGGGGGGGGGGCAGGGGGAGATAAGTAGCTCGGGTGGCTGAGCCGCCGCTGGGCCGGGCAGCGGAAACAGCCGCCACCTTAGCTCCTTCTGCTGGTCCCCGCTCACCTCTGGCAGCTCTCCGTCTAAAAACCACTCTCCTGTCGCTCTCGCTCATGTCCTTAAATTCCGACAGCAAATTACTCGGCTGTGGGAATTTATGGATTAGCTGCTGACATGTCGAAGTCGGCAAACGGCAGGTGACAGGTGTTCCGACGGAGAGCACTGCCAAAGGTGAGTGGGCCGGCAGAAGGCGCTGAAGTGGCGGCCAGTTCTGCTGTCGGGTCCCAGTGGCCGCTCGTAGCTCCCCGAGCTGCTTCTATCCCCAGCTACAGTGCGTGGCTTTGCACCCGGAGAGCTGCGATAGTTGTGAGTGAGTGAGTTACTGGCAGTATCCCTGGCACCCTCCTTCTCAAGTGCAGTCAGAAACAGTTGAATTGATCATGGGGAACAAGGACATGACAGACCAATTGAATGACTACTTTGGTTCTGTCTTCACTAAGGAAGACATAAATAATCTGCCAGAAATAGCAGGGGACCGAGGGTCAAAGGAGATGGAGGAACTGAGTGAAATCCAGGTTAGCCGGGAAGTGGTGTTAGGTAAATTGAATGGATTAAAGGCCAATAAATCCCCAGGGCCAGATAGACTGCATCCAGAGTACTTAAGGAAGTAGCCCCAGAAATAGTGGATACATTCGTGATAATTTTTCAAAACTCTTTAGATTCTGGAGTAGTTCTTGAGGATTCGAAGGTAGCTAATGTAACCCCAGTTTTTAAAAAGGGAGGGGGACAGAAAACGGGGAATTACAGACCAGTTCGTCTAACATCGGTAGTGGGGAAACTGCTGGAGTCAGTTATCAAAGATGGGATAGCAGCACATTTGGAAAGTGAGGAAATCATTGGACAAAGTCAGCATGGATTTACGAAAGGTAAATCATGTCTGGTGCAACGAGACCTGGATGTCATGGCACACCAGTCATTGAAAGTAGGCATGCAGGTGCAGCAGGCTGTGAAGAAAGCGAATGGTATGTTGGCATTCATAGCAAAAGGATTTGAGTGCAAGAGCAGGGAGGTTCTACTGCAGTTGTACAGGGTCTTGGTGAGGCCACACCTGGAGTATTGCATACAGTTTTGGTCACCTAATCTGAGGAAAGACATTCTTGCCATAGAGGGAGTACAGAGAACGTTCACCAGACTGATTCCTGGGATGGCAGGACTTCCATATGAAGAAAGACTGGATAGACTCGGCTTGTACTCGCTAGGATTTAGGAGATTGAGGGGGGATTTTAGAGACGTACAAAATTCTTAAGGGGTTGGACAGGCTAGATGCAGGAAGATTGTTGCCGATGTTGGGGAACTCCTGAACAAGGGATCACAGTTTAAGGATAAGGGGCAAGTCCTTTAGGACCGAGATGAGATATTTTTTCACACAGAGTGTGGTGAGTCTGTGGAATTCTCTGCCACAGAAGGTAGTTGAGGCCAGTTCATTGGCTATATTTAAGAGAGTTAGATGTGGCCCTTGTGGCTAAAGGGATCAGGGGGTATGGAGAGAAGGCAGGTACAGGATACTGAGTTGAGCCATGATCATATTAAATGGCGGTGCAGGCTCAAAGGGCCGAATGGCCTATTCCTGCGCCTATTTTCTATGCTTCTATGATTCTATGTTGGTCGGTGTGGGCAAGTTGGGCCGAAGGTCCTGGTTCCACATTGTATCACTATATGACTCTGACACAAAGTGCTGGAGTAACTCAACGGGTCAGACAGCATCTCTGGAGAACATGGATAGGCGACATTTCGGGTCAGGACCCTTCTTCAGACTGGAACTATGTTCATAGATGAGGGGGTGATCGGCAGATGAGTGGTGTGAGAGGCGAAGTAAAATAAGGAGATAAAAGGGTATGAGATAAGGAATGTATATGTGCAGCTTTAAGGGGCATTGGTCAGGTAGCATTTGGAGTATTGCAATAGTTAACTAGAATGGTTTAAAAACAAAGAACTGCAGATGCTGGATTACAAAAAAGGACATAAGATGCTGGAGTAACTCAGAGGGACAGGCAGCATCTCTGGAGAGAAGGACTGGGTGACATTTTGTTTCTAGACAGAGAAGTGTCTCGACCAGAAACATTACCCATTCCTTGTAGCATTTTGTGTTTACCTAAACAGCGCCTATCCACATGGTGGTGTGCCAGTAGGCTGGAGGAGAGGACAAAGGCCTTGCCACAGAGCGGGTAGGTGAAGGGCACTGGCCAATGTGGACTCGCCGGTGTGGACTTGCCAGTGCTCCAGCAGGTGGACAAGGCGGGTGAAGCCCTAACCACAGGACGGGCAGGGGAAGGAACGCTCACCGCTGTGGGTACGCCGGTGCTGCTACAGACTGGACGTGCGGGTGAAACCCTTGCTACACTCAGCGTACACAAAGGGTCTCTCTTTGGTGTGTATCCTTTGGTGCTCCTGCAGCCCCCATGCTCTCTTGTCGCAGTGGGAGCAGCTGCTCACCAGCGTGGGTCCGCCGGTGGTGCCGCAACCCCCGCGAGTTGTCAAACGCCTCACCACAGTACGGGCAGTCGTAGGGCTGGCCATTGGTGTGCACGTGCTGGTGAGACAGGGCATGCGATGCCATGACAAAGCGCTCTCCACACACCGGGTTGAGGACAGGACGGTCGCTGGCGTGCACCCGCTGGTGGGACAGCAGCCTGGTGGAGCTGGTGAAGCCCTTGCCGCACTGGTCGCAGGTGTAGCGGTGCTCGCCGGTGTGGGTGTGCTGGTGCTCCAGCAGGCTGCTGGAGTGGGTGAAGCCCTTTCCGCACTGGGTGCAGGTGTTGGGGCACTCGCCGGTGTGGGAGCGCTGATGGTTTCGCAGGCTGCTGGAGCTGGTGTAGGCCTTGTCGCACTGGGTGCAGGTGTAGGGGCGCTCACCGGTGTGGGAGCGCAAGTGCACCAGCAGGATGCCGGATGTGGTGAAGCTCTTGCCGCACTGGGTGCAGGTGTAGGGGCGCTCGCCAGTGTGGGTGTGCTGGTGCTTCTGCAGGCTGCTGGAGCTGATGAAGCCCTTGCCGCACTGGGCACAGATGTAGGGGCGCTCGACGGTGTGGGTGCGCTGGTGCTTCAGCAGGCTGCCGGAGCTGATGAAGCCCTTGTCGCACTGGGCACAGGTGTAGGGGCGCTCGCCAGTGTGGGTGCGCTGGTGCACCAGCAGGCTGCTGGGTCTGGTGAAGCCCTTGCCGCAATGGGTGCAGGTGTATGGGTGCTCGTCGGTGTGGGTGCGCTGGTGCTCCAGCAGGTTGCTGGATGTGGTGAAGCTCTTGCCGCACTGGGTGCAGATGTAGGGGCGCTCACCACTGTGGGAGCGCTGGTGCTCCAGCAGGCTGCTGGATTGGGTGAAGCCCTTGCCGCACTGGGCACAGGTGTAGGGACGCTCGCCGGTGTGGGTGCGCTGGTGCTTCAGCAGACTGCTGTTGCTGATGAAGCCCTTGCCGCACTGGGCACATGTGTAGGGACGCTCGCCGGTGTGGGTGCGCTGGTGCTCCAGCAGGCTTTCGGAGCGGGTGAAGCCCTTGTAGCACTGGACACAGGTGTAGGGACTCTCGCCGGTGTGGGTGCGCTGGTGCTTCAGTAGGCTGCTGGAGCTGGTGAACCCCTTGAGGCACTGGGCACAAGTGTAGGACTGCTCCCTGCCATGGGTGCGCTGGTGGGACAGCAGATAGGCGGAGCAGGTGAAGCCTTTGCCGCAGTCGCTGCAGGTGTACGGGTGCTCGACGGTGTGGGTGCACTGGTGCAACCGCAGGTTTTGGGTCTGGGTGAAGCCCTTGCCGCAGTCGCTGCAGGTGTACGGCCGCTCCCCAGTGTGCAGGCGCCTGTGCACCTTCAGTTCCGGCAACGACTTGAAGCCTTTGCCGCAGTCGGAGCAGGTGAAGGGCCGCTCACTGCTGTGCACCCGCTGGTGCTCCCACAGCCCCGACAACCGGGAAAAGCTCTTGCCACAGGTGGAGCAGGCAAAGGGCTTCTCGCCCGTGTGCACCCGCCGGTGGGTCTCCAGCTGGCTCGGGTTCCGGCACGCCTTGCCACACACGTCACACTCATAACACTTCCCATTGTTGTGCCCTGTCATGTGGTCCTCCACCGAAGCTCAGCCCCTCCAAGCTCAGCCCGCACACTGAGCAGATGGGGGCTCAACGGCACCCTGGCCGCCCTCAATGGCCGCTCACGTCCCCGTTTCGCCGTCCACAGCAACGGGTCCCAAACCCTGCTGGATGGGAATACAGGAGGTCAACAAGCTGGCAAACAGGACAATACTAACGTGTGAACATTACTAGTGCTTGAAGGGGCGGGGGGTGGGAAGGGCAGGGGGTGAAGGGTGATGGAGAGGAGGGGGTGAAGGGGAGGGGAGTGTGGAGTGGAGAGGTGGTGAGGAGGCAAGTGGGGAGGGGGAGTAGAGAGGAAAGTGAGGCGAGAGGGGGATGGAAGAGGAGGGGGCTCGCGGGAGAAGCAAGGGGGTTGGGTGAGGAAGAAGGGGGTGACCTGCCCCATTACATACCCATGGCCCGTCCCGTGACATACCCCCCCTGCCCCATGACGGACCCCCACCCTGCGCCGTAACGTGCTCCCACCCTGCGCCATGACGTGCCCCCGCCCTGCCCGTGCCCCACACATGCACAGCGCGCACGACCGGCGAACTGACGTTGCGGTGCGGACTGCTGACATTGCCCCGCCAGCGTTTGTGGAGAACGTGGATAGGTATGTGAAGATTAAAAAATTAGTTGAATTTGGACCTTTGAAGACTAAAAACGGTGAATTTATTATGGGGAACAAGCAAATGGCAGACGAGTTGAACAGGTACTTTGGATCTGTCTTCACAAACAATCTCTCAGATGTACTAATGGCCAGAGGATCTAGGGTGACGGAGGATCTGAAGGAAATTCACATTCGGCAAGAAATGGTGTTGGGTAGACTGATGGGAGTGAAGGCTGATAAATCCCCAGGGCCTGATGGTCCACATCGCAGGAAGGAGAAGTCAAAGGGGGGGAGGGAGAGAGAGAGAGAGGTGGAGAGAGGGAGGGTGGACGAAGAGTTAATTGATTACTCCCCTTAGAGGGGGGTTTATTGATTATGTACAGCAAGGGGGAAGAGTGGGGGAGAGGAGGAGTTTACCGTATATATCCACACAGTTTTTCTCACAGAACTGTAGTTTGTGGAGATATATTTATTATTTACAGGGGGGGAGGTGGGAGGGCAGACACTGAGAGATGTTTATAACATTATTTACCCCAGTTTTACCCCCAGACATGTAGTTTATGTGGAGATTTACCTCAGTAAATAAGGATGGTAGACAGAAATGCAGGAGAAACTCAGTGGGTGAGGCAGCATCTATGGAACAAAAGATACATTAAACTACTGTTGCTGGTGTCTCTGCCAAGGCACCGCAGCAATTCTCTCTCACTCCAACAAGACGAAGACTTTCGCAACTTAACAACGCTGGCTACTGCACGTCTTAGCCCTTACAGTCCAACTGGCCATTATTAAGTGCAATGCCCATACAAGTGGCCACAACAAAGTCTCCCGGCGGAATGCCCTAGCTGACATTACTGCCCACACAGCAGATTCCAAATTTTGCACATTGGTCCCCACACAACCGAAGATTCTAGTAGGCAGAATGGCTCTGTCAGACAAGGGAATGTAAAGTTAATTAATGTAATGCCACGTAAAAAGATCTTTGGAAACGAGGGGGCTGTGCCGTTAACCATCTGGATCTGGATAACCATGGGGATCTGGATAAGCATCTGGATAAACAGGGTCTGATCAGGAACAGTCAACATGGATTTGTGCCTGGAAGCTCATGTTTGACAAACCTTCTTGAATATTTTGAAGGGGTTACTAGGGAAATTGATGAGGGTAAAGCAGTAGATGTTGTCTATATGGATTTCAGTAAGGCCTTTGACAAGGTTCCCCATGGAAGGTTGGTTAAGAAGGTTCAATCTTTGGGTGTTAATGGCGCAGTAGCAAGATGGATTCAACAGTGGCTGAATGGGAGATGCCAGAGAGTAATGGTGGATGGCTGTTTGTCAGGTTGGAAGCCAGTGACCAGTGGGGTGCCTCAGGGACCTGTGTTGGGTCCACTGTTGTTTGTTATGTACATCAATGATCTGGATGATGGGGTGGAAAATTGGATAAGTAAGTATGCAGATGATACTAAGATAGGTGGTGTTGTGGATAATGAAGTAGATTTTCAAAGTCTACAGAGAGATTTGGGCCATTTGGAAGAGTGGGCTGAAAGATGGCAGATGGAGTTTAATGCCGATAAGTGCGAGGTGCTACATCTTGGCAGGACAAATCAAAATAGGACGTACATGGTAAATGGTAGGGAATTAAGGAATGCTGTGGAACAGAGGGATCTAGGAATAACTGTGCATAGTTCTCTGAAGGTGGAATCGCATGTAGATAGGGTGATTTGGTGTGCTAGCCTTTATAAATCAGAGCATTGAATATAGGAGTAGGGAAGTAATGTTAAAATTGTACAAGGCATTGGTGAGACCAATTCTGGAGTATGGTGTACAATTTTGGTCGCCTAATTATAGGAAGGATGTCAACAAAATAGAGAGAGTACATCGGAGATTTACTAGAATGTTGCGTGGATTCCAGCAACTAAGATACAGAGAAAGTTTGAACAAGTTAGGTGTTTATTCTTTGGAGCGCAGAAGATTAAGGGGGGACTTGATTGAGGTCTTTAAAATGATGAAAGGGATAGACAGAGTTGACGTGGATAAGCTTTTCCCATTGAGGGTAGGGAAGATTCAAACAAGAGGGATGACATGAGAATGAAGGGACAGAAGTTTAAGGGTAACATGAGGGGGAACTTCTTTACTCAGAGAGTGGTGGCTGTGTGGAATGAGCTTCCAGCAGAAGTGGTGGAGGCAGGATCGATTTTAACATTTAAAAGTAAAGTGGATAGGTATATGGACGGGAAATGAATGGAGGGGTATGGTCTGAGTGCAGGTCATTGGGACTAGGGGAAAATAAATGGTCGGCACGGATTGGAAGGGCCGAGAGGGCCTGTTTCCGTGCTGTAACTGTTATTTGGTTAACCCTTTGATGGGCCTTTGGCTCACCACTCTGGGGGGGGGGGGGGCATGTGTGTGTGTGTGTGTGTGTGTGTGTGTGTGTGTGTGTGTGTGTGTGTGTGTGTGTGTGGATGGATGGATGTGTTAATGTATGTTTGGGGTTGAGACCGTTCTTCAGTATGTGCTGTATTTATGAACAAGGGATGAACATTTTGGGTGTATCAAAGTTTTAAGAGTTTTGCATGATTTCCTTGAGGTGTGTATAACTGTGTTTTACTCTTGAGTGAGCATTTTATTGCTTTAAATTGTGTGAATATCTGAGATTCAGCATATTGAGTGAGGTGTGGAAAATTATGAGTGGATGTCATATTAAAGAGGGTGTAGAGTGAGTGAGTTTAAAGACTGTTACTTGTTTGTGGAACAGGTTCTGGGTGAATGTTGCATGACTCAAATAGGGGAGGGACTCAAATAGAGAAAGCAAGTAGACCGTGTGTGAGGCAGGAGGCAGAGAAGGGAAGCAGTCAGATGCAACACGTAGGGGGGAAAGAAGAAAAAAATAATAATAAACAGAGAATAAGAGGTGGTGGGTTTCTTAAATGTGTGAGCAGAGAGACAGAGGGGAGTAAAATGAGGATAGAAGCAATAGGTAGCAAGGTGAAAAGTGGCAGGCAGACAGATCCAGGACAAAAATCAAAAAGGGTCACCTTTCAACATAATTGTAAAAGGGGCAAGAGCGTTGTAAAAACAAGCCTGAAGGCTTTGTGTCTCAATGCGAGGAGCATTTGTAATAAGATGGATGAGTTGAATGTGCAGATAGCTATTAATGATTATGATATAGTTGGGATCACGAAGACATGGCTCCAGGGTGACCAAGGCTGGGAGCTGAACATTCAAGCATATTCAATATTCAGGAGGGATAGACAGAGAGGAAAAGGAGGTGGGGTAGCGTTGATGTTAAGAGAGGAGATTAACGCAATAGAAAGGAAGGGCATTAGCTTGGAGGATTTGGAATCGATATGGGTGGAGCTGCGAAACACTAAGGGGCAGAAAATGTTATTGGATGTTGTGTACAGGCCACCTAACAGTAGTAGTGGAGTTGGGAATGGCATCAAACATGAAATTAGAAATGCGTGCAACAAAGGTGAAACCATTATAATGGGTGACTTCAATCTACATATAGATTGCGTGAATCAAATTGGCAGGGGTGCTGAGGAAGAGGATTTCTTGGCATGTATGCGGGATAGTTTTCTAAACCAACATGTAGAGGAACCAACGAGAGAGCAGGCTATTCTAGACTGGGTATTGAGTAATGAGGAAGGGTTAGTTAGCAGCCTTGTTGTGCGAGGCCCCTTGGGCAAGAGTGACCATAATATGGTTGAGTTCTTCATTAGGATGGAGAGTGACATTGTTCATTCAGAAACACGGGTCCTGAACTTAAAGAAAGGTAACTTTGAGGGTATGAGAAGTGAATTGGCCAGGATAGACTGGCAATTGATTCTTGAAGGGTTGACGGTGGATATGTAATGGAAGGCATTTAAAGACTGCATAGATGAACTACAACAATTGTTCATCCCAGTATGGCAAAATAATAAATTAGGGAAGGTAGTACATCCGTGGATAACAAGGGAAATCAGGGATAGTATCAAAGCAAAAGATGAAGCATACAAATTAGCCAGAGAAAACAGCCTACCAGAGGACTGGGAGAAATTCAGAGTCCAACAGGGGAGGACAAAGGGCTTAATTAGGAAAGGGGAAATGGATTATGAAAGAAAACTGGCAGGAAACATAAAAACTGTCTGCAAAAGTTTTTATCAATATGTGAAGTGAAAATGATTAGTTAAAAAAAATGTAGGTCCCTTGCAGTCAGAAACAGGTGAATTGATCATGGGGAACAAAGACATGGCAGACCAATTGAATAACTACTTTGGTTCTGCCTTCAGTAAGGAATATATAAATAATTTGCCGGAAATAGCAGGGGATCGCGGGTCAAATGAGATGGAGGAACTGAGTGAAATCCAGATTAGCCAGAAAATGGTGTTGGGTAAATTGAATGAATTAAAGGCCGATAAATCTCCAGGGCCAGATAGGCTGCATCCCAGGGTATTTAAGGAAGTAGCTTCAGAAATAGTGGATGCCTTAGTGATAATTTTTCAAAACTCTTTAGATTCTGGAGAAGTTCCTGAGGATTTGAGGGTAGCTAATGTAACCCCAGTTTTCAAAAAAGGAGGGAGAGAGAAAACGGGGAAATACAGACCAGTTAGTCTAACATTGGTAGTGGGGAAACTGCTAGAGTCAGTTATTAAAGATGGGATAGCAGCGCATTTCGAAAGTGGTGAAATCATTGGACGAAGTCAGCATGGATTTACGAAAGGTAAATCATGTCTGACGAATCTTATTGAATTTTTTGAGGATGTAACTAGTAGAGTGGATAAGGGAGAAGCAGTGGAAGTGTTTTATCTGGACTTTCAGAAGGCTTTCGACAAGGTCCCACACAAGAGATTAGTATACAAACTCAAAGCACACGGTATTGGCGGTTCAGTATTGATGAGGATAGAGAACTGGCTGGCAGACAGGAAGCAAAGAGTAGGGGTGAACGGGTCCTTTTCAGGATGGCAGGCAATGACTAGTGGGGTGCCGCAAGGCTCAGTGCTAGGACCCCAGCTATTTACATTACATATTAATGATTTGGACGAGGGAATTAAATGCAACATCTCCAAGTTTGCGGATGACACGAAGCTGGGGGCATGTGTTAGCTGTGACGAGGATGCTAGGAGGCTGCAAGGTGACTTGGATAGGCTGGGTGAGTTGGCAAATGCATGGCAGATGCAGTATAATGTGGATAAATGTGATGTTATCCACTTTGGTGGCAAAAACAGGAAAGTAGACTATTATTTGAATGGTGACTGATTAGGAAAAGGAGAGATCAACAAGACCTAGGTGTCATGGTACACCAGTCATTGAAAGTAGGCATGCAGGTGCAGCAGGCTGTGAAGAAAGCGAATGGTATGTTGGCATTCATAGCAAAAGGATTTGAGTACAAGAGCAGGGAGGTTCGACTGCAGTTGTACAGGGTCTTGGTGAGGCCACACCTGGAGTATTGCATACAGTTTTGGTCTCCTAATCTGAGGAAAGACATTCTTGCCATAGAGGGAGTACAGAGAAGGTTCACCAGACTGATTCCTGGGATGGCAGGACTTTCATATGAAGAAAGACTGGATAGACTTGGCTTGTACTCGCTGGAATTTAGAAGATTGAGGGGGGATCTCATAGAGACTTACAAAATTCTTAAGGGGTTGGACAGGCTAGATGTAGGAAGATTGTTCACGGTGTTGGGGAAGTCCAGGACAAGGGGTCACTGTTTAAGGATAAGGGGGAAGTCTTTTAGGACCGAGATGAGAAAATAATTTTTCACACAGAGAGTGATGAAACTGTGGAATTCTCTGCCACAGAAGGGAGTTGAGGCCAGTTCATTGGCTATATGTAAGAGGGAGTTGGATGTGGTCCTTGTGGCTAATGGGATCAGGGGGTATGGAGAGAAGGCAGGTACAAGATACTGAGTTGGGTGATCAGCCATGATCATATTGAATGGCAGTGCAGGCTCAAAGGGCCGAATGGCCTACTCCTGCACCTGTTTTCTACGTTTCTATGAATCCTATAATTCAGATGAAATAGAATGTAATTGAATGAGCTTGCTCATTTACATGATAATTTTTTGTAGAGTCTCATGTGGTTTAAAAGGTAGTGTCTCTAAGAAGTTGCATTTGTGTGGGGGTGGAGCAACACACAGTTATTTTATTTTCCTTTGCTCTTTGGAAAAGCATTGGCTATCTATGTGGGAATCAGGCACGTGCCGTGAGTGATTACTCGGGGTAGGTAGTCAGTCGGCTTTTTTAAAAAGTCTTAAACCACGCATGCGCATGGGATGGGAAGAAATTGGGAGAATGGTGGAAGGAGCCCTTGCAAGTACTACTGACTACACCTACAGCAGTGAAGGTCGAAAATAATCCTCGTTGGATACACCTAACCTATTGGAAAAGGATTGGAAACTGGAAAAAGGAAGTATGAACTGGGACCTTCTCCTGCAAGACTGGAGGTTAAAGGAAGTCATACTAAACATTTTTAAAATGGTCAGTATTTACAGTATCTTGTTGACACCAGCCATGAACATAAGCAAACACATTGCACTGAATTATATATATGCCTCCCTAACCCCGGATACCAGGAACGTGTCTCCCCCTGGTTAAATAAACATGAACCATTGACAATGACCAGTTATTTGTTCTTTGGGGTCCCGGGATTAGGAATAATGGTCCACCTCTCTGAAAAAGCAAAGGGATCGATTTGAGATGGGTGACACCTCTGAATCATACTTAACTGTAGCTACTAGACCTCCAGCAACCGAAAGAAATAGGAAAAATGATAATATGGTTAAGGACAAACAGAAACTTCATGTTTTAAAGTTGCCAATGACAGAAAAGGAAAGATCACATAGGTCAGAAAGGAATGGAACACTATTTTTGAAAAGCAACAGCTGACTACTGAGGATCTGCCAAGGTTACCAATGGCTCTGGTCCAAGTACCCTCTGAACTATGGGCAAAGCATAAGAATCATGTGGGATGAGTGCATTCAGCCCTTGAACATAAAGCGACTTTAAAAAAGGGTGCTACCTTGCCATGTTTAAAACAATATTGACTGGCCCCAGAGGCTGATGAAGGGTCATAGTATCTTTATTACAACAAGAAATATTAGTGAAAAGCAAAGTCCTGTAATACCCCTAATCTGCCAATCCTGAAAGTGGGAAGGCGTAATCAATGGTGTTTTGTCTAAGACCTGAGAGCCACTAAAAATAGTGATTCCTATTGCTCCTTTAGTAGCTGACACCAATATTATTCTGTCATCTATAACGGCAAAAACCAACAACGTTCCAGTAATTGACCCATGTTCAGCCTTTTTCTCCGTACCCCTGCATAAAGACAGCCATTTCCTGTTTTCTTTTACCTACAAAGATCAACAAGGAGGCACCTGTGCTATCATAAGATGAAAGTGTTGAAAACTTTGGCTTTAAATGATTCTGGGTGACGGAGGTCGCGTTCGGCGGAACATCAGGCGCTGGGCTGGAGAAACTAAAATGTTATCTCTCGCAATATTTCTCAGGTTCAACAGGTCCAGGTAGCCATCCTTCTTCCCATTTAGTAACTGGCTCACCGGTGCCCCCGCGACGGTCTTCCCCCACGGTGTCTCCCCATTGCTCACTGAAACGCACCCTCAACCTACGACAGCAAAAATTGTCGCCACTGTCGCCGAAAAATTTCCAACTTGTTTGTATGTTCTCCCTCATTCTCTGCCTCAGAGGGCGGTGGAGGCAGGTTCTCTGGATGCTGTCAAGAGAGAGCTAGATAGGGCTCTTACAAATAGCAGAGTCAGGGGATATGGGGACAAGGCAGGAACGAGGTACTGATTTGGGATGATCAGTCATGATCACATTGAATGGCATGCTGGCTCGAAGGGCAAATGGTCTACTGCTGCACCTATTGTCTATTGTCTATTTAAATATTTAGGTGTGACAAAATTGATTCTCCTGTACATTTAGAAGCAATAAATGAATGCTTAACCTTTCTCCTCCAACACTAGTAAGAGTACAGCACAATAAGATTAATGTTTTTGCCTTTCTTCTACAACCCAAGCGAGATGACAGCACAATAACATGAATGTTTTTGCTCCATGATATAAACAATCAGAAAGATGTTCAGACAACTCAGACAACCCTTTACGCTACAGATGATAGTGAACAAACAATTAATCAACAACCTCAAAATACAAGAGTGCATGAATCTGCAAAAATAGCTCCTTCAGCACAACCACATATGGGCGAAACTTTCCTCTATCGGAAGAAGCAGTCAATCTTCTGATTTTAACTATATATGTAAAATGGCTGTACAATGCTCTGTAAGATAAAGAATTGCTGAATTGCTGATTATTAGGGTATAAATATGTCTGATTGAACATTACCTCTGTGTGTGGAGAAAGAGAGACTCTGTGGTCTGTATTTTACATACTGTGAGAGTTGACTCCCACAACCGTCTGGCGAAATAAAGACGTTACTGTATTACTAACTTTTTTGTTGTCATCTGTTTGAAGCAAATTGAACCTTAACACTAGGACTCAGCACATGGGAGGGGAAACCTAGATAGGGAGGGACATCAACCTACCCTTTAAAACCCCTTACCGGCTTGAAGTAGATCTCTTTCCCTGATGAAGCGACAGCAAAATTGGAAAATCGTCGTCCAGTCGGGAAGAGTCCGGCAAGTGGTCTCTGCAAGCTGGAAAAAAAGAAAGACTTGATGAGCACCTTGGTAACAGTAATAATGTAATGTAATAACAGTAATATAATGTGATAACAGTAATTGAACAACAGTAATGATGTGAATCGTGACCAGCACAGGAATCAACCGAGACCAAGAGATTATTTTGCAGTCGCTGTAAGAGTTATTTATAAAATGGCCCAGACTGTGCACCATCTGAGGGTTCTGCAAGAGCGGAATCCACTTAGCGTATCACGAGGCAGGCAAAGATATTACCATACATTGTAAAACTGGCAAATCCCACCCATGGAACATTACAAAAATTGGCTTCTAATGCTGAAACCTGGGCAAAGCAAGCATGACAAATTTTGAATGAAAATGACCAAAACAGCCTGGAAAATCTGGATGAGGTGCACCTGGAGGGCGAACCAACTGATCGTGTGCTGGAGGTGGTAGACAAAGCCTTAATCTGGAAGTAGAAAAAAATTGTGTGATAAATTAAAAATCAGAAAGGAAGATCTTAAAGCAGTTTTGAACCTGACCTCAGAGACTGGCTGGAACAGCGAGGCAGCCTGCTGGAGTCCCAGCCCCACATACGGGCCTTATCACGAATGATAAGGTTGCTACGGACATCTACTTGGCCATACTCCAAGGTAATGTGAGGATAATGGAGCTAGATCGTTCTGCTCCCTGCAGGTTATCCCAATCAGCTATGTCTACGTTTTTTTCTGATTTTATGACCCAGAGTGGTTTGGTTTGGTGGACCCTTGGTGAAGACTTTGTAACCCCTCAACCGAAAAGTTTTCTTTCTTTTCTCGGGTACATCAATCATATTCAAGAATAGATTATTTCTTTATAGATAATAGCCTCAACTTATGTGTTGTTTCCTCAGATTATTCAAGTATTCGTAATATCTGATCATGCACCATTATTTCTAGATATTCAGTTATCCATACAGAAATCTCCCCCCCCCTTTTGGAGATTCAACTCATTATTGTTGGCTGCTAAAACATTTTTGGAATTTGTATCAAATTCAATTGATGAGTTTCTCTTCTTTAACCAGAGTGAATTTACATATTTTTCATTACTTTGGGGGTCGCTGAAAGCTTTTCTTAGAGGGCAGATTATTTCATATTCCTCCTATTCTAATAAAAAAATGCAATACTAAGCTTACTGAGCTTACATCTGCTATTAATATCCTCGATCAAGAATGTTCATCTGATCCTTCTCCAGAACTATTTAAGAAGCGTCTTAATCTTCAGGTGGTGTTTGACCTTATTTCTACCAGAAGTGCTGAGCGATTGTTGTTACAAACTCGTGGTACTTACTATGAACATGGTGATAAAGCAAATCGATTACTAGCACACAAATTAAAATGTCAGTTCACCTCATGTCTTATACCTCAAATTAATAATGTTTCTAACACGACTGTGACGGATCCTGTGGAAATTAATGCCATATTTAAATCACTTTATTCTTCCCCATACAAATCAGAATTCCCTGCTGATACTGCCAAAATGAATCAGTTCCAGGCCAATCTTGAGAATCCCACCATTGATTCTGACTGATGTCAAAGTTTTGGCTGAAATTATTGCCCTCCGTCTAGGGAGGGTTGTGTGTGAGGAACAGAATGGCTTTAATAAGGGACGCCATTTATTTTTCAACACTCATACTCTTTTAAATATTATTCTTTCAACATATTCTGATAATTTACCTGAGATTGTAATCTTATTAGATGCTGAGAAGGCATTCGATAGGTTTGAGTGGGGTTACCGATTCATGATATTGAAGAAATTGGGTTTTGCAGATAAATGTATCAGTTGGGTAAGATTACTGTATGCATCGCCACAAGCTACAAACAAATGATATACGTTCTGAATACTTTGCACTAGAACATGGGACACGTCAGGGCTGCCCTTTATCTCCATCTCTCTTCGCTTTGGCTATTGAACCGCTGGCCATTTCTTTAAGGTCATCCACTTCCTTTAAAGGTGTTATTTGTAACGGTTTTGAATGTCGTTTATCTTTGTATGCGGATGATTTGTTGCTGTATGTAACTGATCCAGCATCTTGTCTTCCCGGTATCCTATCAGTTCTGGATATTTATCGTTCTTTTCCAGGATATAAACTAAATCTTCAAAAGAGCGAATGTTATCCCATTAATGCAGCAGGTTTGCAACTTCAGGAAGCTGATTTGCCCTTTAAAATCTCTCCTTCTGGATTCAAGTATCTTGGCATCAATGTGATGCGTACATTCTCAGGCCTTTTGTCTGCCAACTTTACCCTACTCATGACTAAAGTGAAATCTGGTTTTCCAAGATGGAATAACCTGTCTCTCTCTTTAATTGGGAAGATTAATTTTGTTAAAATGAATGTTTTGCCTAAATTTCTTTTTGTTTCAATCAATTCCCTTATTCTTACCAAAACATCTTTTTGACTCCTTAGATAAAATGATTAGCTCTTTTATTTGGAGTGCAAAGCCCCCGAGGGTCCATAAATCATTACTCCAACAATGTAGGTTCAATGGTGGTCTCGCTTTACCGAACTTTCAATTGTACTATTGGGCTACTCACATTCATAAAATACGTTGTTTGGTTGATTTTCCTTATTTAGCTTGGTGCGAACTGGAACCCTCTCTTGCCATCCTTCATCTTCTATATCTGCTCTTATATATTCCTCTCTTCCAACCAAGATTTCATTGTTTATCAAAAATCCTGTTGTGCTTAATACTTTAAAGATTTGGTATCAATTCAGGAAACATTTCAAATTTGTAGCTGCATTTCCTTTAGGTCCATTATGTAACAATCACCTGTTTCCTCCCTCACATTTGGATTCTGTTTTTTTCGGTACACATAATACATTCTTATTAACATGCCTTTTTTTCATTTTTGTGTTGATTTATTTAAAATGAAAAATAAAATTTATAAGAGAGAGACCGGGATAGATACAGAGAGACAGCCGTGTTGCGGCGACGGCGGCGGCGGGACCCGGCGCAGGCCCGACCCCAGGCCCAGGCCCGGCTCCCCGAGCGCTCCGCCAACCCCAGGCCCAGTCACTGTCTCCCGGGTGCGAGGCCGCGGCCTGGCCGGAGACTGGACCCCGCGCGCCAAATCCCCCAGCCAGCGCGCCCGCCCTGATCCACCGGAGCCTCTCACCGCGTCCGGCCCGGCCCGGGTACTCACGGCTCATCCCGCCCGCTGCCCGTTGCCCCGGAGACACAGAGAGAGAGAGAGACCGCGCGGCGCAGGAGACTCAGCCCGGAAATGACGTCACCGCACCCGGTCCCCCGCAGACAGAGAGACCGCGAAACGCGGGGGAGGGTAATGAAACCGGAAATTACGTCGCTGCCCCGGCGCGTTGCCCTGCAGGTTGCGGGGCGGCCTCAGCCCGGAAATGACGCCACAGTCAAGATGGAGCCGACCCGCACTGGACGGTGAGAGAGAGAGAGAGGGAGAGAGAGAGAGAGAGACGGAAAGAACAAGAGAGAGCGAGAGTGAGGGAGAAAGAGAGAGAGAACGATAGGGGGAGAGAGAGAGGGAGCGAGAGGGAGGGGGGGGGGAGAGGGAGGGGGGGGAGAGGGAGGGGGGGGGAGAGGGAGGGGGGGGAGAGGGAGAGGGGGGGGGAGAGGGAGAGGGGGGGGGGGAGAGGGAGAGGGGGGGGGGGGAGAGGGGGGGGGGGGAGAGGGAGAGGGGGGGGGGGAGAGGGAGAGGGGGAGGGGGAGGGGGGGGGGAGAGGGGGGGAGGGGGGGGAGGGGGGGGAGAGGGAGAGGGGGGGGGAGAGGGAGAGGGGGGGGGAGAGGGAGAGGGGGGGGGAGAGGGAGAGGGGGGGAGAGGGGGGGGGAGAGGGAGAGGGGGGGAGAGGGGGGGGGGAGAGGGAGAGGGGGGGGGAGAGGGAGAGGGGGGGGAGAGGGGAGGGAGAGGGAGAGGGGGGGGGAGAGGGAGAGGGGGGGGGAGAGGGAGAGGGGGGGGAGAGGGGAGGGAGAGGGAGAGGGGGGGGAGAGGAGGGGGGGGAGAGGAGGGGGGGACAGTCTGGGGGTGGAAAAGGGGTGAAGTGAGTAGCGGGGGAAAGCAGGGAGCAAAGGGAGGGGGAGGGATTCAAGGAGGAGTGGGTTTGGTGCCGAGGGGGTGAATGGGGGGACAGGGGGGTGGGGGGAATAGAGGGGTCAAGGAAGGGTGTGGGGAGCCTGGTGGGGTTCACACTGTTTGGCGGTGGGGGAGGGAGCAAAGGGGGGTAAGGAGCAGGGGTAAGGGGCAGGGAGCCACAGGACGAGGTCACATTGTTTGGGGGTGGGGAGGGTGGTGCAGTTTAGGAAGTCGAACCAGGGCAGGATCTTCACTGTGAATGGCGGGGCGCTAGGGCAATAGACAAGAGGAGTAGGCCATTCGGCCCTTTGAGCCAGCACCGCCATTCAATGTGATCATGCCTGATCATCCCGAATCAGTACCCCGTTCCTGCCTTCTCTTCATATTCCCTGACTCCGCTATCTTTGAGAGCCCTATCTAGCTCTCTCTTGAAAGTATCCAGAGAACCGGCCCCCACCACCCTCTGAGGCAGAGAATCCTAAAGACTCACCACTCTCTGTGAGAAAAAGTGTTTCCTTGTCTCCGTTCTAAATGGCTTACTCCTAATTCTTAAACTGTGGCCCCTGGTTCTGGACTCCCCCAACATCGGGAACATGTTTCTTGCCTCCAGCATATCCAATCCATTAACAATCTGATATGTTTCAATAATATCCCCTCTCATCCTTCTAAACTCATGAGTGTACAAGCCCAGCCGCTACATTCTCTCAGCATATGACAGTCCCGCCATCCCGTAAATTAACCTTGTAAACCTGCGCTGCTCTCTCTTAATAGCAAGAATGTCCTTCCTCAAATTAGGGGACCAAAACTGCACACTGTACTCCAGGTGTGGTCTCACTAGGACTCTGTACAACTCTGAGTCTTGTGGAACCTTGCGGGATGTGTGGAGCCGAGGGAGTGCGTGTACGAGTAGGGCCGAAGAGCCTCTCTCCAACGCTGTATCACTCTATGACTATGCAAGGTGCTGGAGTAACTAAGCGGGTCAGGCAGCATCTGTGGAGAGAAGGAATGGGTGGCATTTTGGGTCGACACCCTTCTTTGGTTTAGTTTAGAGATGCAGCGTGGCAACAACAGGTCTTTCAGCCCACGGAGTCCGCGTCGACCAGCGATCGCACCGTACACTAGCACTATCCCACGGACATTAGGGACAATTTAGCTATTATGCGGACGCCGATTAATCTACAACCCTGAACGTCTTTTGAAATGTTGAACGAAACCGGAGCACCCGGAGTGAAAATCCACTCAGGTCAAGGGGAGAACGTACAGTCTCCGCACAGACAGCACCCGTAGTCAGGATCGACTCCTAGTCTCTGGTGGTGAGGCAGCAACTGTACCGGTGTGCCAGTGTGCCGCTCAGAATTATATAATGGATTCCTCCGCCATAAACTGACTCAATATGCACTAGACTATAGCAATTGTGGCAGCGGCTCGGCTACAGTCGTCTGTCTTTTTATTTTTTGTCTTGTTAAATGTATGTCTTGAGCCTAGTTTTTATTTATTTTTTAGCTGTGTATATGTGGAGGGGGCGGGGGTGGGGTAAACCGTTTAATCCCTTCCCTTTATGGGGGACCCAACTTTTCCCCGTCAGGCCTAACATTGTGGAGACGGTGGCAGCTTCCGGCCGGAACCAACTTGAGGGCTCCAGTCGCGGAGCCTCCGGACTCGCCATCGTGGAGCTGGACATCTTCAGAACGGGAAGAGCTGTGGTGGCGCACAGCTGCGACCCGACTTCGGTGCTTCAGAGGCTCCGGCCGCAGGCCTGGTGGACAGGAACATCGGGAGCTCGCATGTCCCTGGTGGGAGCCGCTTTTCGGAGCTCCCGCAATGGCAACTTCTCCCGTTTGAATCATGGGGTTTAAAGGACACGGAGCCGGGGCCTAACATCGCCTAGCGTGGCTTAATGGCCACAGGACTTACAATCGCCAGCTGGGGGCTTTAACATCCTGAGCCCCAGACGCCTCGACGCTGCAGTTGGACTGATGGACTGCGGGAGTAGAACAAAGGGAAGAGATAAGACTTTGCCTTGCACAGTGAGGAGGTGTTGGAGATTCACTGTGATGGATGTTTATGTAAACTGTGTTTAGTGTGGGTCTTGGTTTTTGTTTGTAATGTACAAACTGTAGAAAATGCAATTTTGTTCAAACCAAGTTCTATTCTATTCTAATGTTCTGTTTGCCAGCTCATTGATCCCCTGTGTTCCCCTCCTGCAGGGTTTAGGAGCCGTTGCTGTGGTTGGAGATACGGGGACTTGCGCGGCTATTGAGGGCGGCAAGGGTGACGGTGAGCCCCCCCCCCCCCCATCTGCTCGGTGTGTGGGCTGAGCTTTGAGGGGCTGAGCTTCGGTGGAGGAACACTTGATGGGGCACAACAAGAAGAAGCGTTTTGAGTGCGACGTATGTGGCAAGGCCTGGCAGCGCCCAAGCGACCTGGAGACCCACCGGCGGGTGCACACAGGAGAACGCCCTTTCAACTGCTCGGAGTGCGGCAAGAGTTTCAAGACGGCGAATGTCCTGAAGGCCCACCGCCAACTGCACAGGGGTGAGAAGCCTTATATCTGCTGCACATGCAGCAAGAGCTTTGCCCAGTTGTCAGGGTTGTGGGCACACCAGTGGGTGCACAACAGTGAGCGGCCCTTCACCTGCTCCGACTGCGGCAAAGACTTCAAGTCGTCCAAGGATCTGAAGGTGCACTGGCAGCAGCATACCGGTGAGTGTCCTTACACCTGTGCCCAGTGCGGCAAGGGATTCACCAAGTCCAGCAGGCTGCTGGTGCACCAGCGCACCCACACCGGCGAACGCCCCTACACCTGTGCCCAGTGCGGCAAGGGTTTCGCCAGCTCCGGCAACCTGCTGCAGCACCAGCGCACCCACACCGGCGAACGCCCCTACACGTGTGCCCAGTGCGGCAAGGGCTTCACCAACTCCAGCAACCTACTGAAGCACCAGCGCATACACACCAGCGAGCGCCCCTACACCTGTGCCCAGTGTGGCAAGGGCTTCAACCAATCCAGCAACCTGCTGGTGCACCAGCGCACCCACACCAACGAGCGCCCCTACACCTGTACCCAGTGCAGCAAGGGCTTCACCCAGTTCAACAGCCTGCTGGTGCACCAGCACACCCACACTGGCAAATGCCCCTACATCTGCAAGTACTGCGGCAAGGGTTTCATCTGCTCCACCCAGCTGCTGTCACACCAGCGGGTGCAGACCGGCGACCATCCCGTCCCCAGCCCGGCGTGTGGAGAGCGCTTTGCCATGGCCTCGCATGCCCTGTCTCACCAGCATGTGCCCACCAGAGGCCAGCCCTACGACTGCCCGTACTGTGGCGAGTCATTTGATAGCTCACGGGGGTTGCGGCAGCACAAGCGGGCCCACACCGATGAGCAGCTGCTCCCACTGTGACAAGAGAGCATGGGGGCTGCGGGAGCACCAGCAGCTACGCACCAGAGAGAGACACTTTGTGTACGCTGAATGTGGCAAGGGTCACCCGAAATGTCACACAGTCGTTCTCTCCAGAGATGCTGCCTGTCCCACTGAGTTATGCCCCTGTCCCACTTAGGAAACCTGATCGGATGTTCTATAGAAGAAGAGGAAACCATTTTTGACCATTAGGGAAACTGACAAAAACCTCTGGGAACCACACGGAAACCTTGGGTGGGGCGCAAAGTCTCCAGAGGTTTCCGTTCAGGTTTCCCAAGTGGGACATGGGTATTCCTCCAGCTTTTTGTATCCTTTTTTGTAAACCAGCATCTGCAGTTCCTTGTTTTTAAACCATTTCTGGTTAACCATCTCTGCACCTTCCCCAAAGCCTCCATATCAGTCCCGCAATGGAGTGACCAGAACTGTATGCAATACTCCAAATGCTTCCTGACCAATGTTCATTAAAAGCTGCATTTATACATTCCCCTCTCCTTATCTCACACCGTTTCATCCACTTATTTTTCTTCGCCTCTGTCACTTACTTCACTCATCTGCCGATCACCCCCTCTTCTGTTAACATAGTGTCAGTCTGAAGAAGGGTCCTGACCCGAAATGTCACCTATCCATGTTCCCCACAGATGCTGCCTGACCCGCTGAGGCACTCCAGCACTGTGAAATGTCACCTATCCATGTTCTCCAGAGGTCCTGTCTGACGCGTTGAGTTACTGCCGCACTTTGTGTAAGGGTGATAGAGTGATACAGTGTGGAAATAGGACCTTTGGCCCAACTTTCCCACACCAACCAACATGTCCCGGTTACTCTAGTCCCACCTGCCTGCATTTGGTCCATATCCCTCCAAACTTGTCCTATCCAAGCAGGCACGTGCCGTGAGTAATTACTCAGGGTAGGCTGTCAGCCGGCTTTTTAAAAAAAAAATCTTAAACCGCGCATGCGCAGATTGGTCTCTTCGTAAAAATAAAAAATAAGTAACAATTCAATTTCCCCAAGGCTTCTCAATCTCCTTCATTTTGTAATTACTGAATGGGTGGGGGACGGAGGATGAAGGCAGGTGGCGAATTGGTGGGAAAAACGGGAGCACACCGGGACATTGAATCAGTTGAATACTAATGCAAGGGTCCATTTGGAGGGAGAGTTCCTTTCACAGCGGGTGGATAGACTGTGCCAGGGGTTAAAGATGCAGAGAGTCAAAGTATCCTTTATTGTCATTCAGACCTTTCGGTCTGAACGAAATTTCATTGCGTTCAGGAGTGGCATTGAGGGCAGGAGTGTTGAGAAGGAGGGGGTCAGGGATCATATCAGTAACTCACCGCTGCCGCAGTGCTCCGGGCACGGACAGCAGAACTGGCCGCCACTTCTGGGGATAGAAGCAGCTCGGGTGCGAGCGGCTGCCTGAACCTGACAGCAGAACCGGCTGCCACTTCAGCGCCTTCTGCCGATCTGCTCACCTCTGGCTGTGCTGTCCATCTGAACATCTCACCTGCCGCTCGCCGACTTCGCTCATGTCAACCGCGTCCCGCAAATCCTTAAATTCCCACAGCCAAGTAACCTCAACTGGTCCCGTGAGCACGCTGTCGGAATTTAAAGATTTGTGGGAAGCTGGCCGGCGAGCGGCAGGTGAGAGATGTTTAGACGGAGAGCACTGCCAGCGGTGAGTGGGGACCAGCAGAAGGGGCTGAAGTGGCTGCTGGTTCTGCTGTTAGGTTCCGGCAGCCTCTCAAAGTCAGGCACCCAAGCTGCTTTCTTCCTCTGAAGTGTCAGCCAGTTCTGCTGTCCGTGCCCGGAGTGGTGCGGCAGCCACCCAAGCTAATTCACTCCCCGGCCACAATAAAACCATATAACAATTACAGCACGGAAACAGGCCATTTTAGTCCATGGCGAACACTTACTCTCACCTAGCCCCATTTACCTGTACACAGACCGGAGCGTGGCAAGTGGGTTACTGACCCCAATCCCCTCCTTCACATTGCCAGACTCCCAAACATTGCAAACGGAACTCTCCCTCCACCCCGGGAAATACAGTATTTATAAAAATTAAGCACCAAGAAATGCACTTACCATGTTCTTGGTACATTAAGTCCATTCTTCACTCTTTGTTTCCGGAGATACTATTAAAATAATGGCAATCCATATTTGAAAATCCCGCCAAGAAACTAGTGCTGCAAAGGCAGATTTTCTGCTGCCTTCAGCTTCCCTGGAAATTGACGGCTCAGGCAGCGCTGACGGCACATGTGCTGCACAGGCCTTCGCGTGTTACAAGTGCTGTGGATGAAAGGCACAGAGAATAGTAAGATTGAACGAGAACTTACCAAGTTTGAAGGTTGATCTTTATTTCATGAGGAGTTGCGGTGAGGGATTTCGTGAAGAGCCCGCCGGCACGCATGCGCGACATTCTTCAAAGCAGCGGTGTGGAATCACAGAAACAACAACAGAAATGACTTGGCATAGTAAGATTGAAAGAGACTCTGATTACCAGCTGAAGATGATCGAGGGTTGGGAGCGGAGGGCACGAAATCCCTCACCGCAACTCCTCATGAAATAAAGATCAACCTTCAAACTTGGTAAGTTCTCGTTCAATCTTACTATTTCATTTCGGAGTCACGTGAGTGACTTCGTGAAGACTTCAAAGCTTCTGTGATTACACGCCCTGGACAACGTCCATGCGGACACACCACTAGCAAGGATGGATTGGAGTAAACAAGTTGACGAAACGAGGTTATACTGAAACAAAAAGAAGATTTGTTAATAACACAACAAATAACACCCTTTTAATCAGGGACATCCCCACGTTCACACCCGGCGTTCAGCACGGCCTCTGCGAACTGAAGGGGAGCAGCAACAGGCTTATTATAGAATCGCTGGAACACAGCTTCATTCGCCCATCCTGCTGTGGCGAGGATATGGTCCATGGGTACCTCCATGACTCTCGCCGCCGACGTAGATGCAGCCCTGGTGGAGTGGGATGTAAACACATTAGTGTCAATACCTGCCTTATTCAGGACGATCCGGAGCCACCTGGATATCGTCTGGACTGTCACTCGATGGTGAGGTCTTTTGTGAGTGACAAGCAGGTACAACTCCATTCCTCTGATGCTCCTCGTCACCTTGATGTAGTAACGGATGTGAGTGGCTAAACATAGCCGAGCATCTGCAGGGTATGCCGGGAACTTCAGCTGCAGCCCTGTGCACCCAGGTCTATGCTGCTTAAGTAGCTCATCGATAAAAAGGACTACTTCTCCCGGGGTCGACGTCATCCTGTCAATACGTAGTTTGTGGAGCGTCTGAACCCGCTGTGCTGAAGTCAGCGCTAGTAACATCACCAATTTCATAGTGGGTTGGTCCAGCTGTAACCCTTCCATGGGTGACCACGACCTGAGCAGGGTAAGTACATCCCTGACATCCCAGGTGATGTTGTAGCGTGGTGTAGGCGGATTCAGATTGAATATTTCCCGCATAAGCCTGGACACTAGCCTGTTCGATCCTACCTCGATGTTGAGGTAGAATGATAGCGCACTCCTGGCGCTGTTGATGGCAGTATAACTCAAGTGCTCATCATGGTGCAACCCCGCGAGGAATTCCAGGACGTCGGCTATGGAGACATCATCACAGGTGATGTGAGAGCGACTGCAGTAGGCTTCACACTTGGTGATGTGGGAGAGATATCTCCGCCTGGTTGACTCTTGACATGATGCTCCAATGGTGTTCATGGTCCGGGTGGTAAGGCCATACTGCATCCATGGCCTGGTCAGAACCTGCAAGCCAGTAATTTTAGATAGGCATGGCAGGGGTGTAACTCCCCTGAGACAGGGTGAGAAAACCAAATGTGGGCAACCCTCTAGAGGGACCCAAGGTTGACTAATCATGTCAGAGACCACCGGATACCAAGGCTGTGTGGGCCAGTCGGGTATGACAAGAATGCCTCTGGCAGAATCCATCCTGATTTTTTGTAATACCCGACTGATGAGGCAAAACGGGGGGAATGCATAGAAAAACCACTTCCCCCAGTCTAGCGAGACTGCATCAATCGCTAATGCCCCAGGGTCTGGTTCCCATGAAACATATGTCGGTACCTGATGGTTCAACCGGGACGCAAAAAGGTCGATATCCGGCTGGCCAAATTTGGCTGTAATTTGGGCAAATATTGGAGGATGCAGCATCCACTCAAACTATCATTGAATTTGCGTGACCTGGTGTCTGCCACAGTATTAAGCCTACCTGGCAAATAGGTAGCTGAAATCCAAATATCTCGATCAATACACCAGCACCAAATAGTATTAGCCAATTTGTCACAAGAGACTGACCTGGTACCGCCCATATGGTTTAAATATGCCACCGCTGTAGTGTTGTCTATTTGGAGACGGACATGAGTACCACTAAGATTAGCACAATATGCCCGCAGTCGGTGAAATGCTGCAAGCAGCTTCAAATAGTTAATCCCTTGTATTAGCAAGATGCTAGCTTCAAGGGGATCCCACCTGCCTCCACAACTAGAAGAGCTGTCCGCAGCTCCCCAAGCTTGCGTCAGTTTTGCAAATATACCACCGGATTGGGCACAACAATGGGTTTGAATGCCTTGCCAATATTGGACACCCACCATTGTAGCTCAACCTTAGCATCGGAAGGCAGCCCCATAGGTCTGTCAAAATGACCAGCGTTCTTTTTTTTTTTTTTTTTTTTTCTTTAACGCAGCAATCGTGGCCCTTCGCAGATTTTGATAATGCAAAGGTCCAAACCGGGCTGCCGGAAATAAAGCTACGATTTTCCCAATCATCTTAGCTGTAGGCCGAATAGATGGTATACTGGCGGATGCGAGATCCTGACATGCAAGGGAAACATCCTCCACCTTGTGAAATGGAATGTTGGCCCTCATTAGAATAGAGTCCACCGTGAAACCCAAATAATCCATAACCTGGGATGGGTGAAACTTCGATTTTTCTGGATGGACTATAAACCCCAGCTGCTGAAATATAGTAACAGTTGCTGACACAGCGCTTCCAGAGTGTTGCCAATAAGCAGAATATCATCTAAATAAGCCATTACAATATGATGTTGTATACGTAATTTGGCCATAATAGGTTTGAGTAATTTAGTAAAGCCTAGGGCGGTAGTAAGCCCATTTGGTAAGGCCCGATATTGCCAGAGCTGATCCATCCAGACAAATTTCAAAAATTTCCGGTGATGTTTCCGGATGGACACTGAATAGCATGCATCTTTCAAATCAATACATGCCATAAAGCAACCATGCGAAAGCAGTGATTTGGCTGTCTCAAAAGGTGTCCATTTTAAAATGTGTATATGTTACAAAAGGTATTCAACTGGTCAAGTCAATAATCACCCGACAACCTCCATCCTTTTTTGGCCTAGTAAAAATATGGGAGACGAATTCAATGGGCTCGTGAATAGTTTTCTCTATCACGCCTTTTGTTCCGACGAAAATTTTCAGCCGTGCCTGCTGCCTGCTCAACGGCAGACAGCGTAAACTTCCGTTGAGGCATATGCTGGGATGGAGGACCCCGAATATCCTTCCCTCTTGGAGAAGTCTTCCCCGAATTTTGTTGATTCTGCTGCAGGAGGGGCTCCAATATCCGCTCCATCCTGGCCAATACGCCCCTTGAGCTAAAACTCGGGCGGCCGAAGTCCTCATGTTCTGCTGAACTGCTGGGGCTTCGTCCATCGGCCCACACCTCATCGAGGTGACCCTGGTTCCGGAAAGTTGTCGCCGGTAGCCGCTGCAGCGAAGCTGAGCGATTCCCGCGCGGGAGGTACTCTCAAACGCCTCCTCGGCGGAGCTTGGTCTCGCTGCCTCGGAGGGCAAATGCGATGGGAAGTCGGCACCTGACTTAGCATGGAGATCCGACGCCCGCGCGGGCTTGCCGGCTGCCCATATCATGGACCTAGCCGACGCATAGTCTCGTCCTCCCATGCATGGGGGACTCGGCGACCGTGGCGTATGGGCTCGTTGAAGGGAGGAGCAGTTCGCTGGGCTTAGTGTCTGCTGACGGTTCTCAACTTCTGCTGACGGCGGTTAACCTCCCTGTGCCTACTGGAGCTGGATGGCTCCTCTCCAGTAGCCGCGTCATGCGGCCATACGCCCTTCACCCTGAACACTGGGGTGGTCGGAGACCTCCGGCTCAGAAAGATTGCCGGGGCTCCTTTCATCGGCCCGCACCTCTGAGAAGTGATCTCGGTGCCGGAAGTTGTCGCTATCGGCCGCCGCAGCGAACCGCGCGATTCCCGCGCGGGAAAGGTGTTCAACCGTCTCCGTTGAACGGGAGCGGAAGCCGTTGCCACAAAGGGCCCTGACGGCTTGGGGTCGACTCCAGCAGAAGCATGGAGCGACGCCCGCGCGGGCTTGCCGGCTGTCCACATCGTGGACCTTGCCGACGCACGGTCTCGTCCCCCCCATCGACAGGGGACTCGGCGACCGAGGCGGGACCGTACCCAAGCCCCCCGTCCCTGCGGCGGGGTTTGGGAGTTGGATAGCAGATCTCACAGACCCAGGTCCCGCCGTTGCACCAGACCGCACCATGGCGGCTGGTGGAGCCTTGGCCCGAACCGGGTTTAGGCTTACGGGCTCCTCCCCTGCCCTTCAACGAAGGGCTAGCGGAGGGGGGTCGGGCCGCAGCACGACCCCTTCCCCGTGGTCGCCAATGGCGAACTTGTGGCAGGGTCCCCCCTTTCGAGAGGCACCCCGTTCTCGGCTCCTGGAATCAGCATTGGAGCTGCTGCTCCTCGAATCAGCACAGGAGCTCCTGCTCCTTGAATCAGCACTGGAGCTCCTGCTCCTGGAACCAGCACTGGATCTCCTGCTCCTTGAATCAGCACTGGAGCTCCTGCTCCTCGAATCAGCACTGGAGCTCCTGCTCCTTAATCCAGCACTGGAGCTCCTGCTCCTGGACCAGCACTGGAGCTCCTGCTCCTCAAATCAACACTGGAGCACCTGCTCCTTGAATCGGCACTGGAGCTCCTGCATAGCGGCGGGTCGGGCCCGGTAACAACAGGGCTCCCCGACATCCACGTCTATTTCCCCACGTACCTGCAGGGAGAGAACATAATATACACCCGCCACAACAAACCACCAACTCACACTGGAGCTCCGGTGTATCGGCGGGTCGGGCCCCGTGCCAACAGGGCTCCCCGACTACCACGCCTGTTTCCCGGCCCGACTCGCAGGTGAGCCGCTGAGAAAGGCTCCGGGATAAGTGGCGGCGACTCCAAATCCACGTTCCTGTAGGGAGAGAACACACTGCTCCCCCCCCCCCAACAGGAAACACCAACTCTAGGGGCTTAGCCTTACCTGAGTCGGCCCTCTGAAGGGCTGGTCAGGAGCCGCGCTCCCGACCAGCCGTCGACAGCAATGCGATGCGACGATATGTCGCGCATGCGTGCCGGCGGGCTCTTCACGAAGTCACTCACGTGACTCCGAAATGAAATTATGCCTACCTAGGAGATCGATCTCTTCGATTTAATAATTGCCATTTCATAATTTTAGTCAGGGTAGGCAGTGCCTACCTTGCCTACCCTGACTGCACTGTCTGTATCCATGTAACTGTCTATAACTGTTTCTTAAAACATTGGGAGCATCCCAGCCTCAACTACCTCCTAGAAACATAGAAAAATAGGTGCAGGAGTAGGCCATTCGGCCCTTCAAGCCTGCACCACCATTCAATATGATCATGGCTGATCATCCAACTCAGTATCCCGTACCTGCCTTCTCTCCATACCCCCTGATCCCTTTAGCCACAAGAGCCACATGCAACTCCCTCTTGAATATAGCCAATGAACTGGCCTCAACGACCTTCTGTGGCAGAAAATTCCAGAGACTCACCACTCTCTGTGTAAAGAATGTTTTCCTCATCTCGGTCCTAAAGGAATTCCCCCTTATCCTTAGACTGTGACCCCTTGTTCTGGACTCCCCCAACATCGGGAACAATGTTCCTGCATCTAGCTTGTCCAACCCCTGAAGAATGTTGTAAGTTTCTATAAGATCCCTCCTCAATCTTCTAAATTCCAGAGAGTACAAGCTGAGTCTATCCAGTCTTTCTTCATATGAAAATCACGACATCCCAGGAATCAGTCTGGTGAACCTTCTCTGAATCCCCTCCATGGCAAGATGTCTTTCCTCAGATTTGGAGACCAAAACTGTACGCAATACTCCAGGTGTGGTCTCAGCAAAACCCTGTACAACTGCAGTAGAACCTCCCTGCTCCTATACTCAAATCCTTGTGCTATGAATGCTAACATACCATTTGCTTTCTTCACTGCCTGCTGCACCTGCATGCCTACTTTCAATGACTGGTGTACCATGACACCCAGGTCTCGTTGCATCTCCCCTTTTTCTAATCTGCCACCATTCAGATAAGTCTACCCTCATGCTTTTGTCACCAAAGTGAATAACCTCACAGTTATCCACATTATACTGCATCTGCCCATTCACTCAGCCTATCCAAATCACCCTGCAGCGTCCTAGCATCCTCCTCACACCTAACTCCTCACACCTAACTATACCCCCCAGCTTTCCCCCAACTATGCCTCCTCGGGCAGCTTGTTCCATACACCCACCATCCTCTGTTGAAAGGTTACCCCTCAGATTCCTATTAAATCTTTTTCCCTTCACCTTGAACCCATGTCCTCTGGTCCTCGATTCCCTCACTCTGGGCAAGAGATTCAGTGCATCTAACTAAATTGTGTTCTGTGCAAGATTCCATCATCTGCAGTTGTGACTCCCTCACCTATGTCCACCTATCATTTATGAACAAGGGTCTCAACCTGAAACATCACCCATTCCTTCTCTCTAGAGATGCTGCCTATCTTGCTGAGTTACCCCAGCATTTTGTGTCCACCTATCACTTGCCAGGCTTTGTCCAGCCCCCATCTCTCTTTTCCAGCTTCCTCCCCCCATCCTCTCTAATCAGTCTGAAGAAAAGTCCTGACTCAAATCGTCCTCTGTCCATTCCCTCTAAATCGGTGGAGGAACTCAGTGGGTCAGGCCGCATCTGTAGAGGGAAGGGAATCTAAGGCAACCTCTCCTTTCCAACTTTCTCCACCCCCCCACACCAAGCAATCTAAAGAAGGGTCCTGATCTAGAATGTTGCCTGTCCATGCTTTCCAGAGGTGCAAGTTACTCCAGGAGATTGTGTCTCTTTTTGTAAACCAGCATCTGCTGTTCCTTGTATCTAGACTAGGCATGTATTTCACCCTGCACTTGCGCTCGGTCCACCAAGGCCTGCTGGATCTCCCGGTTGCCAACCATTTTAACTCCCCTTCCCAGTCCCACACTGACCTTTGTGTCCTGGGCCTCCTCCATTGCCAGAGTGGAAACTGGACGGACAGTGTTACAATGAGTTATTTTGTCAGTCCAATTCAAGATAACATGATTCAAACCATTGCTGCTAAAACCAATTATTTATTCTGACAGTGCTGGATAATTCTTTAAACCTTCCAACACAGAGCTAAAACTCTGGGGCAGGTTGAAAGAACTACTGACTTTGGTATAAACGTAACACATTATTTAGATATTTAGGCAATTATAATACAAAAGGAGTGGCAAACTATTAACCAATCATTATGGTTTAACCATACATTTAGCTTATTTGTATTAACCAATCAACTAAATCCTTTCCAGTGATTGACAACATGAATAGTCACATGATTTTCCCTTTTCCGGCCCCTTTACAACCTTCTTCCCCTCTTTGGTTTTCTTCAACCTCTTTGCTCAAAATCATTTTATTTCAATGCAGTAAAATCACAGAGATAGAAAACTAATTCTCAGAGAAACCTCTCAGAATATAAAATACACATCATACAGCAATCCCACAATACATACACACAAAACATATTTTCACTTTTGGGAAAGAAAGTTACTTCTAAAACTTCAGATTTGAACAAAGTGTAATACTCACAATCCTAATTAAACACTTCACAACACGGCCATCTCTTCGTCATTCCTCTGTCCTTTTCTCACTGGTGAAAGGCGTCAGGATTAATCCGGAGTCATCACTTCCTGTATTTTAAGTATGTTTTGAAAGTATGTTTTATTGTTTCTATGTTTGTTTCTGGGGGAATTGAGGGAAACTTTTTTTCAGTCACTTACCTCGACGTAGATGCGATGTTTCTCCTTTGCCGAGGTTCCCGCATGAGAAGCTCCAACCTCGGGGCCTGTGGACTTTGAACACCGTGAAGCCCGCGGTCTCCGGTAAGAAGAGGCCGACTCAGGCGCTGCGGAGTGTCCCAATGCTTCCCGACGCCGGAGTTTCCCTCATCCCGACGCGATAGCTTCGGACCTCGGCCCTCGGCAGCGGCGACTGCGGTGGGTTCAACAGCCCCGACCACGGGTGAACAAACGAGGAAGATGATTGAACTTTATTACCTTCCATCACAGTGAGGAATGGGGATTCCGCTGTGGTGGATGTTTCTGTTAATTATTATTTTATGTGGCTGTGTGTCTTGTTGCTTTTTACTTAGTATGGCTGTACAGTAACTCAAATATCACCGCACCTTAATTGGTGCATGTGACAATAAATTTGAACGATCTTGGATCTCTGATCTTGGATGGGTGTGTGTGTTCATTTATTTGTCTGTGTTGTCACATCTTCTCAAAAAAACAATGAGCTTGTGGCACCCTCTCCCCCCCCCCCCCTTCTCTTCCTACCGTCTCTCTGTGTCTGCCCTCTCTCTCTGCCCTCCTCCCTCTCCCCCTCTCGACACGCCTGCGAGTTGGGGGCTCTCTTCCATCCCCTCCCCTTCGGCCTACACTACACCCCATTCACCAGCTTCCCGGCCTCCTCTCTCTCCCCCCCCTCCTCTCTCTCTCTGCCCTGTCCTCTTTATTCCCCTCCTCTCTCTCCCCCCTGCCTCTCACTTTGGCCTTCTCTTCATCCCCCCTCACTCCACCCCTTCCTCTTAACCCCCCTCACTTCACTCTGCCCCTCTCTGTCCGCCCCCCCCCGTCCCCTTTGTCTCTGCCTTCTCTCTTTACACCCCCCCAACTCTCCCTCTCTAGATGCGCCTGAGAGTTGGGAGTATGCGTGAGTGGATAGGGCGAGGATGGGGTAAAAGGAGCCAATAAATAATATAATATCAAGGGGAGGGGGTTGTATGTGTGTGTGTGTGTGTGGGGGGGGGTTAATGTGTGTGTGTGAGGGGGTTAATGTGTGTGTGAGGGGTTAGTGTGTGTGTGGGGAGGTTAGTGTGTGTGTGGGGGGGTATTGCATGTGTGGGGGTTAGTGTGTGTGTGGGGGTGTTAGTGTGTGGGAGTAGTGTGTGTGTTGGGGTTAGTGTGTGTGGGGGGGGGGGGGTTATGTCACAACATGAATCCTTCAGCCACACCCGCGCAGTTGGGGTTTAAGGATGTGTGGTGAAATATTGTGTTCTGGGACCAGCCCTCCTATGCGAAACCGCGCGCTCCACCCTCCACCCCCCGTGTTGGGGGATGGGGCCCAACGGGTCCCACTTGGTCTAGTATATTACTAAAACTCTCATCTTCAACTGTGCGCTCCCACCCTCCCCTTTCCCTGCTCCTTTGCCCTCCTCCTCTCCCCCTCCCCATCCTCCTCCTCCCTCCCCCCCCCCCATCTCTCCTCTTCTCTCTCACTTGAATGCACTAGCGATATCGCAATCTCCCACAGCTACGGGTGCCCCCGCCTGTAAATGACCCCTTGATCGCTGGACCCCCCGACCCGACTGAGGATCACAGGTACTGTACCTAGAAACACAGGGAAGATCTCCGGAGCTGACGGGCTGGATCTTCCAGGAGCAACGGAGCTGGAGCTGCAAGGGAATAGTAAGATTGAACGAGAACTTACCAGTTCGAAGGTTGATCTTTATTTTATGAGCAGTTGCGGTGAGGGATTTCGTGAAGAGCCCGCCGGCATGCGCGACATTCTTCAAAGTAGCGGTGTGGAATCACAGAACCAACAACAGAAATGACTTGGCATAGTAAGATTGAAGAGACTCTAATTACCAGTTGATTATGATCGAGGGTTGGGAGCGGAGGGCACGAAATCCCTCACCGCAACTCCTCATGAAATAAAGATCAACCTTCGAACTGGTACGTTCTCGTTCAATCTTACTATTTCATTTCGGAGTCACGTGAGCGACTTCGTGAAGACTTCAAAGCTTCTGTGATTACACGCCCTGGACCACGTCCATGCTGACTAGCAAGGATGGATGGGAGTAAACAATTTTCTCAAACAGGTTATACTGAAAGACAAAAAGAATATTTATTAATAACAAAGCAAAAAACCCCTCATTCGGGGACATCCCCACGTTCTTGACCTGCATTCAGCACGGCCTCCGCGAACTGTAGGGGAGCAGCAACAGGCTTGTTGTAGAATCACTGAAACACAGCTTCATGCGCCCATCCTGCTGTAGCGAGAATATGGTCCATGGGCACCTCCATGACCCTCGCCGCTGACGTTGATGCATCCCTGGTGGAATGGGATTTGAACACATTAGTGTCGATACCTGACTTACCCAAGACGATCCGGAGCCACCTGGATATCGTCTGGACTGTCACTCGATGGTGAGGTCTCTTGTGAGTGACAAGCAGGTATTTCTCCATTCCCCTGATGTGTCTCGTCACCTCGACATAGTGACGGATATGGGTGGCTAAACATAGCCTAGCATCTGCGGGGTATGCCGGGAACTTCAGCTGCAGCCCTGTGCACCCAGGTCTATGCTGCTATAGTAGCTCATCGATAAAGAAGACTACTTCTCCAGGGGTAGAGATCATCCTGTCGATACGGATTTTATGTAGCGTCTGTACCCTCTGTGCTGAAGTCAGCGCTAGTAACATCACCAGTTTCATGGTGAGTTTGTCCAGCTCTAGCCCCTCCATGGGCGACCACGTCCTGAGCAGGGTTAGTACATCCCTGACATCCCAGGTGATATTATAGCGTGGTGTAGGCGGATTCATATTGAATATACCCCGCATGAGTCTGGACACTAGCCTGTTGGATCCTACCTCAATATTGAGGTAGAATGACAGCGCGCTTCTGGCGCTGTTGATGGCACTGTAGCTTAAGTGTTCATCATGGTGCAACCCCGCGAGGAATTCCAATACGTCGGCTATGGATGCATCATCATATGTGATGCGAGAGTGGCTGCAGTAGGCTTCCCATTTTCTCATGTGGGAAAGGTATCTTCGCCTGGTCGACTCTCGGCACGACGCCCCAATGGTATCCATAGTTCGAGTTGAGAGGCCATACTGCAGCAATGGCCTGGTTAGAATCTGCAAGCCAATAAATTTAAATAGCTATGGCAGGGATGTGGCTCCCCTGACACGGGGTTAGTAACCAATTGTGGGCAACCCTCTAAGAGGACCCAAGGCTGACTGATCATGTCAAAGGCCACCGGATACCATGGCTGCGTAGGCCAGTCGGGTACAATAAGAATGCCTTTAGCAGCATCCATCTGGATTTTACGCAATACCCGACTGATGAGGCAAAATGGGGGGAATGCATAGAAAAACCACTGCCCCCAGTCGAGCGAGAATGCATCCATCGCCATTGCCCCAGGATCTGGTTCCCACGAAACGTATGTTGGTACCTGATGGTTCAACCGTGACGCAAAGAGGTCGATATCCGGTTTACCAAATTTGGCTGTAATTTTAGCAAAAAATTGAGGATGCAATATCCATTCGATGTTGTCATTAAACTTGCGTGACCTGGCGTCCATCACAGTATTGAGCTCACCTGGTAAATAGGTAGCTGAAATCCAAATATTCCTGTTAATACACCAGAGCCAAATTGTATTAGCCAATTCATCACATGAAATTGACCTGGTACCGCCCATATGGTTTAAATATGCCACCGCCGTGGTATTGTCTATTTGGATACGGACATGAGCACCAATAAGATTGAAACAATAAGCACGAAGTCCGTGAAATGCTGCAAGCATCTCCAAATAGTTTATCCCTTGTGACAACAATATAGTAGATTCAAGGGTGTCCCATCTGCCCCCGCAACTAGAAGAATTGTCCGTAGCTCCCCAGCCATAGGAGCTTGCATCGGTTTGCAAGTATACCATCGGATTGGGCACAATAATGGGTTTGAATGAGCTACTAATATGGCGCACCCACCATTGTAACTCAATCTTAGCTTTAGAAGGCAGCCACATTGGTCTGTCAAAATGACCGGCGTTCCGCTTTAACGCGGAGATCTTGGCTCTTTGCAAATTTTGATAATGCAAAGGCCCGTATTGGGCTGCTGGAAACAATGCTACGATTTTGCCAATCACCTTAGCTGTTTGTCTAATTGATGGTATACTGGCGCAGGCTAAATCCTGACACGCTTGGGTGACATCCCCAACCTTGTTAGTCGGTATGGTGGCCCTCATGCGGTTGGAATCCACCGTAAACCCGAGATAATCCATAACCTGGGAAGGGCAGAACTTCGACTTGTCTGGATGGACAATAAACCCCAGCTGCTGAAAAATTCCGACAGTGGCTGAGACTGCCCATTCAGCCGACTCCAGGGTATTGCCAACAATCAGTATATCATCCAAATAGGCCATCACGATATGATGCTGCTTCCGTAACTGGGCCATGATGGGTTTCAGTAATTTGGTAAATAATCTAGGGGCTGTAGTAAGCCCATTTGGCAAAGCCCTGTATTGCCAGAGCTGACCCATCCAGACACATTTTAAGAACTTCCTGTGATGTTTCCGAATGGATACAGAATAGTACGCATCTTTTAAATCAATGCATGCCATAAAGCAGCCATGCGAAATCAATGACTTGGCTGTCTCAAAAGTGTCCATTTTGAAATGGGTGTATGTTACAAAAGTATTCAAATGGGTCAGATCAATAATCACTCGGCAGCCTCCATCCTTCTTAGGCCTAGTAAATATATTTGAGACAAATTCAATTGGTTCGTGCATAGCTTTTTCTATCACGCCTTTTTCTTCTAACCTTAAGATCTCAGCATAGCCTGCTGCCTGTTCAACGGCAGACAGCGTAAACGTCCGATTAGGCATATGCTGGGATGGAGGAATGTCCCCGTTAATAAACTCAATCTCATGACCCCGGATACTTTGCAAAACAAATTCATCGGAAGTGATAGTTTCCCATGCACCCAAAAAGAATCGAAGGCGCCCACCAACATGTGAAGTTAAATGCACAGATAAGTGAAAACCAGACCGCCTTACCTCCCTGGTTACCGGCGGTCCCTGACATGTTTGGGTGGTCGTGGAGGCGCTGGGATGGATTGGGACTGCGGTGTCCTCATCTTCCACTGGGGCCGCTGCGGGCCTTGCCCTAAAAAAGCCCGCTGCTGCTGGGGCTGTTGATAGCGAGGCGGAGCTGGAGGATAGGTCCTTGTCGATGTGGCCACAGGGCCTCGCGGCCGAACAAATCGAGCTTTCGGGGCCGACGGTCTGGGGGCGATCTGCGACTGCATAAGTCCCACCGTTTTGGCATGCTCATCGAGCTCCTTGACCCTCTTCGGGAGGTCTTCCCCGAAGAGCTGTCGGGGCGGCGGTGGAGGCGGCGCCTTGCACAATCCAGCAAACTTTGGGTTTAGCGTGGGGTGGATGCTGCTTTTTCTGAAAGCATTGATTTCATGCTGCGTGGCACATAATAGCGCCAGCGCATCCTCCTGCTCCAGATTGAGGTCTTCACCGTCTACCGACTGCACAAACGCGGTAATACCGGCCGTGAGGAGCCTCAGGATCCGTTGGAGTTTTAACTCCTGGGTTCGGATAGCCGTCCCGATGTTGCCCCATATTGGCGTATTGACCACAGGCACGTTGAGGGAGTTGCAGTTGGAAGGGGCCTTATGCCGATTGATGGCCTGAGAGAGAACTTCCTCCTGGAGCTGGTGGTTGGTGAGGAAGTCCACGGTTCAGCCAGTTTGGGGTTGAAAGGAAGCCCTGCTGTGTGTGGAGCAGCAAATTTCGCCGCCACGTCCAGGAGTTCTTCCGGCGGTACTTCCGAGGGAACCGGTGTAGGGTCTGCAAATTCTTCCTCTTCTGGCTGTTCCAGGCTGGCTATGGAGACCGGTGATACTTCCCTGTGCCTGTTGATGCTGGATGCTTCCTGCTGTTGGTTGTGCAGCAGGAGCTCCAGTAGCCGCTCCATGCGGTCAATACGCCCTTCACCCTGAACACTCGGGCAGTCGGAGTCCTCAGGCTCGGAAACACTGCCGAGGCTCCTATCATCGGCCCGCACCTCGTCGAGGTGAACCCGGTGCCGGTATTTGTCGCTGCCAGCCGCCGCAGCGAAGCTGAGCGATTCCGGCGCGGGAGGTGTGTTCAACCGCCTCCGTTTGGCGGGACCTGATGCCGCTGCCACTGAGGGCAAATGCGGCGGGGAGTCGGCACCAGACTCAGCATGGAGACCCGACGCCCACGCGGGCTTGCCGGCTGCCCACGTCGTGGACTTTGCCAACGCATGGTCTCGTCCTCCCATCCATGGGGGACTCGGTGACCGTGGCGGGACCCCACCCAAATGACCCATCCCGGCGTCGGTGGTTGGGGGGTCGACACTGGACCTCACAGTGGACCTTGGTCCCGCCTTTGAACCAGTCCACAACTTGGCGGCAAGTAATGCCTTAGCCCCTGAAGGGTTAGGCTTGCGGGCTCCATCCCTCCCCCTACTCGGAGGGCTGAGGGAGAAGGGCCGTGCAGCCGCACGCGAGCCCTGGCCCGTTGGCGACCTGAATGCTGAAGCAGGGTCCACCTGCTCTGGCGGCACACCGCAGTCCTGCTCCTCGAACTCCTCCCCGGAGCTGCGGTGTGGCAGCGGGTCCGGTCCTGCAGTAACAGGGCTGCCCGGTTTCCCCGCCTTCCTCCCGGCCTGTTTCACAGGTGCAGCCGATAATGAGGGCTACGGGACAGATGGCCGGCGACTCCGGACGGACGTCTTTCGGCCTTTCAAACTCCCGTCCATGTCCTTGCTGAAAGAGAAAAACACTACCAGCAAGGACCAACCAACTTAACGTTAGTATAACTTACCTTAGCGGTCCCTTATGAAGGACTGGCGGGGAGCGCACCCCACCGCCAGCCGTCGGCAGCAATGCGTTGCGACGATATGTCGCGCATGCGTGCCGGCGGGCTCTTCACGAAGTCACTCACGTGACTCCGAAATGAAATTCCCGTTCCAGCACAGTACACTAAACACAGTACCTGGAAACATCGGAGAAGCCTCCAACGTGTCCGGAAACGTGGCTGGACCTCAGGTCAGACTGAAGCGCAGGGGACTTCGACGCCCTCTCCATACCATCATGCTGGCTAATGTACAGTCCCTTGAAAACAAAGTGGAGGCCAAAGCCCACAACCAGGCCCGGAGCCTTCAGCACAGCCCCGAGGTCTGCAACGCAGACTCTGAGGCCCAGAACTTGGGCCAAGTATGTTTTGCAACATACGAGGAATTTCACTGGCCGGGTCAGTCACAATTAAAAGCAACAGACGCAAAAACACATTTTAACATCAACATCCATCACAGTGACTCCTACACATTTCTCACTGTGATGGAAGGCGAAATAAAGTTCAAGTCCTTCCTTTTGTTCTTCCTCGGTCGGGGGCCTTGAACCTCCGTTGACGGGATGGTCTTGACTCCCGTAGCTGGCGGCGTTTGGGCCCTCCGCATCAAGGCGTTCAGCCCCTGCATCGGGGGAATGTTAGCTCCCTCGCGCCGGGAGTTTGAACCTCGCGTCAGGGCTGGACGAACTTTCTACGGCGTTCGAGCTCCCGACTCAGCCTCTCCCGAGACTCAAGTCCTTGATGGTAAGTCCGCAGGCTGCGGTGGGTGTGATCGCAGCAAAGGGATCCCACTCCTCTCTCTCCCCCCTGCCTCTCTCTCACTTGGGCTCTATCTTCATCCCCCTTACTCCACCCCACCCTCTCCCCCACCCTCACTCCACTCCTCCCTCTCTCTCTGCCCCTCTCTCTGTCTCTGTCCCCTCTCTCTGCCTTCTCTCTGTACTGCCCTCCCCCCACCTCTCCCTCTCTAGACATGCCTGCGAGTTGGGAGTATGCATGAGTTGATAGGGCGGGGATGCGGTAAAAGGAGCCAATCAATAATATTAATATAATCTCAAGGGGGGTGGTGGGTTTGTGTGTTGGGGGGGGTGTTAGTGTGTGGGGGGGTTAGTGTGTGTGTGTGTCTGGGGAGGAGGGTTAGTGTGTGTGGGAGGGGGGTTAGTGTGTGTGGGAGGGGGGTTAGTGTGTGTGTGGGGGGTTAGCGTGGGGGGGTTAGTGTGTGTAGGGGTTTGTGTGTGGGGGGGGTTAGTGTGTGTGTGGGTGGGGTGAGTGTGTGTGTGGGTGGGGTGAGTGTTTGTGGGGGGTTTGTGTGTGGCGGGGGTTAGTGTGTGTGGGAGTGGGGTTAGTGTGTGTGGGGGGGGGGTTAGTGTGGCGGCGGTTAGTGTGTGTGTGTGGGGGGGGTTTGTGTGCGTGTGGGGGGGGTTAGTGTGTGTGTGTGTGGGGTTTGTGTGTGGGGGGGTTAGTGTGTGTGGGGGGGGGTGGTTAGCGTGTGTGTGGGGGGTTAGTGTGTGTGTACAATACAATACAGTATTATTTGTCAATTTGTACATAAAGTGCAAGTGAAATGAATGTGCCAACAGCGGTACAATGATAAAGAACACACGAAAACACACGAAAAATTTAACACAAAATTTAAGGCACAACAATTGGCCAGTCGTCCTCCATTTACCCCCATGGTCGGGACCTCCACCCTCTGCAGCCATTGCTGCGGGCATCTAGATATGCAGACAAGGTAAGAATTCCAGGTAAGTCCTGAATCGGTGCCTCCGAGGGTCCATAAGCCATTACCCAATGATGCAGGTTTAATGGTGGTCTCGCTTTACCGAACTTTCAATTCTACTACTGGGCTACTCATATTCATAAAATACGTTGTTGGGTTGATTTTCCTTATTTAGCTTGGTGTGAACTGGAAGCCTGCTCTTGCCCTCCTTCATCCTCTATATCTGCTCTTATATATTCCTCTCTTCCAACCTAGATTTCATTGTTTATCAAAAATCCTGTTGCGCTTAATACTTTAAAGATTTGGTATCAATTCAGGAAACATTTCAAATCTCTGGCTGCATCTCCTTTAGGTCCATTATGTAACAATCGTCAGTTTCCTCACTCACATTTGGATTTTGATTTTCTCGGTATGGCATAACAAAGATACACAGAGTTTTCTTGATCTGTTTTCAGATGGTATTTTTAACTACCAATTTATCATCATTGTATGGATTACCAGCAAATCATTTTTTTAGCCACTTCCAAGTTAGACACTTAGTTTCTAATTCTTTTTCTAATTTTCCCTCTTCACCTCCATGACAAATATGGGCTAGTTTGATTACTTTCAAGACACAACAAAGAGGGATTGTTTCAGATATTTATAACCACATTCTGGATCTTTGCGATCAGTGTGACTCTAAAACAAGGGCTGCTTGGGAGGAAGAGCTGTGACTTCAACTTACTGTGGAGTGGTGGGATAACGTTGTCGGTGGGCTATGTACTGTTACGTCTTATGTTCATCTTGCACTCATTCAGTTAAAGGTTATGCAGTGTGTCTATTTTTGTAAATCAAGATTGTCTGGGATTTATCCAGAGGTGGAGATTAAATAGAAACATAGAAATTAGATGCAGGAGTACGCCATTTGGCCCTTTGAGCCTGCACCGCCAAATGTGATAGATATTCGGGCTCACACTGTCATCTGAGCCATATGTTTTTCCCTTGTCCACGATTACATAATTTTTGGCCCGGCTACTTTAATATAATGTCTACCATAATGGGAATACCTATACGGCTCTGTCCATAGATTGCCATCTTGGGGGCCCCAAATGAGTCAGGTCGATTAAGCTCTGTGCAAAAAGAAATTATTAATTTTACATCTTTAATAGCCAGACGTCACCTGCTCCTCCAGTGGAAATCCCCTAACCCACTCTCTGTGTCACAGTGGCTCAAAATATGTAGAGTTTTTTCTTAAACTTGAGAAAATTATATATACATTGAGGGGATGCACTGATCATTTCTTTCACAAATGGCAACCTTTTTTTAAAATCATACTTTACAGACTTGCAGGTTCTGCCAGACGAAGGGCTGGTTTGTTAAATGATGTTATGTGTAGATGCACTCTTCACGCTTAATTAGCCAGGGTGGGATGGGTGGGGTGTGCGACTGGTGGTATGGTTGCATTATATATCACTTTTTAAAATATATATTTTAAAAATTATTTCTATTTATTTTATGTTTCTGTATATTTTTGTATTTCTCTTTTGTCTATTATTTGAATGTTTCTTATTACCATTCCCCTCCTCCACCACCCCGGCCGCACGACGCGCCCACCCATCAGCCCCACCCGAGATTGATGGTCGTGTTGTGGGACCCGAGCGCTCCGCCAACCCCAGGCCCAGTCACTGTCTCCCGGGTGCGAGGCCGCGGCCTGGCCGGAGGACTGGACACCGCCCTCGCAGAGGGAATAATCTGCCTCTCTCTTTAATTGGGAAGATTAATGTTGTTAAAAGGAATGTTTTGCCTAAATTTCTTTATGTGTTTCAATCAATTCCCTTATTCTTACCAAAACATTTTTGTTGACTCCTTAGACAAAGTGATTAGCTCTTTAATTTGGGGTGCGAAGCCCCCGACGGTCTGTAAATCATTGCACCAACTATGTAGGTTCAATGGTGGTCTCGGTTTACCGAACTTTCAGTTCTACTACTGGGATACTCACATTCATAAAATACGTTGTTGGGTTGATTTTCCTTATTTAGCTTGGTGCGAACTGGAACCCTCTCTTGCCCTCCTTTATATCTGTTCTTATATATTCCTCTCTTCCAACCAAGATTTAATTGTTTATCAAAAATCCTGTTGTGCTTAATACTTTAAAGATTTGGTATCAATTCAAAAAACATTTCAAATTTGCAGCTGCATTTCCTTTAGGTCCATTATGTAACAATCACCTGTTTCCTCCCTCACATTTGGATTCCGTTTTTTTCGGTATACATATGTAGTGTTTTTTCTTAAAGTTGAGAAAATTAAATATACATTGAGGGGATGTGCTGATAATTTTTTTCACAAATGGCAACCTTTTTTCAAAATCATACTTTACAGACTTGGAGGATCTTCCAGACTAAGGGCTGGTTTGTTAAATGTTGTTGTGTGTAGGTGCACTCTTCACTCTTAATAGGCCGGGATGGGTGGGGTGTGTGACTGATGGTATGGTTGAATTATATATAACAGTTTAAAATATATATAGTTTTTAATTATTTCTATTTATTTGATGTTTCTGTGTATTTTTGTTTTTTTCTTTAGTCTATTATTTGAATGTTTCTTACTATCCTTTTTTCATTTTTGTGTTGATTTATTTAAAATGAACAATAAATGTTATAAGAGAGAGAGAGAGAGACTGTGTCCCGACTCCCGCTCCCCTCCTCCACCAACCCCAGGCCCAGTCACTGTCTCCCGGGTGCGAGGCCGCGGCCTGGCCGGAGACTGGACCCCGCCCCCCCCCCCCCCCGGCGCACCGAATCCCCCAGCCAGCGCGCCCGCCCCGCCCGCCCTGATCCACCGGAGCCAATCACCGCGCGGCGCAGGGGCCTCAGCCCGGAAATGACGTCGCTGCCCCGACCCGTTGCCCCGCAGGCTGCGGGGCGGCCTCAGCCCGGAAATGACGCCCCGGCAAGATGGAGCCGACCCGCACTGGACGGTGAGAGAGAGAAAGAGACAGTCCGGGGGAGGGAGGGAGAGAGGGAGGGGCTGGGGTTGGAAAAGGGGTGAAGTGAGTGGCGGGGGGAAGCAGGGAGCAAAGGGAGGGGTTTGGGATTCAAGGGGGAGTGGGTTTGGTGCCTCGGGGGGTGAATTGGGGGGGGGGGGGGAGAGAGAGGGGTCAAGTGAGTCAAGGAAGGGGGTAGAGAGTCTGGTGGGGTTCACACTGTGGGGGGGGGGGGAGCAAAGGGGGGTAAGGAGCAGGAGACGGCAGGGGTAAGGGGCAGGGAGTCACAGGGAGGAGGTCACGTTGTTTGGGGATGGGGAGGGTGTTGCAGTTTAAAAATTCAAACCAGGGCAGGATCTTCACTGTGAATGGCGGGGCTCTGGGGCAATAGACAACAGGTGCACGAGGAGGCCATTCGGCCCTTTGAGCCAGCACCGCCATTCAATGTGATCATGGCTGATCATCCCGAATCAGTACCCTGTTCCTGCCCATATCCCCTGACTCCGCTATCTTTGAGAGCCCTATCTAGCTCTCTCTTGAAAGTATCCAGAGAACCGGCCTCCACCGCCCTCTGATGCAGAGAATTCTAAAGACTCACCACTCTCTGTGAGAAAAAGTGTTTTCTCATCTCCGTTCTAAATGGCTTACTCCTAATTCTTAAACTGTGGTCCCTGGTTCTGGACTCCCCCAACATCGGGAGCATCTTTCCTGCCTCTTGCGTGTCCAATCCCTTAACAATTTTATAAGTTTCAATAAGATCCCCTCTCATCTTTCTAAACTCCACAGTGTACAAGTCCATCCACTCCATTCTCTCAACATATGACAGTCCCGCCATCCTGTGAATTAAACTTGTAAACCTACGCTGCTCTCCCTCAATTGCAAGAATGTCCTTCCTCTGTTTAGGGGACCAAAACTGCACACAGTACTCCAGGTGTGGTCTCACTAGGACTCTGTACAACTCTGAGCCTTGCGGAATGTTTGGAGCCGAGGGATCTAGGAGTGCGGGTATGAGTTGGGCCGAAGGGCCTCTTTCCAATGATGTATCACTATGACTGTATGACAAAGTGCTGGAGTAGCTCAGCGGTCAGGCAGCATCTGTCGAGAGAAGGAAGAGGTGGCGTTTTGGGTCGACACCCTTCTTTGGTTTAGTTTTGTTTAGAGATGCAGCGTGGAAACAACAGCTCTTTCGGCCCACGGAGTCCGCGCCAACCAGCGATCACCATGTACGCCCTCTGTGTTCCCCTCCTGCAGGGTTTAGGAGCCGTTGCTGTGGACGGAGATACGGGGCCGTGAGCGGCTATTGGAGGTGGCCAGGGTGCAGGTGAGCTCCCCCCTCCCGCAGCTGCTCGGTGTTTGGGCCGAGCTTCGAGGGGTTGAGCTTCGGTGGAGGACCAAATGACGGGGCACCACAAGGAGAAGCGTTATAAGTGTGACGTATGTGGCAAGGCATGGCGGATCCCGAGCAAGCTGGAGACCCATATGCGGGTGCACACGGGAGAACGCCCCTTCAGCTGCTCGGAGTGTGGCAAGAGTTTCAAGACGGCGAGTAACCTGGAGTCCCACCGGCAAATGCACACGGATGAGAGGCCCTATGCCTGCTCCACATGCGGCAACAGGTTTGCCAGGTTGTTGGGGCTGTTGGAGCACCAGTCAGTGCACAGCAATGAGCGGCCCTTCACCTGCTCCGACTGCAGCAAAGGCTTCAAGTCGTCCAAGGACCTGAAGGTGCACAGGCGGTTGCATACCGGGGAACGGCCCTTTACCTGCAGCGACTGTGGCAAGGGCTTCACCCAGTCCAGTGGCCTGCTGCAGCACCAGCGCATCCACACTGGCGAGCGTCCATACACCTGTGCCCAGTGCGCCAAGGGCTTCACCCAATCCAGCAGCCTGCTGAAGCACCAGCGCATCCACACCGGCGAGCGCCCCTACACCTGCACCCAGTGTGGCAAGGGCTTCATCGGATCCAGCAACTTGCAGGAGCACCAGCGCACCCACACCGGCGAGCGACCCTACACCTGTACGCAGTGTGGCAAGACCTTCGCCCAGTCCAGCAACCTGCGGGTGCACCGGCTCACCCACACCGGCGAGCGGCCCCACATCTGTACCCAGTGTGGCAAGGGCTTCACCCAGTCCAATAACCTGCTGGAGCACCAGCGCACCCACACCGGTGAGCGCCCCTACACCTGTACCCAGTGCGGCAGGGGCTTCACCCAATCCAGCAGGCTGCTGAAGCACCAGCGCACCCACACCGGCGAGCACCCTACACCTGTGCCCAGTGTGGCAAGGGCTTCACCCAATCCAGCAGCCTGCTGAAGCACCTGCGCACTCACACCGACGAGCATCCCTACACCTATACCCAGTGCGGCAAGGGCGTCACCTACTCCACCAACCTCCTGTCCCACCAGCAGGTGCATGCCGGCGACAGTCCCGTCCCCAGACCGGTGTGTGGTGAGCACTGTGCCATGGCCTCACACACCCTGTCTCACCAGCATGTGCACACCAGTGGCCAGCCCTGACTGCCCATGAGGCGTTTGACAGTTCGCGGGGGTCGTGGCAGCACCGGCGGGCCCACACCAACGAGCAGCTGCTCCCACTGTGACAAGAGAGCATGGGGGCTGCGGGAGCACCAGTGGATACACACCAGAGAGAGACCCTTTGTCCAGCCTGTGACAGCACCGGCGTACCCACAGCTGTGAGCATCCCTTCGCCTGCCCGTCCTGTGGTAAGGGCTTCACCCACCTTGACCACTTGCCGGAGCACCGGCGAGTCCACACCACACCTTTGCCCACTCCTCCAGCCTGCTGGCACACTGCGATGTGGATAGATAGGCGCTGTTTAGGTAGAGACAAAATGCTGGAATGGGTAATGTTTCTTGTCGAGACCCTCCTCAGTCTCAACCCGAAATGTCACCCAGTCCTTCTCTCCAGAGGTGCTGCCTGACCCGCTGAGTTATTCCAGCATTTTGTGTCCTTTTTTGTAAACCAGCATCTGCAGTTCCTTGTTTTTAAACCATTCTGGTTAACCATCTTTGCACCTTCCCCAAAGCCTCCATCTCAGTCCTGTAATGGAGTGACCAGAACAATATGCAATAGTCCCAATGCTCTCTCTGTGAATCTCTCCCCTTATTCCTGCCCCTCTCAGCCTCTCCCCGCATAGTCCACGTAGACATTCCTCTCTCCTTATCTCACATCCTTTTATCTCCTTATTTTCTCTCGCTTCTGTCACTTACTTCACTCATTTGTCGATCACCCCTTCATCTGTTAACATAGTGTCAGTCTGAAGAATGGTCCTGACCCGAAATGTCACCTATCCATGTTCTCCACAGATGCTGCCTGACCCTCTGAGTTATTTCAGCATCTGTGAAATGTCACCTATCCATGTTCTCCACAGATGCCGCCTGACCCGCCGAGTTACTGCAGCACGTTGTGTTGGAGTCATAGAGTGATACAGTGGCAACAGGACCTTCGGCCCAACTTGCCCACACTGACCAACATGTCCCGGCTACACTAGTCCCACCTGCCTGTATTTGTTCCATATCCCTCCAAAGTTGTCCTAGTCATGTACCTGTCTATAACTGTTTCTTAAGCGCTGGGATAGTTCCAGCCTCAACTACCTCCTCTGGCAGCTTGGTCCATACACCCACCACCCTCTGTTGAAAAGTTACCCCTCAGATTCCAATTAAATCTTTTCCCCTTCACTTTGAACCCATATCCTCTGGTCCTCGATTCCCTAACTCTGGGCAAGAGATCTGTGCATCTAACTAAATTGTGTTCTATGCAAGATTCCAGCATCTGCAGTTTCTTGTGTTTCCCTCACCTATATCCACCTATCACTTTTGAAGAAGGGTCGCAACCTGAAACATCACCCATTCCTTCTCTCTAGAGATGCTGCTGTCCCACTGAGTTACTCCAGCATTTTGTATCCACCTATCATTAGCCAGGCTTTGTCCAGCCCCCATCTCTCTTTTCCAGCTTCCTCTCCCAACATCTCCAATCAGTCTGAAGAAGGATCCTGACTCAAAACGTTGTCTGCCCATTCCCTCTAAAGCAGTGGAGGAACTCAGTGGGTCAGGCCGCATCTGTAGAGGGAAGTAATCCAAGACCACTCCCACCTCTCCTTTCCAACTTTCTCCACCCCACACACCAAGCAGTCTGAAGACGGGTCCTGACCTAGAATGTTGACTGTCCATGCTCTCCAGAAGTGCAAGTTATTCCAGGAGATTGTGTCTCTTTTTGTGAAACAGCATCTGCTGTTACTTGTATCTAGACTAGGCGTGCATTTCACCCTGCACTTGTGCTCGTTCTGCCAAGGCCTGCTGGATCTCCCGGTTGCCAACCATTTTAACTCCCCCTCCCATTCCCAAACTGATCTTTCTGTCCTGGGCCTCGTCCATTGCCAGAATGAGGTGACACGCAAACTGGAGGAACAGCACCTCATAGCTTACAGCCCAATGACATGAACATTGAATTATCCAAATTAAATTGACATTCCCCCTCCCCCCTTCCTCATGGGCCATATCTTCTCACTTGCGAAAGGCGTCAATATTAATATGGAGTCACCGTTTCCCGTATTTTAAGTATGTTTTAACAGTATGTTTTAGTGTTTCTAGGTATGTTTTACATGGGCGGGGCGGGGGAATTGCGAAACTTTTTTTCAGTCACTTACCTCGATGGAGATGCGATCTTTCTCCTTTGCCGAGGATCGCCCGTGAGGAGCTCCAACGTCGGAGCCTGTGGACTTTAACACTGTGAAGTCCGCGGTCTCCGGTAAGAAGAGGCCGACTCGGGAGCTCCATGCGGTGGAGTGTTCCAATCCGTGCCGACGTCGGAATTTCGGTCATCCCGACGCGAGGGCTTCTGACATTGGACCATCAGCAGCGGCGACTGCAGAGGGTTCAGCAGCCCCAACCACGGGTGAACGTGTGAAATGAGGAAGATGATTGAACTTTATTACCTCCCATCACAGTGAGGAATGTGGATTTCATTTCGGAGTCACGTGAGTGACTTCGTGAAGAACCCGCCAGCACGCATGCGCGACATATCGTCGCATCGCGTTGCTGCCGACGGCTGGCGGTGGGGTGCGCTCCCCGCCAGTCCTTCATAAGGGACCGCTAAGTTAAGTTATACTAACCTTAAGTTGGTTGGTCCTTGCTGCGAGTGCTTTTTTGTCTTTCAGCAAGGACATGGACGGGAGTTCGAGAGGCCGAAAGACGTCCGTCCGGAGTCGCCGGCCACCTGTCCCTGAGCCCTTGTTATCGGCTGCACCTGTGAAACAGGCCGGGAAGAAGGCGGGGAATCCGGGGAGCCCTGTTACTGCAGGACCGGACCCGCTGACACACCGCAGCTCCGGGGAGGAGTTCGAGGAGGAGGACTGCGGTGTGCCGCCAGAGCAGGCAGACCCTGCCTCGGCATTCAGGTCGCCAACGGGCCCGTTGGCGGCCCCGGGCAAGGGCTCGCGTGTGGCTGCACGGCCCTTCTCCCTCAGCCCTCCGAGTAGGGGGAGGGATGGAGCCCGGAAGCCTCACCCTTCAGGGGCAAAGGCATCACCTGCCGCCAAGCAGCGGACTGGTGCAAAGACGGGACTCAGGTCCACTGTGAGGTCCAGTGTCGACTCCCCAACCACCGACGCCGGGTGGAGTCCCGCCACGGTCGCCGAGTCCCCCATGGATGGGAGGACGAGACCATGCGTCGGCAAGGTCCACGATGTGGGCAGCCGGCAAGCCCACGCGGGCGTCGGGTCACCGTGCTGAGTAATTGGGTGCCAACTCCCCGCCGCGTTTGCCCTCCGTGGCAGCGGCATCCGCCAAACGTAGGCGTTCGAACACACCTCCCGCGCGGGAATCGCTCAGCTTTGCTGCGGCGGCTGACAGCGACAACTTCCGGCACCGGGTTCACCTCGACGAGGTGCGGGCCGATGAAAGGAGCCTCTGCAGTATATCAGAGCATGAGGATTCCGACCGCCCGAGTGTTCAGGGCGAAGGGCGTATTGACCGTATGGAGTGGCTATTGGAGCTCCTTCTACATAACCAACAACAGGAGGCATCGAATATCAAGAGGCACAGGGAGGTTTTACCAGTTTCCACCGCCAGCCTGCGGCAGCCAGAGGAGGATGTATTTGCAGACCCTACACCGGTTCCATCAGAGGTGCCGCCGGAAGAGTGCCACGGAGGCCTTTTTTAGGGCAAGGCCCGCAGCGGCCTCCGTGGAAGATGCGGACGCCGCAGCACCAGCCCAACCCAGCACCTCCACGACCCACCAAACATGTCAGGGACCGCCGGTAACCAGGGAGGTAAGGCGGTCTGGTTTTCATGTACCTGTGTGTTTAACTTCACCTGTTGGTGGGCGCCTTCGGTTTTTCTTGGAGGCATGGGAGACTATCACTTCTGATAATTTTATTTTACAAAGTATTCAAGGTCATGAGATTGAATTTATTAACGGCAACATTCCTCCTTCCCAGGATATGCCCAATCGGACATTTACGCTGTCTGCTGTTGACCAGGCAGCTGGCTCTGCTGAGATCTTAAGGTTAGAACAAAAAGGCGTGATAGAAAAAACTATACACGAACCAATTGAATTTGTGTCAAATATATTTACCAGGCCCAAGAAGGATGGAGGATGTCGGGTTATTATTGATCTGACCCATTTGAATACTTTTGTAACATACACCCATTTCAAAATGGACACTTTCGAAACAGCCAAGTCATTGATTTCTCATGGCTGCTTTATGGCATGCATTGATTTAAAAGATGCATACTATTCTGTATCCATTCGGAAACACCATAGGAAGTTCCTAAAATTTGTCTGGATGGATCAACTCTGGCAATACAGGGCTTTGCCAAATGGGCTTACTACAGCCCCTAGATTGTTTACTAAATTACTGAAACCCATTATGGCCAGGCTACGGAAGCAACATCATGTAGTGATGGCCTATTTGGATGATATATTGATTATTGGCGACACCCTGGAGTTGGCTGAACAGGCAGTCTCAGCCGCTGTGGCCATTTTTCAGCAAATGGGGTTTATTGTCCATCCAGAAAAGTCGAAGTTCTGTCCCTCACAGGTTATGGATTATCTGGGGTTCAAGGTGGATTCCAATCGCATGAGGGCCACCATACCAGCTAACAAGGTTGGGGATGTCACCCAAGTATGCCACGATTTAGCCTGCGCCAGTATACCATCAATTCGGCAAACTGCTAAGGTAATTGGCAAGATCGTAGCATTGTTTCCAGCAGCTCAATACGGGCCTTTGCATTATCAAAATTTGCAAAGAGCCAAGATCTCCGCGTTAAAACAGAGCTGCCTCTTAAAGCTAAGATTGAGTTACAATGGTGGGTGGACCATATTAGTGACTCATTTAAACCCATTATTGTGCCCAATCCAATGGTATACTTGCAAACCGATGCAAGTTCCTATGGCTGGGGAGCTACAGACAACTGCTCTAGTTGCGGGGGCAGATGGGACACCCTTGAATCTACTATGTTGTTGTCACAAGGGATAAACTATTTGGAGATGCTTGCAGCATTTCACGGACTTCGAGCTTATTGTTCCAATCTTTGTGACGCTCATGTCCGTATCCAAATAGACAATACCACGGCGGTGGCATATTTGAACCATATGGGCGGTACCAGGTAAATTTTGTGTGATGAATTGGCTAATACAATTTGGCTCTGGTGTATTCAACGGAATATTTGGATTTCAGCTACCTATTTACCAGGTGAGCTCAATACTGTGGCGGACACCAGGTCACGCAAGTTTAATGACAACATCGAGTGGATGTTGCATCCTCAAATCTTCGCTAAAATTACAGCCAAATTTGGTCAACCGGATATCGACCTTTTTGCGTCACGGTTGAACCATCAGGTACCAACATACATTTCGTGGGAACCAGATCCTGGGGCATTGGCGATGGATGCATTCTCGCTGGACTGGGGGAAATGGTTTTTCTATGCATTCCCCCCATTTTGCCTCATCAGTCGGGTATTGCGGAAAATCCAGATGGATGCTGCTAAGGGCATTCTTATCATACCCGACTGGCCTACGCAGCCATGGTATCCGGTGGTCTTTGACATGATCAGTCAGCCTTGGGTCCTCTTAGAGGGTTGCCCACAATTGGTCACCAACCCCGTATCGGGGGAGCCACATCCCTGCCATAGTTATCTGAATTTGTTGGCTTGCAGATTCTAAACCGGCCATTACTGCAGTATGGCCCATCCCTCAGAACTGTGGATACCATTGGAGCGTCGTGCCGAGAGTCCACCAGGCGGCGATACCTCTCCCACATCCGAAAATGGGAAGCCTACTGCCGCCGCTCTCAAATCACGTATGACGATGCCTCCATAGCCGACGTATTGGAATTCCTCGCGGGGTTGCACCATGATGAACACTTGAGCTACAGTGCCATCAACAGCGCCAGGAGCGCACTGTCATTCTACCTCAATATTGAGGTAGGATCCAACAGGCTAGTGTCCAGACTCATGCGAGTATATTCAATATTCAATTTGAATCCGCCTAGACCACGCTATAATATCACCTAGGATGTCAGGAACGTACTAACCCTGCTCAGGATGTGGTCGCCCATGGAGGGGCTAGAGCTGGATAAACTCACCATGAAGCTGGTGATGTTACTAGCACTGACTTCAGCGCAGAGGGTACAGACACTGCATAAAATCCGCATCGACAGAATGATCTCTACCCCTGCAGAAGTAGTCTTCTTTATCGATGAGCTACTAAAGCAGCATAGACCTGGGTGCACAGGGCTGCAGCTGAAGTTCCCGGCATACCCCGCAGATGCAAGGCTATGTTTAGCCGCCCATATCCGTCACTATATCAAGGTGACGAGGCACATAAGGGGAATGGAGAGATACCTGCTTGTCACTCACAAGAAACCTCACCATCGAGTGACAGTCCAGACGATATCCAGGTGGCTCAGGATCGTCTTGGGTAAGTCAGGTATCGACACTAATGTGTTCAAATCCCTTTCCACCAGGGCTGCATCAACGTCGGCGGCGAGGGTCATGGAGGTGCCCATGGACCATATTCTGGCTACAGCAGGATGGGCGAATGAAGCTGTATTTCAGCGATTTTACAATAAGCCTGTTGCTGCTCCTCTACAGTTCGCGGAGGCCGTGCTGAATGCAGGTCAAGAACGCGGAGGTGTCCCCGAATGAGGGGTTTTTGCTTTGTTTATTAATAAATATTCTTCTTGTTTTTCAGTATAACCAGTTTGACAGAATTGTTTACTCCCATCCATCCTTGCTAGTGGTGTGTCAGCATGGACGTGGTCCAGGGCGTGTAATCACAGAAGCTTTGAAGTCTTCACGAAGTCACTCACGTGACTCCGAAATGAAATAGTAAGATTGAACGAGAACTTACCAGTTCGAAGGTTGATCTTTATTTCATGAGGAGTTGCGGTGAGGGATTTCGTGCCCTCCGCTCCCAACCCTCGATCATACTCAACTGGTCATTAGAGTCTCTTCAATCTTACTATGCCAAGTCATTTCTGTTGTTGGTTTCTGTGATTCCACACCGCTACTTTGAAGAATGTCGCGCATGCGTGCTGGCGGGTTCTTCACGAAATCCCTCACCGCAACTCCTCATGAAATAAAGATCAACCTTCGAACTGGTAAGTTCTCGTTCAATCTTACTATTCTGCTGTGTTGGATGTATCTGTTCAATTTTATTTTATGTGGCTGTGTGTCTTGTTGCTTTGTATTTAGTATGGCTGTATGGTAACTCAAATATCACTGTACCTTAATTGGCGCATGTAAATATGAACTGAACTAACTCTCTGTTGAAAACATCCAGTGAATTGGCCTCCACTACCTTCTGTGGCAGGGAATTCCACAGATTCATTCTCTGGGTGAAAATGTTTTTCCTCATCTCAGTCCTAAATGACCTAGCCCTTATTCTTAAACGGTGTCCCCTGGTTCTGATAATATTCTGGTTATATAATATACATTATAACGTTAGGTATTTTATTAAGTGAAGATTAATTTGGCTTCTTTGTGTTTTGGGATCTGAAGCTTTGTAATTCTGTGCTGTAGATGAGCTGGTGATCAGGAAATTGGAGGCCAGCATTCAAACTGCATCCAAGCTGCTTCCTGTTGTGCCCAAGCAAAAGATATTGACAATGGTGGGAGAGGATGTGTTTCAAGTGAAACTGCTGGTTTCTGTAAACAGAAGCCTTGAGAGAGGATGTGTTTCCTTTGGAGTTGGGTCTCTGTAAACAGGAACTTCTGCGGGTAATTGATTGTTACATTGTTAAAGATCCTTACATTGTTTATGAAAGTACTGCAGATGATAGACCTTTGACTAAGTTCTTGTTGTTTGGGGGTTTGTAACTATAGTTTGTGATCGATATAAACATAGCATGAGAAGTATTGTGTTAGTGACAAGAATGCTTTCAATGGGTATACTCTGTGATTGATGTGTTAGACGTCATTGCTCCAACTCGGTATAAACATGTGACTATGTTTCCAAAATACTATAAAAAGATACTGTATGTCTTTGTTCAGTAGTGTGATGGCCCAGGAGGGTTAAGTATATGTTGCATACTTGACTTTGTATCCCCTGGCACTCTCGCCAGCTAAATGATCAGTAAAGCTTGTGTTGGTTGATCTAACTTATTGTGAGTTGTCTGTTTTAAGAAATGAACCTTAACAGTTCTGGACTCCCCCAACATGGCGAACATGTTTCCTGCATCTACCCTGTCCAATCCCTTACTATTCTTATATGATTCTATAACATTTCCGCTCATCCTTCTGAATTACAGTGAATACAAACCCAGTCGACCCATTCTTTCAACATATGTCAGTCCCGCCATCCCAGGAATTAACCTTGTGAGCCTATGCTGCACTCCCTCAATAGCAAGAATGTCCTTCCTCAAATTAGGAGAGCAAAACTGCACACAATTCCCTAGGTGTGATAGGACTAGGGCCATGCGCAACTGCAGTTGGACCTCCTAGCTCCTAAACTCAACTCCTCGCGCTATGAAGGCCAACATGCCATTAGCTTTCTTCACTGCCTGCTGGTCCTGCATGCTTACTTTCAGTGACTGATGTACAAGGAAACCCAGGTTTCGTTGTCCTTCCCATTTACCTAACCTGACACTATTCAGCAGGGCCAGCCGTAGGAGGTGCAGGGCCCAATTGGGAAAATTTTTGAAATAAATATAAATAAATAATTATAAATGAGTCGATCGTTGTGAATAATGAGACAGTCAGTCGGCTTTAAAAAAAAAATCTTATACCATGCATGCGCAGATTGTTCACTCCATAAAATAAAATAAATATAGCAACAATTCAATTTTCCTGCGGCTTCCAAATCTCCTTCTTTCTGAATTACTGAATGCGTGAGGGATGGAGGGTGATGGCAGGTGGAAAGATGGTGGGATAAACGGGAGCACACTGGGACAAGTTGAGTCAGTTATCATCTTATTGAATGACAATACTAGTTCAACTTATCAAGGGGCCAATTCAGGGGAGAGTTCCTTTCACAGCGTGGGGGGAGTCTAGCCAGGTGTAAAGTTGTGGGGCGGGCAGGAGCGTTGAGAAGGAGTGGGTCGGATTCATGTCAGTAATTCACTCACCGCTGCCGCGGCGCTCCGGGCGAGGAGCTGCTGCATTGTGGCCGTGGAGGGAAGCAGCTCGCATGGCTACGAGCGGCCTCCATCACCAGACAGCGAAACCGACTGCCATCTCAGCACCTTCTGCCGGCCCGCTCACCTCTGGCAGTGCTCTCCGTCTGAACAGTGAGGGGACCAGCTCAAGAGCAAGGATCATAGAACGGCGTGGGTCAGCGGGTGATGGATAACATCACAGCGGGCGGTGGAGCTTACTCCTGTGTCCGCACGAACAAGGGATCAATTGAGGTTACTCGCGCTGGAGTAAGCTCCACCGCCTGCTGTCCTGTTATCCATCGCCCGCTGACCCGCTCTTGAGCTGGATTATCCCCGGCTGACCTCCTCCTTCTCACGGCTCCTGCCCTCCCCACAACTTTATCCCTGGATATACCCACGCGCTCTGAAAGGAACCCCCCCCCCAGTGGCGCTGTCCTTTTACAGCTGCTTCCTACTTTAGAGCCGCAAGGTAATATCTTGCCAAACTCAGTTTTGTATCTTTTTATCTCAATAAATATCACAAAATATGCTACTGTTTCAGCCACATTAAGACAAAATATAGAATGTAGGTTATCCAGCGGCAGCTTGGGTGTCGGGAGCTGCGGTGCTCCAGCGACGGCCTGGATGTCGGGAGCTGCGGTGCTCCAGCGGCAGCTTGGGTGTCGGGAGCTGCGGTGCTCCAGCGACGTTCCGGCGGCGGGCCCTGTGGCGGTGTTCCGGCGTCAGCGGTGGCGGCGGCCTGGATCCCCTCAGCGCAATGGGAGAATAAGGAGGGGAGAAAAAGACTGAGACCCTAAGACTTTTGCCTTCCACCGCAGTGAGGAGGTGTTTGGTGAACTCACTGTGGTGGATGTTAATTTTGTGTTTATTGTATGGTATTGTATTGTTATTTTTTATATATGTATGACTGCAGGCACGAAATTTCGTTCAGACTGAAAGGTCTGAATGACAATAAAGGTATTCAATTCAATTCAATTTGTTATCAGTCACCTCATCCCAGAAACAACAGTACTTAAAGTAGAACATTTGTTCATCTAATTTATGACCATGTACCATACAGAGTCCGTTGATCCATATCCAGCAAAATGTTGTGGTAATTGCATAAAAGGTATTATTGTCTAAGAAATTTGGTGTGGAATGATAATGATAATGATAATCTCAGTACTCATTTAGGCAAGTCCCAAGCTATAGGTACTTTTCCCCCACCCCCAATCCTCTCGCCCGATCTTCATTGAACCTACCATTTGACCAATCTTTTACTCGGCTGCTGTAACATTTCCTTCCTATCAAAATCTCTGTGCAGCATCTCTGTCCCTTTCCAATTCCCACTTTGAAATAAATACAATTTTCGACAAAAATTTTGCAGCAGGATCGCTATATGAATGCAAATATATGGTATTTTATCCTAGCACCCCCCCCCCCCCCCACCTTACCGCCACACAAGAAGCGTAACTTGAAGCGTTTGCATTTGGAGACATTTTATACGGACCAGGAATGAAGATTAATAGCTATGAATCAATTAACAGCGAGCTACGAGGTGAGATTGAAACACCTGTCAGAGAGCTAAGAAACAATCCTGAGTTGACAGCGTATTGTTTTAAGTGAGCATTTTGCTGCGACCTCACCATATTCTGGTTAAATATTCTTTCCACGGAAATCTCCTATTTCACTTTGAAATTATATTCATGTATAACCGTTTGTAACATCGGTAACCACTTTAATGTTCATGCGTTTAGTACAGGGTATGCTTGAAACAATTTATTGTAATGTACTGTGTCTTTTAAATAAACGACATCAGCCAGGTGTGAAAATTACACTGAATCGAACGATGATTGAAAATGCATGGGAATCGACTAATCGCAATCCTGCTGCAAATTTTTTAAGTTGAAAGTTGTATTTTATTTCAAAGTGGGAATTTGAGGATAGGGAGAGAGATGCTACACAGAGATTTTAAACTCGGGAGAGCTCTTGGGTGAACTCGCACAGTGGGACAGGGCTTGAGGCAGCATCTATGGAGGAAAGGAAATAGCCAACGTTTCGGGCCGGTTCTGAAGAAGGGTTTCGACCCGAAACGTTGCATGTTTCCTTCGCTGCATAGATGCTGCCTCACCCGCTAAGTTTCTCCAGTACTTTTGTCTACCGTAAAATGTCAATGATTCCACGAATGCCAAGAGCGCTAGAGAGAGACGAGATGGGGAACAGGAGAGAGAGAGAGCATGCAAGAGAGAGAAAGGGAGGGAGTGAGTGAAAGACAGAGAGACACAATGTAGGTCGGTAGGTAAATTGAAGGACTAACCTGCTGCAGACCAAGAAGCTCACCAAGAAGCTCTCAATCATGATGGTGAGTTTTAAGAAATTCTCAATGTGTCATTAATGCATCAATCTACATTCCTCAGTAAATGTAATTCTGTTTTGAATAAATATTGATGACGCCACGTGAATTGTATTCAAAGGAACGCAGCATCATTAATAATTGTTAATAAGTTCATAATTGATAGCAGAATTAGGCCATTCGGCCCATCAGGTCTACTCCGCCATTCAATCATGGCTGATCTATCCCTCCCTTCTATCCCAATTCTCCTGCCTTCTCCCCATAACCCCTGGCACCCGCACTAAGCAAGAATCTATCTATCTCTGCTTTAAAAATATCCACTGACTTGGCCTCCACAGCCCTCTGTAGCAAACAATTGCACAGATTCACCACCCTCTGTCTAAAGAAATTTCTCCTCACCGCCTTCCTAAAAGACCATCTTTTAATTCTGTGGCTTTGACCTCTAGTCAGGGGTGGGGGGGGGGGGGGGGGGGGGGGAGGTGATGTAGGGATTCAGATAGACTGCACAATGACAGGGGGGGGGGAATCCCAGTGTGCGAGTGGGTCACCACCTGCGTACAGCGTTGCCACATCCCTCTTCTCCACCAAGCAAGGCACACTCCTCTCTCCCCTCCGCCCTCTCACCCCTTCCTTCCCTCTTCCTCCCTCCCCTCTCTAAAGAAGGAGGGAGAAGGAGGTAGTGAGAGTTGGGGAGAGGGAGATTAGGGGCAGAGGGATACCTAATAGGTAACTGGTTTTGGTCTCCAAACACCTCACAAAGGGCAGCCAGCAGTGGTGGTGAGGCAGAAGGGATAACTCTCTCTGTGTTCAATTCTCTCTCTCTCTCTCCCCCCCCCCCTCTCTTTGCCCCTCTCCCCTTCCTCTCCCTGTCTCTCTCTCTCCCCCTTCTCTTTCCACCCTCACTCTCCCTCTCCCTCACCCCCTTCCTCTCTCTCCAATTTCCTCTCTCTGTCACCCCCCTGCTATCTCTCCCTCTCCCTCTCCTTCCCCTTCCCCTCTCTTCTCTCTCAAATTGTCTCTCTCTCCCTCTCCCGCCCCCCACTCCTCTACCCACAGCCATGTTTATATCTACAGTTCACTCCACGAGTGTGTGTGTGTGTGAGAGCCGAGCAGTGTTTCTCATTCTGACGCTGCCCCGTGAGCTGCTCGTATTGACAGTAATCATGTAATCATTGACATAACTGAAAACATGTGGTTTGCAAACTGAAAATCCCCCCTCTCTCTGTCTCTCCACTCCCCGCCCCCCCCCCCCCCACACACACAGACACACACGCAGGTAGAGACACACACACACAGCCACAGAGACATAGGAACACACACACAGCCACAGCGACACAGAAACACACACACAGACTCAGAGTCACACACACAGACAGGCACACACACAGACAGACACACATAGACACATACAGACACACACACACAGGGCTAAACGCCACCTGTACCCCGGCCCAGACATTAACCCCGACACCAATGTTAACACATACTCAACCCCCCAATCTGGTCTGCTGTTGTACCGGCACCGAACGAGCCTATAATACAGGCCCAGAATTTAGGCCAAAGCCCAGAATTTAGACACAGAGCCTGCACCACAGGCCCAGCACTTACAACACACACCCAGAGCCTATGACATAGGCCTGGAGCCTATGACACAGGCCTGGAGCCTATGACACAAACCTGGAGCCTATTACACAGGCCTGGGGCCTACGAAACATAGGTCGCAAGATCCAGAACTTAGGCAAAAGCCTACAACACAGGTCTGGAGCCTATAAAACAGCCCTGAAGCCTACGAAGCACGGGCCCGGAAGCCCAGAACTTTAGGCAAAGCCCGGAGCTGAGGCCTAAAACACAGGCCTGATGCCAACGTACAACACGTCTGAACCAAAGAGCATTATTGCAATATATTTTTGTGGGTGCTTAGCGACAGACTAAATGTTTTAGAGTGAAGCTTTTTGCACCAAAGCTCAGCAATTAGACGATGATATGCATTAAAAAAAGGAAAATAGAGCATGATTTCCCCACCCTCTCTCTCCCCCCTCTCTCTGTAGACGGAGGGAGGGAGAGCGAGAGAGAGAGAGAGGGGAGGTGTGTGAAAGAGTGAGTGAAGGAGAGAGAATTATTGAATACAAAAATTACATACAAAAGCGGAGTAAATTCTCTCTCACTCTCTTCATGTGGAGGAGGGAGATGGGGAGAGGTGGGGGAGGAATATGCTCCCTCCTGATCTACCCTCATTCCCACCCTCTCTACCCTCCCCCACCCACTCTATCCTCTCCCTCTATCGTCCACCCCTGCCCCCCTCCCTATCTACCCCCTTCCCTCTCTGCTGCCTGCGCAGTTGGGCACTATGCATGAGTGATGCAATATTGTAATGGAGAGGAATGGCTTACATTGGGGGAACGGGTGAGTGGTGGAATATTGTGTTGGGGGAGCAGACCCAACGGTCAGCACTTATCCTGCACAGTAATGCCTCCACCTCCTATGTCACAGCGGGAACCAGTCAGCCTCATCTGCGCAGTTGTGAGCTATGGGTGAGTGGTGGAATATTGCATTTTGGGACCAGCGTTCCTGTGTGACGCCGTGTCCACCCCCCACCCCTCCATGCTAAGCGTTTCTAACAGCAGACATAAGCAATGTTCATCATTGAAGGCTGGAATGGCTTCAAAGCGTGAGGATTGGTTAAGAATAGCCTGAATCAAAAAAGTATGTTGTGCACAGTGTGTATAATAATTGCCCATTTTCTTCTGCAACATCGGTGACTGTTGCATTAGAAAAAGATGGCAGTGTTCACTAGGATTTGACCACAGTTGAATAAATGGATCTTATTTTGTACAGCTAATCCATTATTTGTGTCATACTTTGCAGTAGAAATCTTCAGTTTCTTCATAAAGGCAAGGCATGTTGCTATAGAAACTCCTCAGAGGAAAGACCCTTGTAGGAAAGGAAACATTTCCTAATCTAATCATATCCATTTAAACAAATAAAATACAACAGCGGCCGAATGATATTGCCATGTGCAGGAAGTATCTTTGAAGTAGTGGGGAGGTGTCCGACTGCCCTACGGCTACAGATATGCATGGAGCCAAGAATAATTTCTTATAGTTTCTGGAGATGGTTGGCATTTTCTTTCATTATTGATTGCACAACATGAATTCTGTAAAATTCCAAAGAACACAGTCAGGTCAGGAAAAACTTGCTTTATTTGTTGCGCAAGGTACAAATCAAGACTTTCTTTAAAAAATTTTTTTTAAATGCCTTTAAGTTTTGGGGCCAATGGCAGCCAGCTGGTATTGTGAGCAGTCGGCTGTGTGGAGCTCAGCTCACTTTTGCATTTTCACTTGGGTAAATCAAATCAATCAAATCAAATCAAGTACGTTTATTTGTCATTGCACATCAAATGTACAACAAAATTTCATGTGCATCCCCTTCAATGGTAAACGATAAAAAGTTTAAAAAAAGAACAAAAACACAATAACACAAACAACCATTTAGTCTTACATTTACATTTACTACAAGATCAATGCATAAAATAAGTAATAGATAATAAAAAATGCACATTATATTGCACATTCTAGCAGACAAATTTTTATTTGCACCCTGAATTGTGTAGTGTTGCCCGTAGAGTTATCTGTTTGAGTTAAGTTCTCTAATGGCACGTGGGTAGAAACTGTTAGTTAGTCTGCAAGTGCGGGCCTTTAAAGACCCGTATCGCCTCCCAGAGGGCAGCAGAGTGAAAAGGTGGTTGGCAGGGTTGAATGAGTCCTGTGTGATGTTTCTCGCCCGGCGTAAACATCGGGCCTTGTAAATGTCTTCCAGGGAGGGTAGTTGAGTGTTTATGATGCTCTGTGCTGTTTTAATAACTCTCTGTAGTGCCTTCCTTCCAGCCACAGTGCAGCTAGCAAACCACACCGTATGAATGAGAAAATGCTGGTACTGTTGATTGTCTGCTCCTCGACAGGGCCAAGGAGGGCTTATATTAGGAACACTTCTCCATCCATTTCCACCACAGATGGCTGACCTGCTGAGTTTTGCCGGCACTTTGGAGGGGAATGGACAGGCGACGTTTCGGGTCTGGACTCTTCTTTGGACTGAAGGAGCCGGGGGAGGAAGCTGATAAAAAGAGATGGGTTGGGACAGACTTCAGGACTTAATTAGGAAGGGGCAGTCTCCTTAATTTGGAGAAATCGATGTTCATGTAATTGGACTGTAAGCTATAAGGTGTTGTTCCTCCAGTTTGCGTGTTAGCTTAAACTGGGAATGGAGAAGGCCCAGGATAGAAAGATCAGTGTGGGAGTGGGAAGGGGAGTTAAAACAGTTTGCAACCGGGAGATTCAGCAGCCCTTGGCGGACCGAGTGCAAGGGTAGGGTGAAATGCACGCCTCGTCTAGATACAATTAACTGCAGATGGATGCTGGTTTACAAAACAAGACACAATCTCCTGGAGTAACTTGTACCTTTGGAGAGCATGGACAGGCAACATTCTAGGTCAGGTCCCTTTTTCAGACTGCTTGGTGTGGGGGGTGGAGAAAGATGGAAAGGAGAGGGGGAGTGGTCGTCTTGGATTTCCTTCTCTCTACAGATGCAGCCTGACCCACTGAGTTCCTCCACCGCTTTAGAGGGAATGGATAGACGACGTTTTGAGTCAGGACCCTTCTTCAGACTGATTGGTGAGGGTGGGGGGAGGAAGCTGGAAAAGTGATGGTGGCTGGAGAAAGCCTGGCAAGTGATAGGTGGATACAAAATGCTGGAGTAACTCTACGGGACAGGCAGCATCTCCAGAGAGAAGGAATATTTGATGTTTGAGGTTGAGACGCTTCTTCAGAAGTGATACGTTGGTATAGAAAGATAGAAAGATAGAGTAGGCCATTCAGCCCTTCGAGCTTGCACCGCCATTCAATATGATCATAGCTGATCATCCAACTCAGTATCCCGTACCTGCTTTCTCTCCATAACCCCTGATCCCCTTAGGCACAAGGGCCACATCTAACTCCCTCTTAAATACAGCCAATGAACTGGCCTCAACTACCTTCTGTGGCAGATAATTCCAGAGATTCACCACTCTCTGTGTGAAAAAATGTTTTTCTCATCTCAGTTCTAAAAGACTTCCCCCTTATCCTTAAACTGTGACCCCCTTGTTCTGGACTTCCCCAACTATGGGAATAATCTTCCTGCATCTAGCCTGTCCAACACCTTAAGAATTTTGTACGTTTCTGTAAGATCCCCCCTTAATCTTCTAAATTCTAGCGAGTACATGCCGAGTCTATTGAGTCTTTCTTCATATGAAAGTCCTGCCATCCCAGGAATCAGTCTGGTGAACCTTCTCTGTACTCCCTCTATGGCAAGAATGTCTTTCCTCAGATTAGGGGACCAATATTGTACGCAATACTCCAGGTGTGGTCTCACCAAGACCCTGTACAACTGCAGTAGAACCTCCCTGGTCCGATACTCAAATTCTTTTGCTATGAATGCTAACATACATTCACTTTCTTCACTGCCTGCACCTGCACCTCAGGTTCAAGTGCAACCCGTCCTTTTTGTACAGGTCACACCTTCCCCAAAAGAGGTCCCAATGATCCAGAAACTTGAATCCCTGCTCGCTGCGCCAGTCCTTCAGCCACACTTTTATCCTCCACCTCGCTCCATTCCTACTCTCACTGTCGCGTGGCACAGGCAGTAATCCTGAGATTGTTACCTTCACGGCCCTTCTCCTTAACTTCCCTCCAAACTCCCTAAATTCTCCTTTCAGGACCTCTTCTCTTTTTCATCCTATGTCATTGGTACATATATGTACCACAACCTCAGGCTCCTCTCCCTCCCCTTTCAGGATATCTTGGACATGTTCAGACACATCCCAGACCCTGGCACCAGGGAGGCAAACTACCATCTGGTTCTCCTGACTGCATCCACAGAATCGCCTATCTGACCCCCTAACTATAGAGTCCTCTATTACTAATGCCCTCCTCTTCTTTTCTCTACCCTTCTGAGCAACAGGGCTGGTCTCTGTGCTGGAGGCCCAGCCGCTGTCGCCACCACTAAGTCAGCTGTCTCCCCCAACAGTACTCAAACAGGAGTACTTATTGCCAATGTGTACAGCTACTGGGGTACTCTCTAGTCCCTGCCTCTGCCCCTCCTAACTGTGACCCACTTCTCTGCCTCTCATGGTCTTGGAATGACCACTTCTCTGCAACTCCTCTCTATTACCTCCTCGCTCACCCTGACCAGACAGAGGTCATCGAGCTGCTGCTCCAGGTTCCTAATACGGTCCCTTAGGAGCCGCATCTTGATGCACTTGGCGCAGATGTGGACGTCTGGAAGACTATCAGACTCCATGACCTCCCACATCTGACATCCAGAACAGTAAACTGCCCAGGCACTCATACTTCCCCCTTACTCTGGATACAATACAAAGTGCTGGAAGAAATCAGCAGGGATTTGTCTCCCAATCAGCTGCTTCCTCTAGTCCGCTTCCACCAATCAGCAACTTCCTCAAGCCCAATTGATTTGAAATGCAAATGGAACGTTACAGATTTGGAACATCACAGATTTGGGTTCCTCCCACAACAACGGCTCCTGGGCCTCGGTTCAAGGTGAAGGGGAAAACATTTAATAGGAATCTGAGGGGTAACTTCTCCACACAGAGGGTGTGTGGAACATGCTATTAGAGTAGGTAGTTGAGGCCGCAACTATCCCAACATTTAAGAAACAGTTATAGACAGGTACATAGATATGCCAAGTTTGGAGGGATATGGACCAAACGCTGGCAGGTGAGACTGGTGTAGGCGGGACATGTTGGTCAGTGTGGGCAAGTTGGGCCGAAGGTCATGTTTCCACTCTGTATCACTCTGTGACACAAAGTGCTGGAGTAACTCAATGGGTCAGACAGCATCTGTGGAGAACATGGATAGGTGACATTGCACAGAGTGCTGGAGTAACTCAGCGGGTCAGGCAGCATCGGTGGAGAACATGGATAGGTGACATTTCACACAGTGCTGGAGTAACGGCGGTCAGGCTGCATCTGTGGAGAACATGGATAGGTGGCGTTTCACAGAGTGCTGGAGTAACTTGGTGGGTCAGGCAACATCTGTGGAGAACATGGATAAGTATGAGGGGGTATCTTATAGAAACATATAAAATTATAAAAGGACTGGACAAGTGAGATGCAGGAAAAATGTTCCCAATGTCAGGCGAGTCCAGAACCAGGGGCCACAGTCTTAGAATAAGGGGAAGGTCATTTAGGACTGAGGTGAGAAAAAAAACTTTCACCCAGAGAGTTGTGAATTTATGGAATTCCCTGCCGCAGAGGGCAGTGGAAGCCAAGTCACTGGATGGATTTAAGAGAGAGTTCGATAGAGCTTTTGGGGCTAGTGGACTCAAGGGATATGGGGAGAAGGCAGGCACGGATTATTGATAGCGGATGATCAGCCATGATCATATTGAATGACGGTGCTGGCTCGAAGGGCCGAATGGCCTCCTCTGAACCTATTTTCTATGTTTCCAAGTGGCAAAGGGGGATGAGGACGGTGGGAATGAGAAGGGAGGGGTGAAGGGTGGGGGGGGGGGGAGAGACATGGGAGAAGTGGCGAGCATCTGGGCATCCCGTCGAGTCGCCCGTCCACAAACCAGCGCCCTGATGTCTCCCCCAATCCGAGGGGGGCCGCCGGTGTTTGTCGCTGAGTCACCTGGGTGGGCGACATACTTCACGGGAAGAAGGTCAGATTGCTGCAGTAACTCAGCAGGTCGGGCACCGTCTGTGGGGAACGTGGACAGGAAGGGGAGGGGGTGGGGAGAGGACGTGGGGCCGAGCGGCGGCGGCGGCTGTTCCCACCTGAGCTCCTGTCGCTGAGCGTCATCGTCCCGTCGGCCGCGCGCACCAGGGCTGCAGTCGGACCCACCTCACGTGACCGCCGGCCAATAGGAGCAGGTTCCGCCCCCCCCGGCCCTGACGTCACAAAGGACCAGGCACCGCCCCGTCCTTGCGTCCGACCAATGAGAGCCGCGTCCCCGCCGCAGGTGACCATCTCCCTGCCTCTCTCCCCCAAGTTTGAATCCAAACGGTTTCTGTAACCGACTCCTCGCGCCTAGCGCCTCCCGCCCTTTAGACGCTGTCTCCAAGGGGACTCGCGTCCAATCAGCCGCTGTCGTCAAAGGGATTGCGTCCAATCACCAACCAGCTTCCCTTAAAGTCCGCGCCGGTCTAATTTCCGGCCAATCACCCGCTGTCTCCAAGGGCGTCGCGTCCAATCACCAATCAGATTTTCTTCAAATTCCTGTCTAATCGACAAATCGGTCCAGTTCCAGGAGCGAAGGGGAATGGAAGGAAAGGAAAGGAAAGGAAATGAAATGAAATGAAATGAAATGAGATGAGGAGTTGGGATGAAAGGGGGAAGGGAGTGGAGGAAAATAGAGAGTCTGGATATTTTCAAGAGAGAGCTAGATAGTAGCAATGTTACAAAATTTTGAGATTTTAAAAATCAAGTCTGCAATTTATCCCATCAGATAAAGCATAAAAAGAAGTTTAATTTGACACCTAATTCACTTTCATATCTTCAGTATTAAGAAAGTTATGACCATTTTCATACTCAGAAATTAGCATCTTGTTCCCCATTGCCTTTCAATTGACTTAACTCAAAAGCTGTGATCTGGAACAGTTAAAAGCCCATAACTTTCTTAAAAATTAAGAGAACTCAATGAAATTTTCAGTTATTATAGATTGAAGCATTCTGAAACAAATATGAAACAATCTTACTTGGATGACCTGAAATTAAAGCATATAATTAGTTAGTTATCTAATTGTAGCTAATTACAAAATTCAATGAGTAGATCTAAACATCTATCCATTTCTTAACAAAAGATAAACTTTTTTTACATTGCCTAAGTGTCCAAATAACATTCACACAACAATCCACAATATAACATAATTTTTAAATCTCATATTCATGAATTTCTAGGCCAAATGGAAGGAATTTAGTGTTTAATGCCTGTAAATTAATGGCCATTTAAATCAACTAGCGAGTGGGTTTTAGTGGAATGCGGTGGATCAGAATGTTGCGGTTTGCGGTGAAGTCGGGAGGAAAAATACTGTTGGTGCATACATTTTTTTGGACCCCATTTCGCAAACATGAAAATGTGATTAAAGCCTCCATAAAAACCAACTTTTAATATAAAAATAAACTGTGTGCCTTTTTTTCTTCCCTACGCAAAATCCTTCCCGTTGTCGGCACTCACGGCTTTTGAAGGTGATTTTTAAATTACTCTAGTTAATAAATAATCTAGCGTAATTTAAAAATACCTTCATGAATGAAATGTCGGAGCGATTTTTCTTCCGCAACAAAATCGCCCGACATGGATCGATTTTCCCAGTCTGCAGAAAAACGGCACTTTAAACCCGTCCCCCTCTGAAAGGCGCCAAAGTCACGCACACGGGGAGCGGCAGAACTGCAGCGCTGCTCAAGGTAAGTTTTGTAACATACCTATAGATAGGACTCTTAAAGATAGTGGAGTCAGGGGATATGGGGAGAAGGCAGGAACGGGAACTGATGGGGGATGATCAGCCATGATCACATTGAATGGTGGTGCTGGCTTGAAGGTATGAATGGCCAACTCCTGCTACCCAGGACCGTCCACCTGGAGATCGCCAGTGGTAAGTTAAATCAGTTACAGTATCAATTATGGGAGGAGGGGAGGGAGTATCAAATATCAATTTAGTGGAGTTTCCGTGCTGTATCTCCAAATTAGACCAGTGTGACAATGGGTGATTGCTGGTCGGCGCGGGCTTGGTGGGCCGAAGGGCCTGTTTACACACTGTACCTCTGAAGTAAATTAACAAAAATAGATCAAGGGCCATATTTTGGGGCCTGTTTCAAGATGGGCGACTTTTGCCTCCTGTTTCCAGGGTGAGAAAGTGGCTGTTTCCGCCCTGTATCAGCGAAAAATCACAATTCTCGCCATATTCTACCGTCTTCCCTTGATGATCTTGATCTTCTCCGGAATTGTGGTAGCATTTCGGATCAGAGTGAGTGATTGGAGAGAGACAGGGAAGAGAGAGAGGGGGGGAGTGAGAGAGAGAGGGGAGAGAGGGAGAGAGAGGGAGAAGGGAGTGGGGAGAGAGGGAGGGGGGGAGAGAGAGGGGGGTAAAGAGAGGGGGGAAGACAGAGAGGGATAGAACTTAGGCAAAAGCCCACAACACAGACCCAGAGTCTGTAACACAGGCCTGGGGCCCACAAAAGAGGCTTGGAAGCCCAGAACCTCGGCCTGGAGCATATAACACAAGCTCAGTGTCTACCACACAACTGCGAGGCCTACAAAACACAGGATTGGCGGCCCAGAACATAGGCCAGAATGTAGTCCAAAGCCCACAACCAGGCTCGGAGCCTTTAACATGGCACCATAGCCTACAACACAGGCTCTGCGGCCCAGATCTTAGGCCAAAGCCCAGAACTTGGGCCAAAGCATAAAACACAGGACTGGAGCCTATAATACCACCCTGTGGCTTACAAAACACAGGCTCATGGTGCCAGAACTTAGGCCAAAGCCCAGAACTTAGACCCGGAGACTATAGACCCAGGCCCAGAGCCTATAATACAGCCCTTCTTCTTGCGAATGAAACATAAATAAACCAAAGGAAGAGTTAGATCTCAAGCTGGGTGTTGGCTCTGCATCAATGTCTGTGTACCAAGTCTGTTGAGCTTCACCCATGCTCCTCTGGGGAGGTCAGACCATGGACAGCTTTTATCTGGTGAAGAGATGTAGATGTGTAATGGAGATGAGGTCGCCTTCCACGCCTGTGACCACTTGGTGGCTATCCAATGTCATTTTGTCTCAGTTGGCTGGATGGATGCCAGACTAAAACATAGGCCCACACCTTAAAACACAGGCACAGAGGCTACAACACAGGCCCTGAGCCTCAAACACAGACCTAGCGCCCATGACACAGGCCTAGAGCCCATAACACAGGCCTGAAGCCTATAACACAGGCCTCAGGGCTGCCAACTCTCACGCATTGAGCGTGAGACTAACACATTTGAGGAAATTCTCACGCTGATGACAGAAGTTCTCATGCTCAAAACAATATTTAAAAAAATATATGAATAAATAAAGCCGCACTCCTCCACACTCACCAATGAGAATAGTTTTTTGTCGGCGGGTTCCCCGTAAAGAACGAACAATTTAATAGGCTTAAGCCCATCGCACACAATTAAAAATGGCGATGTAGACAAAAATGCTGGAGAAACTCAGCGGGTGAGGCAGTGTCTATGTGTGAGTTTGACCCTTGTTCAGACTCAAGCATTTCTCCAGCATTCTTGTCTACCGCTCTATAGACGTTGCCTCACCCGCATTCACATTCTCGTGCAGATGGTGTGAGAGGTGAGACACGGCGGTGGTCCCAGCACCGTCCCAGCAGCAACACCCCACCCTCCAGGCACCGCTCACACCTCCCACCCTCACCTGCGGCGGCTCCGTGGGCGTCGGCCGCTCAGTCCACACCGCATGGAGTTGCCAGGAGCGAACCGGGTGAGTGGGGGCGTCGGTGCCGCGGGGATGAATCTCGGGCTATAGCTCCGCTCCGATGCCCGACCCCCGGGTCTCTGTTCTTCACCTCTCCCGGACCCCCCGGCCACTGTCCATCACCTCCCCCGGGCCACTGTCCCTCACCTCACCCGGACCCCCGGGTCACTGACCCTCACTTCCCCCGGACCACAGCTGGACACAGAGCACCTGGGCCGGCCCGCATTCCCGGGGAGGGGGAGGGGGGGGGGGAGAGGGAAATGCTCCCTGGACATCGCCAAGTCTTCGCTCACTCCGGGTGTTGTCGCCGCTTCACTGACACACACTCTCACACACAGCCTAATACACACTCTCACATACAACCTAACACACACCTTAACACACACACAAGGTTTAAAGGGATATGGGCCAAATGCGGATAAATGGGACTTGTTTAGATGGGGCATCTTGATCTGCATGGACAAGTTGGGATGAGGGGCCTGTTTCCATGCTGTAAGACTGTGACACATTGTAGAAAGGGTGCAATTGCTCTGGAGAGGATCCAGGAGCAATTTGTGTACATTTTGGCGGGGCTGGAATTATTTTTACACTTTTGGTATTGTATTCTCTGTAGCAACGGAGGTGAAGAAAAGACTTAGTAGAGGTGAATAATGTTATGAGAATATGACCTGTTTTGCTTAACAAAGAATGTAAGAAGGAACTGCAGATGGTGTTTTAAACTGAAGATAGACCCTAAATGCTGGAATAACTCAGCAGGACGTGCGGAGAGAAAGAATAGGTGATGTTTCGGGTCGAGACCTTCAGACTGAAGAGGTTGAAAACCAGCCATAAAACACAATGACTAGAGATTGTGTCATCCAACTAAGGGCAGAAATTATAATCATGTGTTCATCTTTATTGACGTGACACCATAATAAATATATTACAGAAAAAATAATTTAATGGTGTGGCACGGTGGCGCAGCAGTAGAGTTCCTGTCTTGCAACACCACAGACGCAGATTTGATCCTGACTACGGGTGCTGTCTGTCCAGTATTTGTACATTTCTTTATGACCACACGGTTTTCTCTGGATATTCCGGTTTCTCCCACATCCGAAAGAAGTGCAGGTTTATAGGTTAATTGGCTTCTGTAGATTGTTCGTGGCGTGTAGGATACAACTGGTGTAAGGTAGATTATTAGTCGGTGTGGACTTAGTGGGCCGAAGGGCCTGTTTCTATACATAAGTTTTACATATCTATCTTAATTTCATTGAACCATATACGGTTGAATATGTGACATTATTTTCGTCTTGTTTCTATAGTCAAAGCGTAAGGTTGATTGATTTATTTGTGCAGAACAGTGATGGAAGTCCAACTCCTCTTGCCTTATTTCTAGGTTTTTGTTTCTCTATATATATGCATAACAGGATGAATTATAATCTGATTTCCATACACAAATATACTGAGGTCATTCATGTGCTGCACCTGTTGATGAGAGCCTGGCTCTACTGTGGAATGGAGTTAGGAATGTAATTTAGCCTAACCTTATTCACACCTAATCCAATTTGAAGCATAAATGTTGCATTCAAGTGTAAGTTAAAAGACTCGCAACAGTATACACCAGATTGCCCAATTTCAAGCTGAAAAATGCAAAAGCTCCCTATCAAACCCCTCCCCCCCCCCCTCCCCCCCCCCCCGCTCGGTCATTACGTCCCCCTTGAAATTCCTCACTCTCAACTCCCACCCAATGTTGGCAGCCCTGCAGGCCTGGAGCCTATGACACAAGCCTGGAGCCTAGGACACAAGTCTGGGACCTACACAAGACGGGCTCTGAAGTTTCAGAACTTAAGTGAAAGCCCAAAACACAGGCCTCAGGCCTAAATGACAGGACCTGAGCCCACAACACAGGACCTGGGCCTATGAAACAGGCCTGAGGCCTACGAAAAACGGGCACGGAACCCCAGAAATTGGGAAAAAGCCCAGAACACAGGCCGGGGGCCTAAAACATAGGCCGGACGCCAATGTACAAAGCCTCTGAACCGAAGAGCAACAGATATAATATATTTGTGTGTTTATGCTTGGAACTAAATCTTTTAGAGTTCAACTTTTTGGGCGCCGGTCGTGCTGGCTGGCAGAAGGGCGGCTTAGCGCTTTGCCCGGATGCTTGGCACCCCCAGGTCGGTGTGGAGCCCCCACTTCTCCCCTGCCCTCGTTCCCCCCTCATCCCATCCCTTCTCCCCCTCCTCTCACCTCCACTGTCCACATGCCCCTTCCCCACTTGCTTCCTCACCATCTCTCCCCCTATCACCCTCACACCTTCATCTCACTCCCCCCTTCTCACCTCCACCTACCCTCCCCCCCCCCCCCCCTTCAAGCACTAATAATGTTCACGTGTTAGTAATGTCTTGTTTGCCAGCTTGTTGACCTCTGTGTTCCCCTCCTGCAGGGTTTAGGAGCCGTTGGTGTGGACGGAGAGGCGGGGACGTGAGCGGCCATTGAGGGCAGCCAGGGCGCCAGTGAGCCCCCCCATCTGCTCGGTGTGCGGACTGAGCTTCGAGGGGCTGTGATTCGATGGAGGACCACATGACGGGGCACAACAAGGAGAAGCGTTATGTGTGCGACGTGTGTGGCAAGGCCTGCCGGAGCCCGAGCCATCCACAAGCCCGATGGCTGCTCCACATGCGGCAAGAGCTTTTCCCGGTTGTCAAGGCTGCGGGAGCACCAGTGGGTGCACAGCAGTGAGCGGCCCTTCAACTGCTCCGACTGCGGCAAAGGCTTCAAGTCCTCCAAGCACCTGAAGGTACACAGGCGCCTACACACTGGGGAGCGGCCGTACACCTGCAGCGATGGCGACAAGTGCTTCAACCAGCCCCAAAGCCGGCTGGTGCACCAGCGCTCCCACACCGGCGAGCGTCTCTACACCTGTGCCCAGTGCGGCAAAGGCTTCACCCACTCCAACAGCCTGCTGGAGCACCAGAGTACCCACACCGGTGAGTGTCCCTACACCTGTGCCCAGTGCGGCAAGCGTTTCACCCGCTCCTCCAGGTCGCTGTCCCACCAGCAGGTGCATGCCGGCAACCGTCCCATCCCCAGCCCGGTGTTTGGAGAGCACTTTGCCATGACATCCCAGCGCATGCACACCAGTGGTCAGCCCTATGACTGCCCGTACTGTGGTGAGGCGTTTGACAGCTCGCGGGGGTTGCGGCAGCACCAGCGGGCCCACGACGGCAAGCAGCTGCTCCTACTGTGACAAGAGAGCATGGGGGCTGCCGGAGCATCAGAGGTACACACCAGAGAGAGACCCTTTGTGTGCGCTGAGTGTGGCAAGGGTTTCACCCGCATGTCCAGCCTGTGGTAGTACTGGCGTACCCACAGCGGTGAGCATCCCTTCCCCTGCCTGTCCTGTGGTAAGGGCTTCACCCGCTTTGATCACCTGCTGGAGCACCGGCGAGTCCACAGTCTCTTTGGTCTTGACCCAAAATGTCACCCAGTCCTTCTCTCCAGAGATGCTGCCTGTCCCTCTGAGTTACTCCAGCATTTTGTGTCCTTGTGGCCAGCATCTGCAGTTCCATGTTTTTAAACCATTCTGGTTAACTATATCTGCATCTTCCCCAAGGCCTCCACATCAGTCCTGTAAAGGAGTGACCGGAATTGTATGCAATACTCCAAATGCTACCTGACCAATTTCCCTTAAAGCTGCACATATACATTCATCTCTCCTTATCTCACATCCTTTTATCTCCTCATTTTCTCTCGCCTCTGTCACTTCACTCATCTGCCGATCACCCCATCCTGTTAACATAGCGTCAGTCTGAAGAAGAGTCCTGGCCCGAAATGTTACCTATCCATGTTCTCCACAGATGCTGCCTGACACATGCCGCCTAAATGGCATCAAGTTGGGAATAGGGGAAGTACAACGGGATCTGGGGGTCTTTGTACATCAGTCTATGAAAGTAAGCATGCAGGTACAGCAGGCAGTGAAGAAAGCAAATGGCATGTTGGCCTTTATAACAAGAGGAGTCGAATATAGGAGCAAAGAGGTCCTTCTGCAGTTGTACAGAGCCCTAGTGAGACCACACCTGGAGTATTGTGTGCAGTTTTGGTCCCCTACTTTGAGGAAGGACATTATTGCTATTGAGGGAGTGCAGCATAGGTTTACAAGGTGTTTACTGCCTCCCAGTAAATGGAGCTCAGGGCCTGGCAGACATTGACGCAGAGCCAAAAACCTGGCTGCTCAACACCCGGCTTGAGATCCAACTATTTCTTTAGTTTATTTATGTTTCATTCACAAGAAGAAGGGCTTTATTGTAGGCTCTGGGTCTGTGCTATAGTCTCTGGGTCTAAGTTCTGTGCTTTGGCCTAAGTTCTGGTGCCACGGGCATGTGTTTTGTAGGCCACGGGGCTCTATTATAGGCTCCAGGCCTGTGTTTTATGCCTTGGCCTAAATTCTGCTCTTTGGCCTAAGCTCTGGGCCTCATAGCCTGTGTTGTAGGCCTCGGGGCTGTGTTAAAGGCTCTGGGTCTGATTGTGGGCTTTGGTCTATGTTCTGGGCCTCCAATCCTGTGTTTTGTAAGCCTCACGGTTGTGTTGTAGGCACCGAGCCTGTGTTATAGGCTCCAGGCCTAGGTTCTGCACTGCCGAGCCTGTGTTGTGGTCCCCAGAACTGTTTTATAGATTCCAGGCCTATGTTGTGGGCTTTGGCCTAAGTTCTATCCCCCTCTCTCTCTCCTCACTCTCTCTCTTCCCCTTCTCTCTCTCCCCCTCTCTCTCCCCCCCCCCCCCCCTCTCCCTCACCCCTCTGTCTACATCCATTTTCTCACCCTGGAAACGGGAGACAAAAGTCGGCCATCTTGAAACAGGCCACAAAATATCGCCCTCGCTCTTTTTCTGTTTTTGTACTTCAGAGATACAGTGCGGAACCAGGCCCTTCGCCCACCGAGCCCGCGCTGACCAGCGATCGCCCGTTCACACACCGGTTTAGTTTAGAGATACAGCACGGAAACGGGACCCTTCGGCCATCCAAGTCTGCGCCGACCAGCGATTGCCCATTCGCACATTAATTTAGTTTACAGATACAGCTTGGAAACTCAACTAAATAAATATTAGTTAATCCCTCCTCTCTTTCCCTAAATGCTACCTTAAATGAATAACTTAACACTGGTGATCTCCAGGTGGACGGTCCTCTTGAGGCACCTTCCCGGGAGAGAGATGTAGACAATAGGTGCAGGAGCAGGCCATTCGGCCCCGCGAGCCAACACCGCCATTCAATGTGATCATGGCTGATCATCCCCAATCAGTACCCCGTTCCTGCCTTCTCCGCATATCCCCTGACTCTGCTATCTTTGAGAGCTCTCTCATGAAAGTATCCAGAGAACCGGCCTCCACCACCCTCTGAAACTGAGAATTCCACAGATTCACATCTCTCTGGGTCAAAAAGTGTTTCCTCATCTCCGTTCTAAATGGCCTACCCCTTATTCTTAAACTATGGCCCCTGGTTCTGGACTCCCCCAACATACATCGGGAACATGTTTCCTGCCTCTAGCATGTCCAAATCCTTAATAATCTTATGTTTCAATAAGATCCTTCTAAACTCCAGTGTAGACAAGCCCAGTCACTACATTGTCTCAGCATATGACAGTCCCGCCATTCCATAAATTAACCTGGTGAACCTACGCTGCACTCCCTAAATAGCAAGAATGTCCCTCCTCAAATTAGGCCAAAACTGCACACAATACTCCAGGTGTGGTCTCACTAGGGCTCTGTACAACTGCAGAAGGACCTCTTTGCTCCTATACTCAACTCCTCTTGTACCTGCATGCTTACTTTCATTGATTCCTCTTTCCTCCCATCCCCTTCCCTCTGCTCTCCTCCCTTCCCCACCACTCGTGGAAGTAGACCGATTTGTCCATTGGACAGGAATTTGATGGGAATGTGATTGGTGATTGGACGCGACACCCTTGGAGACAGAGGGTGATTGGCTGGAAATAAGAATGGCACGGATTTTAAGGGGAGCTGGTCGGCGATTGAACGCAATCACCTTGGAGACAGCGGCTGATTGGACGCCGAGTGACTGCATTATGTGATTGGACAACAAGTCCCCTTGGAGACAGCATCTGATTGGCCACGTAATTAGCGGGAGGAGAGAGGGAGAGAGTGTGTGAATGAATGTATGTATCTTTCACATGGGGTAGAGTGCTGACATGGACAGAGAAGTGGTTGGCAGACAAGAAACAAAGAGTGGGGATTAACGTGTCCCTTTCAGAATGACAGGCAGCGACTAGTGGGGTACCGCAAGGCTCGGTGCTGGGACCACAGGCATTTACAATATACATCAATGATTTGGTTGAAGGGATTCAAAGTAACATTAGCAAATTTGCAGATGACACAAAGCTGGGTGGCAGTGTGAACTGTGAGGAGGATGCTATGAGAATGCAGGGAGACTTGGACAGGTTGGGGGAGTGGGCAGATCCATGGCAGATGACGTTTTATGCAGATAAATGTGAGGTAAAATAGGATAAACGCAATAGCCGGGGGGAAGAGTGGCAGGGGAAGAGGGCCCACAACTTGCAGGCGTGTCTAGAGAGGGAGAGGGAGGGGAGACCGAGAGAGAGGGCAGAGAGAAAGGGGGCAGAGACAGAGAAAGAAGGGGGGGGGGGAGGGGAGTCGTTAGCATATTGTTTTTTTTCGAGAACAAGTGACAACATACTAACAAATAAATAAGCACACACACACATCCAAGATCAGAGTTTTATAATTATGGAGATAGATAGATACATGTATAGAAGAAACCTTATCAAGTTCAAATTTATTGTCACATGTGCCAATTAAGGTACAGTTATATTCGAGTTACCATACAGCCATACTAAGTAAAAAGCAACAAGACACACAGCCACATAAAATAACAATTAACAGAAACATCCACCACAGCGGAATCCACATTCCTCACTGCGATGGAAGGTAATAAAGTTCACTCATCATCCTCGTTTGTTCACCCGTGTTCGGGCCTGTTGAACCCTCCCCAATCGGTGCTTCCGATGTCTGAAGCCCTCACCAATAGCCGGGGGGAAGAGTGGCAGGGGAAGAGGGCCCACAACTTGCAGGCGTGTCTAGAGAGGGAGAGGGAGGGGAGACCGAGAGAGAGGGCAGAGAGAAAGGGGGCAGAGACAGAGAAAGAAGGGGGGGGGGGGAGGGGAGTCGTTAGCATATTGTTTTTTTTCGAGAACAAGTGACAACATACTAACAAATAAATAAGCACACACACACATCCAAGATCAGAGTTTTATAATTATGGAGATAGATAGATACATGTATAGAAGAAACCTTATCAAGTTCAAATTTATTGTCACATGTGCCAATTAAGGTACAGTTATATTCGAGTTACCATACAGCCATACTAAGTAAAAAGCAACAAGACACACAGCCACATAAAATAACAATTAACAGAAACATCCACCACAGCGGAATCCACATTCCTCACTGCGATGGAAGGTAATAAAGTTCACTCATCATCCTCGTTTGTTCACCCGTGTTCGGGCCTGTTGAACCCTCCCCAATCGGTGCTTCCGATGTCTGAAGCCCTCACATCGGGAAGGATTGGAACACTCCGGGGCAAGGAGCTCCCGACGCCAAAGTTGATTTGAAGTATTCAACGTTCCTGTCATTGGCTATAAGCTATGAGGTGCTGTCCCTCCACCTCACTCTGGCAATGGAAAAGGCCCGGGACAGAACGACAAGTGTGGGAATGGGAAGGGGAGTTAAAATGGTTGGCAACCGGGAGATCCAGCAGGCCTTGGTGGACTGAGCGCAAGTGTACGGTGAAATGCACGCCTAGTCTAGATATAAGGAACAGCAGATGATGGTTTACAAAAAGAGACACAATCTCCTGGAGTAACTTTCACCTCTGGAGAGCATGGACAGGCAACATTCTAGGTCAGGACCCTTCTTCAGACTGCTTGGTGTGGGGGGTGGAGAAAGTTGGAAAGGAGAGTTGAGAGTGGTCGCCTTAGATTACCTTCCCTCTACAGATGCGGCCTGACCCACTAAGTTCCTCCACTGCTTTAGGGGGAATGGACAGATGACGCTTTGAGTCGGGACCCTTCTTCAGACTGATTGGAGAGGGTGGGGGGAGGAAGCTGGAAAAGAGAGAGATGGGGGCTGGACAAAGCGGGGCATGTGGTAGGGGGACACAAAATGCTGGAGTAACACAGCAGGGCAGGTAGCATCCCTAGAGAGAAGGAATGGGTGAGACCCTTCTTCAGAAGTGATAGGTGGATATAGATGAGGGAGACACAAGGAACTGCAGATGCTGGAATCTTACATAGAACACAATTTAGTTAGATGCACAGAATCTCTTGCCCAGAGTGAGGGAATCGAGGACCAGAGGACATGGGTTCAAGGTGAAGGGATAAAGATTTATTAGGAAACAGAAAAAAATGGGTGTATGGAACAAGCTCCCAGAGGAGGTAGTTGAGGCTGGGACTATACCAATGTTTAAGGAACAGTTATAGACAGGTACATGGATAAGACAAGTTTGGAGAAAAATGGACCAAATGCAGGCAGGTGGGAGTTGTGTAGCTGGGACATGTTGGTTGGTGTGGGCAAGTTGGGCCGAAGGTCCTGTTTCCACACTGTTTCACTCTATGACTCTAACACAAAGTGCTGCAGTAACTCAGCAGGTCAGGCAGCATCTGTGGAGAACATGGATAGGTGACGTTTCACAGAATGCTGGAGTAACTCAACGAGTCAGACAGCATCTGTGGAGAACATGGAGTGGTGACATTTCACAGAGTGCTGGAGTAACTCGGCGGGTCAGACAGCATCTGTGGAGAACATGGATAGGTGACATTTTGGGTCAGGACCCTTCTTCAAACTGACACTTTGTTGACAGATGAGGGGGTGATCAGCATATGAGTGAAGTGACAGAGGCGTGATAAAATAAGAAGATAAAAGGATGTGAGATAAGGAGAGAGGTATGTACAGTGGCTTGTAAAATTGTTCATACCCATTGAACTTTTCCACAGTTTATCACGTTACAACCACAAACGTAAATTTATTTTATTGGGATTTTGTGTGATAGACCAACACAAAGTGGCGCATAATTGTGAAGTGGAAGGAAAATGATACTTGGTTTTCAATTTTTTTTACAAATAAAAAACTGAAAAGTGTGGCGTGCAAAAGTATTCAGTCCCCCTTACTCTGATACTCCTAAATAAAATCCAGTGCAACCAATTGCCTTCAGAAGTCACTTAATTAGTAAATAAAGTCCACTTGTGTATAATCTAATCTCAGTATAAATACAGCTGTTCTGTGAAGGCCTCAGAGATTTGTTAGAGAACATTAGTGAACAAACAGCATCATGAAGCCTAAGGAACACACCAGACAGGTCAGGGATAAAGTTGTGGAGAAGTTTAAAGCAGGGTTAGGTTATAAAATAATATCTCAAGCTTTGAACATCTCACAGAGCACTGTTCAATCCATCATCCGAAAATGGAAAGAGTATGGCACAACTGCAAACTTACCAAGACATGGCCGTCCACCTAAACTGACAGGCCGGGCAAGGAGAGCATTGATCATAGAAGCAGCCAAGAGGCCCATGGTAACTCTGGAGGAGCTGCAGAGATCCATAGCTCTGGTGGGAGAATCTGTCCACAGGACAACTATTAGTCATGCACTCCACAAATCGGGCCTTTATGGAAGAGTGGCAAGAAGAGAGACATTGGTCAAACAAAGCCATAAGAAGTCCCATTTGCAGTTTGCCACAAGCCATGTGGGGGACCCAGCAAACATGTGGAGGAAGGTGCTCTGGTCTGATGAGACCAAAATTTAAGTTTTTGGGCTAAATGCAAGACACTATGTGTGGCGGAAAGCTAACACTGCACATCACCCTGAACACACCATCCCCACTGTGAAACATGCTGGTGGCATCATCATGCTGTGGGGATGCTTTTCTTCAGCAGGGACAGGGAAACTGGTCAGAGTTGATGGGAAGATGGATGGAGCCAAATACAGGGCAATCTTGGAAGAAAACCTGTTAGAGTCTGCAAAAGACTTGAGAATGGGGTGGAGGTTCACCTTCCAGCAGGACAACAACCCTAAACATATAGCCAGAGCTACAATGGAATGGTTTAGATCAAAGCATATTCATGTGTTAGAATGGCCCAGTCAAAGTCCAGACCTAAATCAAATTGAGAATCTCTGGCAGGACTTGAAAATTGGTGTTTACAGACGCTCTCCATCCAATCTGACTGAGCTTGAGCTATTTTGCAAAGAAGAATGGGCATAAATTTCAGTCTCCAGATGTGCAAAGCTGGTAGAGACATACCCCAAAATACATGCAGCTGTAATTGCAGCGAAAGGTGGTTCTACAAAGTATTGACTCAGGTGGGATGAATACTTTTGCATGCTACACTTTTCAGGTTTTTATTTGTAATAAAAATTGGAAACCATGTATCATTTTCCTTCCACTTCACAATTATGCACCACTTTGTGTTGGTCTATCACATACAATCCCAATAAAATACATTTACGTTTGTGGTTGTAACGTGACAAAATGTGGAAAAGTTCAAGGGGTATGAATACTTTTGCAAGCCACTGTATATCCATTTCTTTCTCTCTATTTCTCTCTCTCTGTCACTCTCTCTCTAACTCCATCTCTCTCAATTTGCAATTTTTTTTTCAATTAAAAGTAACTTTATTGGCATGATAAAATACATCGTAAAATTGCCAAAGCATGAAACATAACATACATATTTAAAATGCATAAATATAAAAACAAGTATACAGTGCATAGGTAGATATGCCCCTGTACTTGTGTGTATATATATATACTCGCAATACACCTATAGCCCTTTATTGATTGCTGCACGTTCTTGCAGCTGTAATCAGTAATAATAATAATAATAATAATAATAATAATAAGCCTTTATTGCCATTGTACTTAGAAATACAACAAAATTAGGAGAGCTACTCCTGATCAATGCAACCAGAACAAGCCCAAGCAAGACAAAGACACATCCAGCACATTCAATACGTTATTTAACTGCTTGGTGTCATCCGCAAATGTAATAATGGAGTTTGTGGAGTGGATGGGAGTGTAGTCATAAGTGTACAGAGCATAGAGGAGTGGACTCAGCACACTGCCCTGTGGAGAACCAGTGCTGAGAGTGAGGGTGGAGGAGCAGTGGGGGCCCATTTTGACTGTTTGTGGGCGGCTAGTGGGGAAGTCCTTTATCCAGGCACAGGTGAGAGGGGGGAAGTCTAAGTCTGACAGCTTGTTGACTAGTATGTCAGGGATGATTGTATTGAAAGCTGAACTATAGTCAATAAAAATAATCCTTACATGGTTCTTACATGGTGTTCCAGATAGCTCAGTGCAGTGTGGAGGGCAGTGGCCATGGCTCCTCCGTCAAGGGTCAAGGTTTGGAGGGAGGCTGGCTTTGATGTGCTGTGAAATTAATCTTTCAAAGCTTTACATGACGACTAAAGTTAATGCAATTGGTCTGTTGTCATTGAGACTGTTTATGACTGGCTTCTGAGGGACACGGATGATGGTAGCTGACTCCAGACAAGGTGGTATAATGACTTATGTCAGGGAAAGATTGAAGATCTTGGTAAAGCTGGTCTGCACAAGCTTTGAGTACTTTGCCGAGTACACCATCAGGTCCAGCAGCTTTCCTTGGGTTCCCCGACTTGAGCGCACGCCTCATTTGGTGAGGACTGTTCCTGGGGAGTGAGCGAACGGGAGCTGGAGGTCGGTGGGAGCAGCGTGACTACATGGGGCCTCTTTGCCTCAAAGTGAGCAAAGAAATGGTTTAGTTCTACCGCCAGCGAGGCATTAGCGCCGTCAGTCACGGGTGAGTTTCCTTTGTAGTTGGTGATTTGCTGTAATCCTTTCCACACCTGCCGTTTGTTACTGTGTGTGAGATGGTCATCCACTTTTTTCTTGTAGGCTTCCTTTGCAGCTTTGATGCCTTTTCTCAGTTCTGCTCTGCTGCATTCGGCCATGCTGCATTCGGCCCTGTCACCCGATCCAAAGGCAGAGTTGCGGGTTCTCAGGAGTGACTGTACTTCACTAGTCATCCAGGGGTTTTGGTTGGGATAAACCCGGATACGTTTTTCACCAGTGACATTATGGGTGCAGTTCTTTATATAGGACAGCACAGTTTCTGTGTATTCCTGTAAGTCCTGTTGTTCAAATATATTCCATGCTTACGTGTAAAGCAATCCTGCAGCTGAGAGAGTGCACCCTTAGGCCAGGTTTTTATGATCTTCATGTTCCTCCTGAGGGAAGTATATGCTGGGATGAGGAGCAGTGAGAGACGATCTGACAGGGCCAAACGTGGGAGAGGTACTGCTCTATATGCATGCTTTATGTTGGAGTAGATGTGGTCCAGTGTGGGACACTGTACGTGGCTACAACAGAATAGCAAGTTTAGCAAGTCAATATTAATTTCTTAGTATCAGTCAATTAGTGTGTGCGTGCATGTGTGCATGTTGCTCATTCACCGTCTATCAGGTTATGGCATGCTGTTGCATATTGTGCACCAAGATGTGCCGTATTTCCTTCACCAAGGATTATTCTTGGTTTTGATATATCATCTAGTTCTATAACATCTGGGTTTGCCAGACTGAGTTTGTCAAAGTATGTTTTCCTTGTTTTGCCATTTTCTTTGCATTTTAGGAGGAAGTGCACCTCTGTTTCAACCTCATCTGTCAAACATCAACAATGACATCAACAAACCTGTGGTCAACACTGGAGAAGCTGCTGCATGTAAATATGCTGCAGAGCTGTGAGAGACGAGGAAGGCAGGGGGAGGGGGGCGAGAGAGACAAGTGGGGAGGGGAGAGATGGGAGGGTGGAGAGACGGATGGAGGGTGGGGACGGGGGGGAGAGAGGAGTGTGAGAGATCAGGTGAGCGAATGAGGAGTGGTGAGAGGGGAAGGGAAGAGATGGTGGGGTGGCAGAGAGGAGTGGGGGTGATGGAGGGTTGGGGAGAGATGGGGATCTGACAAGACAGAGGGGTGGGGGAGATGGGAGGGGACAGCGGGAGGCAAGAGGGACGGGAGGGGGAGAGACAGAGGGTGGGGTGAGAGAGAGGGGTGGGGGGGGTAAGAGACAGAAGGTGGGGGTGAGAGATAAGGGTGGGGGGGCAGCACCCTCCCATCTCAACAAATCTGTTACAATTCATGTTAAAACCCACCGCCTATTCAAGTTCCCTTTGCCAAAGAATGGCGATGGAAACACTTCACTACTTGTGCAAGTTGGTGAATATTCTGTATTTATATATTTCAGATTTTTATTACCTCAATAAAGTATTTTTGAGATAAAATAAAGCTGCAAACTGAAGCGGAGAGTGAGTCGTCGAAGGAGGTGAGGCAATATGTGTCGGGGGGGGGTGGTGGAGGGGGAGGACTAGAGAGGGGGAGTGAGTGAGGGAACTCTGGCAGTAGAGGGAGTGGAGAGATGAGGGCTAGAATGGGGGGAAGGAGGAAACAAGGGAGGTGGGCTAGAGAGGAGGGGGGGTGTGAAGGGATGAAGGGAGCAGGGGATGAGGGTACGCAGTTCAGAGTAGAGGGATTGAACAAGCGTGGGGTGGAGGGAGGGAGGGACGAGGAGAGTGGAGGAACAGGAGGAGGGAGGAGTGAGGGAAGGAACTGGTGGAAGGGAGTGAGGGGATTGTGGAGCAAAGAGGTCCTTCTACAGTTGTACAGAGCCCTAGTGAGACCACGCCTGGAGTATTGTGTGCAGTTTTGGTCCCCTAATTTGAGGAAGGACATTCTTGCTATTGAGGGAGTGCAGCATAGGTTTACAAGGTTAATTCCCGGGATGGCGGGACTGTCGTATGCTGAGAGAATGGAGCGGCTGGGCTTGTACCCTCTGGAGTTTAGAAGGATGAGAAGGGATCTTATTGAAACATATAAGATTGTTGAGGGTTTGGACACGCTAGAGGCAGGAAACATGTTCCTGATGTTGGGGGAGTCCAGAACCAGGGGCCACAGTTTAAGAATAAGGGGTAAGCCATTTAGAACGGAGGTGAGGAAATACTTTTTCTCACAGAGAGTTGGATATCTGTGGAATTCTCTGCCTCAGAGGGCGGTTGTCTGGATACTTTAAAGAGAGAGCTAGATAGGGATCTTAAAGATAGCGGTCAGGGGATAAGGGGAGAAGGCAGAAACAGGGTACTGATTGGGGATGGTCAGCCATGATCACATTGAATGGCGGTGGTGGCTCGAAGGGCCGAATGGAGATCGCCAGTGGTAAGTTAATCCGTTAGGGTATCAATTAGGGAAGGAGAGGGGGGGAGTATCAAATATTAATTTAGTTGAGTTTCCACACTGTATCTCCAAATTAAACTAGTGTGTGAACAGGCGATAGCTGGTCGGTGCGGACCCGGTGGGCCAAAGGGCCTGTTTCCGTGCTGTATCTCTGAACTAAACTAGTGTGTGAACAGGCGATCGCTGGTCCGCGCGCACTCGCTGGGCCAAAGGGTTTGTTTCTGCGCCGTATCTCTGAGGTAAAAAAACAGAAAAAGAGCTAGAGTGATATTTTGGGGTGAGAAAATGGCCGTTTCCGCCCCACATCCTCGAAAAATCGCCATTCTCGGCTTATTCTGCGGTCTTAATACAAGAGAGAGTGGGGAGAGAGAGGGGGGGGGGGGGGGGAAGAGGGAGGGGGAGAGAAAGAGAGAGAGGGGGATAGAACTTAGCCAAAGCACACAACACAGGCCTGGAATCCACAGCACAGACTCGGAAGCCTAGAACCTAGGCTTGGAGCTTATAACACAGGCTCGGTGCCCACAACACAACCATGTGGCCCACAAAACATAGGATTGGAGGCCCAGAACGTAGGCCCGAATGAAGGCCAAAGCCTACAACCAGGCCCGGAGCCTTCAACACAGCCCAAAGCCTACAACACAGGCTCTGAGGCCCAGAGCTTAGGCCAAAGCCCAGAACCTGGGCCAAAGCATAAAACACAGGCCTGAAGCCTATAATACAGCCCCGTGGCCTACAAAACACAGGCTTGTGGCACCAGAACTTAGGCAAAAGCCCAGAACATAGACCCCGAGACTATAACACAGGCCCAGAGCCAATAATAAAGCTCTTCTTGCGAATGAAACATAAATAAACCTAGGGAATAGTTGGATCTCAAGCCAAGTGTTGAGCATCCAGGTTGTCTCTGCGTCAATGTCTGCCAGGCCCTGAGCTCCATTTGTTTAAAAAGGAACTGCAGATGCTGGAAAATCGAAGGTAGACAAAAGTGCTGGAGAATCTCAGTGGGTGCAGTAGCATCTATGGAGTGAAGGAAATAGGCAACGTTTCAGGGTGAAACCCTTCTTCAGACTGAAAAGATGTAGCTGTGTAATGCAGATGAGGTTGCCTTCCTATGACTCACTTGGTGGCTATCCAGTGTGCTTTTGTCTCGATTGGCTGGATGGAGGCTAGGAGTTGTTTTCCATGTGGAGCAAAGGGGTGATGGGACATCAGTCGGGGAGGCCTCCGCTCTCTGCTGATAGCCTGATGGAGGAGGTGATTGATCTGATAGCCCTATAATACAGTCCTGTTGCCCAGAATTTAGTCCCAGAGCCTAAAACACAGGCCCAGAGCCTAACCCAGGCCTGGAGCCTATAATGCAGGCTCTGAGCCAATAACACAGGCCCAGAGCCTGTAACAAAGGCCAGGAGCCTATAACACAGGCCTGGAGCTTATGACACAGGCCTGGTGCCTACGATACAATCCTGGAGCCTATAACAACCCTGGAGTCTATGACACAGGCCTGGGGCTTATGACACAGCCCTGGAGCCTATGACACAAGCCTGGGGCCTACGAAACACAGGCTTGGAAGTTTTAGAACTTGGGCGAATGCCCAAAACACAGGGCTGGGGCCTAAAATACAGGACCTGAGCCTACAACACAGCCCTGAGGCCTAAGAAACAGGCCCGGGTTCCAAGAACTTAGGGCAAAGCCCGGAACACAGACCTGGGGCATAAAACACAGGCCTGATGCCAACGTACAAAACCTCTGAACCAAAGTGCATTATTGCGAGATATTTTTGTGGGTGCTTACTGACAGATATAATATATTTGTGTATTTATGCTTGGAACTAAATGTTTTAGAGTGCAGCTTTTTGGGCCAAAAATCAGCAATCGGATGACGAAATAAAATAAAATAAAGCATGATTCCCCCTTTTTCTCTCCCCCATACCTCTCCCCATCTCTACCCTCCCCCCCTCCCCCCTCGCTATCTCCCCTCCCTCTCATTTGGTTGAGGGACCTGTCCATCAGAGGGGTGGGGCTACGGCTAGACCTATAGGACGCAGTCGCGTGCGGCAGGGACACGTTTCTAATTGGTCGGACGCACGGAGGGGGCGGTACCTGGTCCTTTGTGACATCGGGGCAGGGGGGGAAGCGGAACCGGTCACGTGAGGTGGGTCCTACTGTAGCCTGGTGCGGGGCCGTGGTTGACGGGACGAGGACGCTCAACAACAGGAGCTCAGGTGGGTCAGCCACCGCCGCTCAGCCCCGCGTCCTCTCCCCATCCCCTCGTCATGCCTGCACTCTGCTTGAAGTGCTGTGAGATTGGATTTGCTGCCTGGCCTGCATGCTGCCTGATGTGCTGTGAGATTGTATTATCTGCCTGGCCTGCACTCTGCTTGATGTGCTGTGAGATTGGATTATCTCCCTGGTCAGCACCCTGCTTGAAGTGCTGTGAATTTGGATTGGCTGGCTGGCCCTGCACTCTGCTTGAAGACTTGGCTAATTGGGGAAGTGTGTTCCCTACTGAGAATCCGGAATGCTGCATTTAAATCTGGAGACAACGCAGCATACAAACTGGCAAGGAGTAACCTATCCCGGGGGATCAGGCAAGCGAAGAAGCTGTATGGACAAAAACTTAATAGCCACTTCACAAATGACAAGGACACACGTCGCTTGTGGCAGGGATTTCATACCATCACTGACTACAAGCCCCCCCCCACTGCGGATATGCCAAAACGACCCCTCTCTACCAGATGAACTGAAAGAGTTCTACGCATGGTTTGAGGTTAAAAACAGCACCCAGACACGTGCACTACTGCCATCGCCCAGTGACCAGTCGCTCAGGCTGTCTGCAGCCGGAGTTAAAAAGGCCTTTGCCAGCATTAACCCACGCAAAGCAGCAGGGCCGGACAACATTTCTGGATGCGTTCTAAGAGACTGCACCAAGCAACTGAAAGATGTCTTCACAGACATTTTTAATACCTCACCCAGCCAGGCAGTAGTGCCCAACTGTCTTAAGAGTGCCACCATCGTTCCTGTGCCAAAGAAACCAAGCCCAGCCTGCCATAATGACTTTCGACCAGTGGCTCTAACACCCATAGTAATTAAGTGTTTTGAGTGACTGGTTATGCAGCATATCAAAAATAGCCTACCTGCCGACCTAGACCCACTGCAGTTCACCTACAGAGCCAACCGATCCACAGTGGACGCAGTTACAACAACACTGAACCTTGTACTGCCACACCTTGATCGGAAAAATACTTATGCCAGGATCCTCTTCATGGACTTCAGCTCTGCTTTTAATACAATCATTCCGCAGCAGCGTGTGGTGAAGTTGGAGTTATTGGGGGTTGATGCTGGCACATGTAATTGGGTCCTGAACTTTCTATCGCAATGGCAACAGACAGTCAAGGTGGGCAGTAGGACATCAAAAACCATAGCCGTGAGCACTGGCTCGCCCCAAGGCTGTGTCCTAAGCCCCCTGCTGTTTAGTCTGCTCACACACGACTGTACTGCTAGACTCAACAACAACTTCATCAACAAGTTCGCTGATGGCACAACAGTGGTGGGTCTCATCAGTGACAATGATGAGTCGGCATACAGGATGGAGGTGGAGATGCTCACAGGATGGTGCAAATCCCACAACCTCATTCTCAACGTGCGAAAAACGAAGGAGATGGTGGTTGACTTCAGGAGGGCGGGAAAACAACGCCATACATCTCTGCACATCGATGGAGCTGATGTGGAAAGGGTCAGCCGTGTGATGTTCTTAGGACTCCACCTGTCAGATGCCCTGACGTCCACGACCAACACCACAGCACTGGTCAAGAGAGCACAGCAGCGACTACACCCTCTCCGAAGACTACGGAAAGCAGGTCTGCGCACTGCACACCTACAAACTTTTTATAGGGGGACAATCGAGAGCACAGTAACCTACGGCATCACTTCCTGGTTCGTGTATGTCCTTTGCAATGGGAACCTAATAGGCAGGAATGGCTGTGCTGTCGGAGGACCACTAATAGTGCTGGGGGGGGGGGGGGGGGTTGAGGGGAGATGGACTGAATGCGTGGGGGAGCGGAATGACAAGGAGCAGAGTGCGGGGTGAACGGAGGAGGGGTGACAGTGAACTGCCACCACACCATGCGTGTGTGACTGGAATGCCATGAGTAAGTGAACTACCAGTCCACCAGCCATGAGTAAGTGAACTGCCAGCCCACCAGGCATAAGTCACTGGACTGCCAGACCACCAGCCATGAGTAAGTGAAATGCCAGCCCACCAGCTGTAAGTTACTGAAGTGCCAGCCTACCAGCCATAATTTAGTGAACTGCCAGTGCACCAGCCATGACTCACTGAACTGTGAGTCCAAACATTAATTCAGTACACAATGTCCATGATAACCATCTGGAAACCAGTCCCTTCAGCCCACAATACCCGTACTAGCGCTCCAGAGATCCACGCAAGGATAGACTTTCCTCCTTCATTGCTGTGATCTGTAAAGAAATATGAAAATTTCTAGAATTGTTACTCCACCCTCTCCCCCTTCTCTCTCACAGAGTCCGTCACCTGTTTTGGGCAGAATGTCTGGCAGTTTCTGAGCTGCCAGCTAGCCAGGCCTGAGGTATTGAGCTGCCAGGCCTCAGTGACTGAGCTGCCAGCCCAAGAATCCATTCGGTCTACAATCTCCATACCAGCCCTCTGGAAACCAGTCCATTCGGCCCGCAACACGCATGCTAGCGCTCCAGAAAGCTCCCCCGGCCAGCATTATTGGAATTGGTGGGGAGGTGGAATATTGCGTTGGGAGAGCAGCCCCCCCCCCCCCATGTGAAGCGAGGACACAACGAGTCCCAATTAGTCTAGTTGTCATTAAATCTCAGTTTTTTCCCCCGAGGCAGCGTGGTATGGAATGTTCAGAATGAAGATAGACACAAAGTGCTGGAGTAACTCAGCAGGTCAGGCAGCATCTCTGGAGGGAAGGAAGAGGTGACATTTGGGTCAAGAACATCTTTCACATCCTATGTGTGTACACAGTGTATATATATATAGAGTTGCTGCCTGGCTTTACTCCAGCACTTTGTACCTATCCATGTTCTGCAGAGATACTGCCTGACCTGCTGAGTAAATCCATCACATTGTGTAATCTGCATCCAAATATATCTACGCCACGCTACATCGGGGAAAAACAGGAGATTTAATGTCAAACATGTCTCATTCCGGTCACTCCTTATTCTCATCACACCCTGTACAGAGATACTATTTTTTCAAGCAAGAATTTCAATCACGCCCAAATGAAAGTGAAATATATTTGTGTCCGTGATTTGTGCAGTTCAGAAGTTGGACTATGCAGGTGAGAGAGGGAGAGAGAGAGTGTGTGATTCTGTCTATGTGTAAGAGAGAGAGAGAGAGAGAGAGAGAGAGAGAGAGAGAGGGGAGAAAAGGCGAGGGGGTGTGTGAGAGAGAAAGTGTGTGTGCGCCAGAGAGAAAGAGGTATGTGCGAGTGTGTATGTGTATGTGAGAGAGAGAGAGAGAGAGAAAGAGAGAGAGTTTGTGTGTGAGAGTAGGAGTGCGAGAGACAGAGAGGGTGAGCGAAAGAGAGAAAGAAAGAGGGAGAGAATGTGTAAGAGATAGAGAGAGCGTATGTGAGATAGAGAGAGAGAGGGGAAAGAGAGAGATAGTGTGAGAGAAAGTGTATGTTTGTGTGAGAGAGACGGACCTGAGTATGTATGAGAGAGGGGGGCAGAGAGAAATGGAGGGGGAAGAGAAGCAGAGAGAGATAATGTTTGTGTGTGTGTGAGGGTGAAGGACAGAAATGGGGAGAAAGAGTGTGTGCTGGAGAGAGAGGGAGGAGAGAACGAGAAATGCTGTGTGTGAGAGACAACAGGCAGCGAGTGTGTTTCAGTGCGTGTGTGTGAGAGACATAGAGAGAGAGGGGGAGAGAGAGAGATAAAGAGAGAGAGGGAGACAGATACAGTGAGCGAGAGAGATTTAGTAAGAGAGAGAGAGATTTAGTGAGAGAGGGGGGTGGGAGAGGGAGAGAGATAAAGACAGGGAGACACATAGAGAGTGAGACAGAGAGACAGCGAGACAGAGAGAGGGAGGGAGATAGAGTGGGAGTGGGAGTGAGAGCGAGACAGAGAGACGGCGAGACGGAGAGGGAGGGAGAGAGAGATACAGAGAGAGGGAGACAGGTGGGGGGAGAGTTAAAGAGAGAGGGGAATTCATATGCAGAGAGTGAGTGAGACGGAGAAACAGATTCACAGAGAGAGAGAGAGGGTGAGAGTGAGGTAGAGAGAGACAGCGAGGCAGACAGAGAGAAAGGGAGAGAGAGATGAAGAGAGAGAGGGGTACAGATACAGAGGGAGAGGGGGAGAGAGTGAGACAGAGAGAGACAGGGAGGGAGAGAGACATAGAGAGAGATGGAGGGGAGAGATAGAGAGAGAGGGAGACAGATAGAGAGAAAGAGAGAGGGAGATTGAGATTGAGAAAGAGCGACAGAGAGAGAGAGAGAGAGACAGACAGACAGACAGACAGACAGAGAGAGAGCTGACTAACTAATTGTCAAGCATTCTCACCGAGGTTAATGTTAGTAACTATATATATGAATGTTTATATATTCACATGCATAAAGTATATATAAGCAACAAACTGTTATAATTATATATCTGTACATATGTGTGTGTGTATATGTTTTCTTTTCTCTTCGGGCATGATTTAAATTTCCCCTTGAAACAATAGTCGACCTTTACAGGGTTTGGTGAGAATAGGGAGTGACCAGAATGAGACAGGCTTGAAATTAAACCCCTGGTCAATCCGTCCCTTCCCATCCGTACTATCCCCTCCCCGGGCACTTTCCCTTGCAACCACAAGAAATGCGACACTTGTCGCTTTACCTCCCCCCTCGACTCCATTCAAGGACACAAGCAGTCGTTCCAGGTGCGGCAGAGGTTCGCCTGCACCTCCTCCAACCTCATCTATTGCATCCGCTGCTCTAGATGCCAGCTGATCTACATCGGTGAGACCAAGCGCAGGCTTGGCGATTGCTTCGCCCAACACCTCCGCTCGGTCCGCATAACCGACCTGATCTCCCGGTGGCTCAGCACTTCAACTCCCCCTCCCATTCCCAATCCGACCTTTCTGTCCTGGGCCACCTCCATGGCCAGAGTGAGGACCACCGTAAATTGGAGGAGTAGCACCTCATATTTCGCCTGGGCAATTTGCACCCCAACGGTATGAACATTGACTTCTCTAATTTCAGATAGTCCTTACTGTCTCCTCCCCTTCTCAGCTCTCCCTCAGCCCACTGGGTCCTTCTCTACCTTTCTACCTCTCCCCCCCCCCCCCCCCCCCCCCACTCACATCAGTCTGAAGACAGGTTTCGGCCCAAAACGTTGCCTATTTCATTCACTCCATGGATACTGCCTCATCCGCTGAGTTTCTCCAGTATTTTTGTCCACCTTTGAAATTAAATCTCCGGTTATTCCCCGAGGCAGCGGGGTTATGGAATGTTTAGAATGAAGATAGACACATAGAAACATAGAAAAATAGGTGCAGGAGTAGGCCATTCGGCCCTTCGAGCCTGCACCACCATTCAATATGATCATGGCTGATCATCCAACTCAGTATCCTGTATCTGCCTTCTCTCCATACCCCCTGATCCCTCTAGCCACAAGGGCCACATCTAACTCCCTCTTGAATATAGACAATGAACTGGCCTCAACGACCTTCTGTGGCAGAGAACTCCAGAGACTTCCAAAGACATAAAGTGCTGGAGTAACTCAGCAGGTCAGGCAGCATCTCTGGAGAGAAGGAAAAGGTGATATATACACACACACACACACACACAGGTGAATTACTCCAGCACGTTGTACCTATCCATGTTCTGCAGCGATACTGCCTGACCTGCTGAGTAAAGCCAGCACATTGTGTAATCTGCATCCAACTATATCTACGCCACGCTACATCAGGGAAAAAACAGGAGATTTAATGAAAAACCTGTCTCATTCCGGTCACTCCTTATTCTCACCACACCCTGTACAGAGATACTATTTTTTCAAGCGAGAATTTCAATCACGCCCAAATGAAAGTGAAACATATTTGTGTCCGTGATTTGTGCAGTTCAGAAGTTGGACGTTTGCAGGTGAGAGCGGGATAGAGGGGGGAGAGAGAGAGAGTGTGTGTGATTCTGTCTATGTGTATGTGTGTGAGTGAGAGAGAGAAAGAGAGCGAGGGAGAGGGGGGGCGGGAAAAAGATTGAGAGTGTGTGTGTGAGAGAGAGAAAGAGAAAGGGGGGAGAAAGATTGAGAGTGTGTGAGAGAGAAAAAGAGGGTATGTTTGTGTGTGAGAGAGAGGCGAGTATGTGTGAGATAGGAGGTAGAGAGAGAGGGAGAGAGAGAGAGAGAGAGAGAGAGAGAGGGGAGAAAATGAGGGAGTGTGTGTGGGAAAGAAAGTGTGTATGTGCGTGTGAGCCAGAGAGAGAGAGAGAGAGAGAGGTATGTGCGAGAGTGAGGGGTAGAGGGAAAGGGAGAGCGAAACAGGGAGAGAGGGAAACAGAGCGGGGGAGAGGGAGAGAGGGAAACAGAGCGGGGGAGATGGGGAGAGGGGGAGAGGGGGTGAGGGTGGGGAGAGAGGGGGGGAGAGAGGGGGAGGGGAGGGGAGAGAGAGAGAGAGAGAGAGAGAGAGTTTGTATGTGAGAGTAGGAGTGCGAGTCATAGGATGAGTGAAAGAGAGGAAAAAAGAGGTAGAGAATGTACAAAAGAGATAGAGTGTTTGCGTACGTGAGATATATAGAGGGAGAGAGAGGAGAGAGAGAGGGAGTGAGAGAAAGTGTATGTGAGAGAGAGAGAGAGAGAGAGAGAGAGAGAGAGAGGCGGAGCAGAGTATTTATGAGAGAGAGGGGTAGAGGGAAAGGGAGGGGGAAGAGAAGCAGAGAGAGGAAGAGAGAGATAATGTTTGTGTGTGTGAAGGACAGAGACGGAGAGAAAGAGTGTTTGCTGGAGAGAGAGGAGGGAAGGAGAAATGCTGTGTGTAGAGCCAACGGGCAGCGAGTGTGTTTCCGTGCGTGTGTGAGAGGGTGGGGGAGAGAGATAAAGAGATAGCAGGAGACAGAGACAGTGAGAGAGAGATTTAGTGAGACAGAGAGACAGAGAGAGATAAAGAGAGGGAGACAGATACACAGAGAGAGATAGAGAGAGAGTGGATGAGAGCGAGAGAGCGAGAGAGGAAGTGAGAGTGGACAGAGAGACAGTGAGACAGAGAGAGAGGGAGAGAGAGTGAGAGTGAGACAGAGAGACGGCGAGACATAGAGAGAGGGAGAGAGAGTGAGACAGAGAGACGGCGAGACATAGAGAGGGGGGGAGGGAGATCTAAAGAGAGAGAGGAAAGATACAGTGAGAGAGTGAGAGGGAGAGAAGAGAGAGAGTGAGATAGAGAGAGACAGAGAGACACCGAGACAGAAAGAGAGGGAGGGGGGAGAGATGTTCGGTGAGGATAAGGAGTGACCGGAATGAGACAGGTGTGTTATTAAGTCTCCTGTTTTTCCCCGAGGTAGCGTGGAGTAGATATATTTAGAATGAAGACCGTATAATGTGTTGGATTTACTCAGCAGGTCAGGCAGCATTTCTGCAGAAAAGAATAGTTGACGTTTTGGGTCAAGAACATCCTTCAAACCCTATGTGTGTACGTCACAGGGTATATATATATATATACACACACACACACACACACACACACAGGTGAGTTACTCCAGTGCTTTGTACCTATCCGTGTTCTGCAGAGATGCTGCCTGACCAGCTGAGTAAATCCAACACATTATGCAGTCTTCATTTCAAATATATCTACTCCACGCTACCTCGGGGGAAAACAGGAGACTTAATGACAAACCTGTCTCATTCCGGTCACTCCTTGTACTCACAACACCCTGTACACAGATACTATTTTTCAAGCGAGAATTTTAATCACGCACAAAGAAAAATAAAACCTTTTTGTTTCCGGGATTTGTGCAGTTTAGAAGTTGGACGTTTGCGCGAGGGAGAGAGAGGAGAAGTACAGGGTGTGTGTGTGTGTGTGTGTGTGTGTGTGTGTGTGTGTGTGTGTGTGTGTGTGTGTGTGTGTGTGTGTGTGTGTGTGTGTGTGTGTGTGTGTGTGTGTGTGTGTGTGTGAGAGAGATAGAGAGATAGAGAGAAAGAGAGGGGGGGGAGTGTGCGTGAGAGAAAGAGGGTATGTTTGTGTGCAAGAGAGGTGATGGAGAGAGAGGGGGGGGAGAGAGAGAGGGGGGGGAGAGGGGGGAGGGGGGAGGGGGGGGGAGAGGGGGAGGGGGGAGGGGGGGGAGAGGGGGAGGGGGAGGGGGAGGGGGGAGGGGGGAGGGGAGGGGGGAGGGGGGAGGGGGAAGAGAGGGAGAGGGGGGGAGAGAGGGGGGGGAGGGGGGGGGAGAGAGGGGGGGGAGGGGGGGGGAGAGAGGGGGGGGGGGGGGAGAGAGGGGGGGGAGGGGGGGGGAGAGAGGGGGGGGAGGGGGGGGAGAGAGGGGGGGGAGGGGGGGGGGAGGGGGGGGGGGAGGGGGGGGGAGGGGGGGAGAGGGAGGGGGGGGGAGGGGGGGGGAGGGGGGGAGAGAGGGGGGGGAGGGGGGGGGAGGGAGAGGGGGGGAGGGAGAGGGGGGGGGGAGAGGGGGGGGGGAGAGGGGGGGGGGGAGAGGGGGGGGGGGAGAGAGGGGGGGGGAGAGAGGGGGGGGGAGAGAGGGGGGGGGAGAGAGGGGGGGGGAGAGAGGGGGGGGGAGAGAGGGGGGGGGGAGGGGGGGGGGGAGGGGGGGGGGGAGGGGGGGGGGGAGAGGGGGGGGGAGAGGGGGGGGGAGGGGGGGGAGAGGGGGGGGGAGGGGGGGAGAGGGGGAGAGGGGGAGAGGGGGGGGGGAGGAGGGGGGGGGGGGAGAGGGAGAGGGGGGGGGGGAGAGGGGGAGAGAGAGGGGGAGGAAAAGAGAGGGAGTTTTTCCGAAAGAGAAAGAGTGTAGGTTTGTGTATGTGTGTGTGAGAGAGAGAGAGGTGAGTATGTTTTAGAGAGCTTCTTTGGAATTCACTGATCCTGCACCTTCTGGATCATTCCTAGAAACACCTGCCATTGTTGTTCCACTGTCACCCCTGCTAGGGCCTCTTTCCAGTCAACTTTGGCCATCTCCTCCCTCATGGCTCCGTAGCCCCCTTTGTTCAACTGCAATACTGAAACCTTCTCCAAATTGCCCTTCTCCAAATTGTATATTAAAATTAATCATATTATGGTCACTACCTCTAATGACTCATTTACCTCGAGTTCCCTTATCAAATCCAGTTCATTACACAACACTAAATCCAGAATTGCCTTCTCCCTGGTAGGCCCCAGTCCAAGCTGCGATAAGAATCCATCTCGGAGGCACTCCACAAACTCTTTTTCTTGAGGTCCAGTACCAACCTGATTTTCCCAGTCCACCTGCATGTTGAAATCTCCCATAACAACCGTAGCATTACTTTTGCAACATGGCAATTTTAGCCCTTGATTCAACTTGCACCCTATATCCAGGCCACTGTTTGGGGGCCTGTAGATAGGTCCCATTAAGGTATTTTTACCCTTACAATTCCTAATTTCTATCCATATTGACTCCACATCTCCTGATTCTGTCACCCCTTGCAAGGGACTGAATTTCATTCCTCACCAACAGAGCAACCCCACACCCTCTGCCCACCTGTCTGTCTTTTCAATAGAATGTATACCCTTAAATATTCAGTTCCCTGCCCTGGCCCCCTTGCAGCCGTGTCTCTGTAATTCCCACAACATCATACTTGCCAATTTCTAACTGAGCCTCAAGCTCGTCCACTTTATTTCTTATACTTCACGCATTCATGTACAACACTTTAATTCGGTATTCACATCCGCTCTCACACTATTGGCCCTGACCTTACTCTCTTATCCCTTCTCGAACTTTCCTTCCCATTAATTCAGGAGTCTTTTGTAACTTTTCCTGAACTTACTTCCCGTTTAACTCTATCGTTATACTCCCAATTTGTCAATCCCTCCCCCCACTATTTAGTTTAAACCTGCCAGCCAGAACGTCAGTCCCCCTCCAGTTCAGGTATAACCCGTCCCTTTTGTACAGGTCACCCCTACCCCAGAAGATATCCCAGTGGTCTATAAAGCTAAATCCTTGCTCCCTGCACCAGCCCCTCAGCCACACATTCAGATTCCCCATCTCCCTGATTCTGTCCTCACTGGCACGAGGTACTGGAAACGATCCAGAGATAACCACGTGAGAAGTCCTGCTTTTCAATCTTTTTCCCAACTCTCTGAACTTGCGTTGCAGAAACTCATTCCTAGTCTTCCATACGTCGTTTGTGCCCGTGTGCACAACTACTGCCGGCTGTTCACCTTCCCTCTCCAGGAAGTTCTGAAGTCGGATCGTGATATTTTGAACTCTGGCACCAGGGAGGCAACAGACCATCCTCGAGTCTCGCCTGCCGCCACAGAATCACCTCGGACAATGGAGTCACCCACCACTAAAGCTCTGCCCGACGTCGGTCTCGCCGGTCTAGTCTCATCGCTAAGATTGGAGCCAACAACCTGTCCGCTTCTTGGACTGGAAGCGTCGTCTCCCCGACAGCTCGCAGAAGGTTGTACCTGTTTACATTTGGCACAGCCTCTGGGGTCTCCTCCACTCCACGATTGAATATGTGTTTCAGATAAGGGGGGGGGGGGGAGAGAGAGGAAGAGAGGTAGTCTGTGTTTGTGTGTGGGGGAGAGTGATTGGGAGAGTGAGTGAGAGAGAGAGAGATAGAGAGAAAGACAGGGAGCGAGTCTGTGAGAGAAAGAAAGAGATGCTGTATATTTGTGAGAACGAGAGAGAGAGAGAGAGAGAGAGAGAGAGAGAGAGAATGAGAGAGGGGGAGAATGAGAGAGAGGAGAGAGAGAGGGAGAGAGAGAGAGAACTAGAGAGAGAGGGAGAGAGAGGGAGAACGAGAGAGGGGGAGAATGAGAGAGAGGAGAGAGAGAGGGGGAGAGAGAGAGAGAACGAGAGAGAGAGGGAGAGAGAGAGAGAGAACGAGAGAGAGAGCGAACGAGAGGGAGAGATAGAACGAGAGAGAGAGAGCGAGAGAGAAGGAGAGATGGAGGGGGAGAACGAGAGAGAGAGGGGGGAAAAAGAGAGAGAGAACGAGAGAGAGAGAGAGGATGAGAGAGAGAGAGGAATACAGTGTATGTTTGTGTGTGTGTGCGTTCTGGTTGATTGCTGCGTAAACACTTCATGAGTGGTTATCTGGCGCAAGTGGGAGTGAGTAGAGTAGTGATTACATTTTGAAGTGGGCCTTTTTGAAATGTAGCCAGATGATGATGTAGGGACCGTTATTTTGTCTTGTTTCATGACAGCTGGTGCTCTGGGATGACAGGAGATTTGAAGGCGTGATTTTGTGAATCTCCTTGTAAATTGCAATAAGTCTTGGCCTGATTCTGCAGAGCTCTAGGATATCCCATCCGAGAGAAGTCAGCATATTATTCACGCTTGATTTGCTCTTGTAGAAACATAGAAACATAGAAAATAGGTGCAGGAGTAGGCCATTCGGCCCTTCGAGCCTGCACCGCCATTCAATGTGATCATGGCTGATCATCCAACTCAGTATCCCGTACCTGCCTTCTCTCCATACCCCCTGATCCCTTTAGCCACAAGTGCCACATCTAACGCCCTCTTAAATATAGCCAATGAACTGGCCTCAACTACCTTCTGTGGCAGAGAATTCCAGAGACTCACCACTCTCTGTGTAAAGAATGTTTTCCTCATTTCGGTCCTAAAGGAATTCCCCCTTATCCTTAGACTGTGACCCCTTGTTCTGGACTCCCCGAACATCGGGAACAATCTTCCAGCATCTAGCTTGTCCAACCCCTTAAGAATTTTGTAGGTTTCTATAAGATCCCCCCTCAATCTTCTAAATTCCATCGAGTACAAACCGAGTCTATCCAATCTTTCCTCATATGAAAGTCCTGACATCCCAGGAATCAGTCTGGTGAATCTTCTCTGTACACCCTCTATGGCAAGGATGTCTTTCCTCAGATTTGGAGACCAAAACTGTACGCAGTACTCCAGGTGTGGCCTCACCAAAACCCTGTACAACTCCAGTAGAACCTCCCTGCTCCTATACTCAAATCCTTTCGCTATGAATGCTAACACACCATTTGCTTTCTTCACTGCCTGCTGCACCTGCATGCCTACTTTCAATGACTGGTGTACCATGACACCCAGGTCTCGTTGCATCTCCCCCTTACCTAATCTGCCACCATTCAGATAATAGTCTACCCTCATGTTTTTGCCACCAAAGTGGATAACCTCACATTTATCCACATTGTACTGCATCTGCCATGCATCTGCCCATTCACTCAGCCTATCCAAATCACCCTGCAGCCTCCAAGCATCCTCCTCACACCTAACTATACCCCCCAGCTTGGTATCATCTGCAAATTTGGAGATGTTGCATTGAATTCCCTCGTCCAAATCATTAATATATATTGTAAATAGCTGGGGTCCCAGCACTGAGCCTTGCGGCACCCCACTAGTCACTGCCTGCCATTCTGAAAAGGACCCGTTTACTCCTACCCTTTGCCTCCTGTCTGCTAGCCAGTTCTCTATCCACATCAATACTGAACCCCCAATACCGTGTGCTTTAAGTTTGTATGCTAATCTCTTATGCGGGACCTTGTCGAAAGCCTTCTGAAAGTCTAGATATAACACATCCACTGGTTCTCCCTTATCCACTCTACTAGTTACATCCTCGAAAAATTCTATCAGATTTGTCAGACATGATTTACCTTTCGTAAATCCATGCTGACTTTGTCCAATGATTTCACCACTTTCCAAATGCGCTGCTATCCCATCTTTAATAACTGACTCTAGCAGTTTCCCCACTACCGATGTTAGACTAACTGGTCTGTAATTCCCCGCTTTCTCTCTCCCTCCTTTTTTAAAAAGTGGGGTTACATTACTACCCTCCAATCCTCAGGAACTACTCCAGAATCTAAGGAATTTTGAAAAATTATCACTAATGCATCCACTATTTCTGTGGCTACCTCCTTGAGTACTCTGGGATGCAGACTATCTGGCCCTGGGGATTTATCGGCCTTCAATCCGTTCAATTTACCCAACACCACCTCCCGGCTAACCTGGATTTCACTCAGTTCCTCCATCTTATTTGACCCCCGTTCCACTGCTATTTCCGGCAGATTATTTATGTCTTCCTTAGTGAAGACAGAACCAAAGTAGTTATTCAATTGGTCTGCCATGTCCTTGTTCCCCATGATCAATTCACCTGTTTCTGACTGCAAGGGACCAACATTTGTTTTAACTAGTCTCTTTCTCTTTACATATCTATAAAAACTTTTGCAGTCAGTTTTTATGTTCCCTGCCAGTTTCCTTTCATAATCTATTTTCCCTTTCCTAATTAAGCCCTTTGTCCTCCTCTGCTGGATTCTGAATTTCTCCCAGTCCTCCGGTAGGCTGCTTTTCCTGGCAAATTTGTATGCCTCATCTTTTGTTTTTATACTATCCCTGATTTCCCTTGTTATCCATGGATGCACCACCTTCCCCGATTTATTCTTTTGCCAAACTGGTATGAACAACTTTTGTACTTCATCCATGCAGTCTTTAAATACCTTCCATTGCACATCCACTGTCAACCCTTTAAGAATCACCTGCCAGTCTATCTTGGCCAATTCACATCTCATACCTTGTTTCTGACTTAATTTTGTCACTCTCCATCCTAATGAAGAACTCAACCATATTGTAGTCATGTCATACAAAGCGGGCTGCTCGACGTTGTACTTTCTCCAGGGTGATCTTGTTGTTGAAAGGATCCCATACGGCTCCACAATATTCCAATTTGGGCCTGACCAAGGACTTGTCGGCATTCTCTTTGACGGATATACTACATGCGTGAACATATCCCTTGAGAAGGCCGAGAGTTCTATTTGATTTGTTGGACACTTGACTAATATGTAGCAATGTTACAAAATTTTGAGATTAAAGAAAAACAAGTGTGCAATTTTTCCCATCAGATAAAGCATAAAAAGAAGTTTAATTTGACACCTAATTCGTTTTCATATCTTCAGTATTAAAAAAGTTATGGTCATTTTCATACACGGAAATTAGCATCTTGTTCCCTATTGCTTTTCCATTGACTTAACACAAAAGCTGTGATCAAGGACAGTCAAAAGCCCATAACTTTCTTAAAAATTAAGAGAACTGATTTTTTTTCCCAGTTATTATAGATTGAAGAATTCAGAAACAAATATGAAAAAATCTTGCTTGGATGCCCTGAAATTAAAGCATATAATTAGTTAGTTACCCAATTGTAGCTAATTACAAAATTCAGAAAGGCAAGCAATCTTCTCTTTCCATTTTTAGCCAGTTTTGCCTGGTGGTAGCAATCATCCAGCCAGAAAATTATGGTTTCAATATTTGTTGAAAGAGGAAGTTGGGAAAGGCTATTCCTCCATTCTCTTTGGATTTGCACAGGTGTCGTTTATGTATTCGGTGGCTTTTGTAGTCCCAAATGAAGTTAGGAACAATGGAAGCATTTTTTCTTGGAAGTAAGATATGGGAAGATATATCGGTATTGTCTGCATTAGATATAAAAGCCGCGGGAGAAAAATCATCTTTACGGCATTTAGTCTGCTGAGGAGGGAAATAGGCAATGTTTTCCAAAATTAAATATACGTATGAAGTTTAGTGATTAATGGAGGGAAATCTGTTTTGAACAGAAGGGAATATTTTCTGGTAACGTCATCTCCGAGGTATCTGAGTTGATCAGTAACAATTCTAAAGGGGGATTGTTGGAACTGGGTGACGTTTATTGGCATAATTTTGCTTTTATTCCAATTGATTCTGTAGCAAAAGAAGGAGCTGAATTGATCTATACTGGCTGGTAGTTTTGGGATACTGGTTTGGGGGTTAGTAATGTACAAAGGTACATTGTCTGCATACAGGGAAATTTTGTTCATAGTGTGTTTCGTATTATATCCATAAATGCCTGTGGGACCTAATAGACTCGGCAAGAACCTCTATGGCTAATACAAATAGCATCGCGGAAAGAGCGCATCCTTGTCTATTGCCCCATAATAGGTAAAACTTAGATGAAAGTATTTGATTGGCTTCTACTCTAGCAGTCGGATTAGTACATAGAAGCTTCAACCATGAGATTAATTTCTCGCCGAATTAGAACTTTTCCAACACTGTGAAAAGATTCAACTCGATCGAAAGCTTTTCCCGCGTCCAATGCGATGATTGTGAGGTCTTTATTCGGTATTTTGTGTGAATAAATTATATTAAACCGGAGTCTCAGAGTAAAAAATGAGTGTCGTTTAGGTATGAAAACCGATTGATCTGAGTGTACAAGTTTGCCAATGACTATACTGAGTCTACGAGCCAGAGTCTTGGCTAGAATCTCCTGGTCAGTATTTAAAAGGGCAATTGCTCTATAAGATCCCGGCTCTTCAAGATTTTTATCTTTTTTAGGAATGAGTGTGATAATTGATTCCGCTACAGTGTGCGGTAAGGTTTGCTCTTTGAACGCTTGGGTATAAAGTCTTTGTAGGTGTGGGGAAATTATGTCGTTAATCTTTTTGTTCAATTCATTGAGCCCGTCTGGGCCAGGAGTTTTTCCATTTTTCAATTACTTAATGGTCTCAAATGTATTTTA